>VDFB02270651.1:129861083-130291964 GCA_007258455.2 Sequoia sempervirens
TTTATCAGACTAACTTGCTGAAACAGTTTAACAATATGACTGGTTCCAAGGACTCTCTGTCCGATTGGGGACTTGTTTAGATAACCTGGAGAGAAATGAGGAGGCAAAATACATTCTTCTGAACATTTCTTGCATTGCAGTAGGCCGGACAGGATACTTGATTTTTTCCAAGAAAGAAGGCACAAGGCGTGATGCAGTGGCAAGAACCCTGGACTCATGCGGCAACTATGCGAAATCCCAGCAAACGGAAGGAAGATGGTAAAGGAAGAAAAGGAAGAATAGGAAGAATATTTGGCATGGAAAGCCTCCCTAGAGGCAAGCCCGAAAGTTGCAGAAAAACTCAGGTGCTTATGGATTCCTCTACCATTGTTTTTTTGGTTTGAATATCTGTTATTTCGCTCCAGGGCTTTAGAAATCCATGTATAAGAATTTGTTTTGGTATGAAATATTTTTTTTAATGAGTTAATAAAGCATGTTTTTCAATGAGGTTTCGCTATGAAGGGAAAGTCACAAAAAGAGTAGAAGAACAGAACAGAATAATGAAATTTAAAAGACTGTATCTTATATCTATATTAAGATTAGAAAATAAATTTGTTATATATATCTCAGTAAGAGTTACAGCTATTTTCCGGTTCAAAATAGAATATTTTCTATATAATGGTTTAGAATTTCAATTATGTTTCTCTGCACATACTAAAATAGAAAATATTTTAACTTTCATGATCTTAATTTTTTATACAAGTTTAGAAGCTTCACTTTCTATACGTAGACATTGTATAGCATTAAAGATGGACCTAAGAAAATAAAATAGAAAGAACTAAAAATAAAGTGTGAGCCAATGTGATGGAGAGGATAGCCATACCAACAATACAAGGACTCTTCCAAAGTAGAGGAATGAGTCAATCCTATTAAATGTTACTCATTGAGTTTAAGGTGTTGCAAATAATATAGGGACAGTGGTGGTTGGGATTATAATTCCAAAGCTCCTTCTAAACACAACTACTATCATTTAGAATATTAAAACTATCTTTTCATACACAATTTTTGTTTTATTTCTAATGATTGTTAAAGATATTGACACATTGGTCTTCGAACCTACAATATTCTAAATAGATCTTTTGATTGTTCATCAACTCTATGTTGAAATGATATATAGTTTTAACACACTTACTTCTCTAACGAAATACAAGATTTCTGGATAGTGATATGACTGAGCTGTTGTCACAATAAATCTTTGTTGTTTCTTCTTATTCATGCCTCAAATATTTCAAAGCTCATCTCATCTAAATTGTTTGGCATGATTCTCTCGTTGTTCCTACATACTATGCTTGAATTAATGAAACTGTAACTATGAGTTGTTCCTTGGATGCCTATGATATTGCACCTACTAAAAAATGAAACGCACAACTAGATGTGCTCTTCTTGTCGTCAATGCTACCTATATAATCACTATCTATGTATCTTATGAGTTTATACTCATTTGACCTCACATACTAAATTCCATGATTTATTTTTTACTCACATGTATTAAACTTCATTTCATGCTTGCCAGTGAGAATCTTTTTGAGATTTCATGAACCTTTTGAAATAAGACTTACTATATACATTATATCCCACCTTATGGAAGTTAGGTATATGAGACTACCAACAAGTATTTTATTCAAATGTTTGATCAACATTGGATCCCTTATCATCCTTGCTTAACTTCATTTTTATAACAATTGTTATTTGTGTTGATTTGCAATTTATCATATTCAACCTTTTAAAAATATCACTTGCATAGTTAGTTTGACATATGAATATACCATATTCATTTTGATTCATTTCATTATTGACCTAATTTGACAATCAGATTTGATCTTGAAATGCAACTTTTTTGTAATGAAAAAACTATAAAATCAAATTCTAATAGCAGATCTGGGAAGGGTAGAGTACTATGCTCTTGGTATATAAATGTGATCTTGATTTTTTTAGGCAAAGGTGCCAAGGGCACCTTGTCTGGCTTGAATTTTCTTAGATATGAAATTACAGACCTATAGCTCCTTGTTTTCCTTTAGTTTCCTCACTCTACAATCTCCATTTTTGGATTTGAAAAATTTGAGAAAGATAGAGGAGGGGGGTGGCTATATAGGAGTTTTCCTTGATAAAACCCCTATTTTGGTATTTCTACCTCCATAAATAGTCAATGAATTGATTGATAAAATGTGTTTTCTCTTAACATTAAGTGTGACTAAGGCTATACTAAGCTAAAATACATAAAATCCTAATCAACTATGTTAGAGAAGGATTCCTAAATGATAATGATGAGATCAACCCAACAGAACATCAGATACCCTTGAAAAATATGAAACACGACAATACCTCATTTTAGGTAGCAAATAATTTGAAGATTGAAGATGAGAACACTTTGAAAACAACTGATTAGGTTGTAGAAAATGGCCAAAAGCACTTCCCTAACCTAGATTCCATCATGTTCCTCTATAGGTATCAAAATCCAATCATTGGAATAAACATGATCAAATCTAAAAATATCCTTCAAAACCTACAAATTCAAAATCTATTTTGGTAGAGTATAATTTCTTCAATATTCTTCTTCTTAATTTTGAAATAATAAATCATTTTTATATACTAGAATTTAGGATAAATTAAGGTTCATACCAGCATATTTAAATTTGAATTTTCAAGATTAAATTATCACCAAGGCCTAAATTTAAAATAATATCTATGAAATTAAATATCAACAAACATAGGAAATCAAGTTTCTTGTTAGGGAATTTAGTTGGACTATGGCACCTTGCACCCTATTCTAGATCTTTCACACTTTAATAAAAATTAATATGGATGTCTAGGGTGTGTTAAAATTGTGATCTCTATATACTAAGGGAATTGTTAGGATTGATTTGATTATCTGAATTGATGAAAAATCTTATAGGGTAGTGTAGACACATTCTCCTAGGTTGATAGGAAAAATTTAGGGCTTAGAAAATTTCTAAATTCATTAATGAGGTCACTCAAATCGGTTCCAATTAAAACATGAAATTGTGCTTTCATCTAAAAAGGAGTACAATTTATAATGGTACAGGGTATATATATATTAATAATATACATTAACACTATAAATCATGAAACTTTCTATATAATGAATAAATATTTTGTTTTTGCTATCAAATTTAATATTATGAGTTGTAAAAATTAAAATTTAATCATATCATATAGGAATAAATTTAAATACATTTATACATTTATTAGAAAAAATTTCAAAATAGTTTATTCAAAACAATGTCTACATTTTTTTTAAACTTTAAAAATCATTAAAAAAAATTTGATGTATAATTTTGCACTTCTTTTCACTTGATCAATTCATTGTTTAAGTTAATAGATAGCATTGTTTTAGCCAAATTATGTTTGTTTGTCTTAATTTTTGGATATGTTGTTTCCAATTAAAGATTGGAAAAGCATTTAGATATTATTTCTTAATATTGTACGTATAATCTTATTTGATTAAATCTAACAAACTATTTTATTGTACTTTTGTTAAAGCCTCATATATAAACAGATATACTTTTAATATTCAAAGTCTTATAATTCTTGTGGAATATTTCTCAGTTTTGATATTTTATTTTTCTCTCTTTTACATATTATAAGTTAGAAAATATTATTTTATGAATAAGTAATGACCAGATTATTTTCTCATTTTGCATGATGAGACCCATTTCTTTATGCCTTTGAAAAGTTGTTGAAAATTTTGTTTTTACTTTATATGTATAAATATATATATATATTAATTAATAAATTAAAAAAATATGTAAATCTAATTATATATATATATGCTTTCAAATTTAGAAATTTGATAAGAGATAATTTTTTTTTTGAGGAAAAATATATATTAATCCTATTTGAATAAAAAAATTACATAGATATTTCTCTATATAAATCCTGCTTCCAACAGGTACTATTAATCATACTATTTCTTTGTTAACGCAGTGTTCTCAGGTAGTTATGTCGTTACATTTTATCAACTATTTTTTCCTCTGTATAAACATATTAATCATCGAATACAATGTCAAGAATTTTACCTTCATCGTTTGGTACGGGAGCGTAATAATATTCTAAGCTTGTGATTTCGTGAGGAGCGTGCAGATGTTAGTCTACGGTGCATGGAAGTTCATTTTGAAGCAAAATGACATTGAATTCTTTTGAAGCAAAAGAACGTCGGGATTCTGCTGTTGCTCATTCGCAAACTGCCATTTGAGGAAAAGCAGGAGAAGGGGCTTCCTCCCATGCATCCTTTAATATGAATGAAAATGAAGGGATTTGTAAATGGACAGCATTGATTTTCAGTCCGCTTGGCTATTGATCCATCATTTGGTTCACTCACTCTTTTAAAGGATCGCCTGCTACTAAACATTGTGCAAATTCAATGAAAATGTTTGAAGGGCGTATGAAGATCTGTTGCTTATGTGGAAGTGTCTATATGGTCTTTCTTTTAACTTTGTTAAGAATTTCCTCCTTGACAACCACCGTGAGAAGCATGTAAAGGAGTCGCGTCCCATTTTTTATTTCTACATCATCTTCACACACAAAAATTCATTATGTCCCAATTGCTACACATTCGGCTCTTTTAATTATTTGTGCACTTTCTTGCCACATTCTGGTCTCTGTCTTTCTTACTACCAGTTTGTATTAGCAGGGATAAACAATATTGGTGCTTTGATTCGGTGAATTTTAGGGTTGTTGCAACCAATCGTTGCTAAGAAGTGCTTGCTAGATCTGCATTGAAAGAAATGTTTTGGAAGGTGCATTCAGTGTATAGAGATCAATTCTCGACTTTCAAATTGGCAGACCATTCCTTCTTTCAACCATCTACAATTGGATGATTTATGCAATATAGTGAAAGGAGTTAGTGTCTTGGAGAAGTGCAACAATGTTGAGAGTTGTTAAGTACTCGAATGGTTCTAGGAATGGAGGTTGCGAGTCCTAAACTCACTGCTAGCATTATGGTCAAGAAATTTCATTACTGTCAGCAGATAATCATTTGTTTGTAATTTATGAGTAGTCATGAAAGATTACATATTCATTTGTATGCATTTTCTATTAGTGGTAAGTTAAAAGGTAAGTTTTTCTTGCAAGAGGTAATGTAATTCAAATTAATTTTATGAGTATTATAAGATGTAAAGCAGTTGATATATCTTGTCTAAGATGTACCATTCAAGTAGTGTATCTTTTTATTATTAATGTTTAAGAAAATGTATTCCAAAACATTAAAACAATTGTTGAGTATCTTGTAGATGAGTTTATTAGTGTTGCCAATGAATCTTTAAATAGCTATGTTCGACTTTTAGGGCTATGTTTGCTACACTTGATGAGGCCTCCAAAGGCTCATCCAAGACATCAAATGGATAAAGTGTAATAGTATCATATTGCAGGTTGCGGGCACTAGATGATGGAAGATTTTTCCATCATCTCAAGTTATCTTCTTGCTTTGAGATGATGCTTCACATGAGAAGCATTTTTACTTTGTATTTTTTCTCTCCTTTTAGCTTTCCTTGATGTTGATGGATTTAAAGAATATATATTGTGAAGTTTGATTTTTTGGAGAGATGGAAGAGATTTGGTCTTGAAACTCAATATGGATTAATGTCCAATGAGTTCACATTGAGACCGTGATTGAGAATTATACCCTTACAAAGGTTAAGAGACAACTTGATGGAGCTCTACTAGTATAAATATTAGTATCCAAATTGTTGTTTGATAATTTAGTAATCTGTGATTCATGAGTATGAAGAAAATAAATTCAAGAATTCATCTTGGAGCTATACCCTTCCATGAGTCACAAGGTAGCTTGATGAAATTTCACTTAATTCAACTTGTTTCTTCAAAGAAATTTCTTCTCAAGAATGTGTATTTATTTTACATAATCAACAAGTTTTTTATATAACCCCTAAGGGGGGTCCTAATATTTCAAGGATACATTTTTTGGAACAATGTAATAAAGGGGGATTGTTGGTTTGTGGAGCTTAATCAACCTTTGAAGTTTAAATTTTGGCTACTTTTTTTGACATATTTTCCCCCAAAATAAATTCATGGGGGGTGTAAGGAGGGCAAAGCCCATCCTTCCTATTTTTATTAAATGATATTGATTAACAATGCCTATAGTAATTTTGTTAAAAAACTAAGTAAATTGTCCTCAAGAAATATTATTTCTCTTGCCATGTGGAAACCAAGGGTCATGGTTTTCTAAACACCTAGGAGCAAGGAACACATGGGAATGAGAATAGCCAAGTGAAGTTGAAGGAAGTTGTTGCAAGTCATGTACATAGTGAAGATTATTGCAAGTTCTATTTGTGCCGCACATAGCATAGTACATGGAAACTTGAGCAGTGAAAATTATGCATATTTTTGCTAAAAGCTAATTGTTTGTATTTTGCTAGAAAATGAATAATAAAACAAATTGTTGTTTGTGGATATACCCCACAAAAGGGTGAACCACATTAAATTTTTTATTGTCTTGCATTTGTGAATTTTATTCCACTAATTTGTTGATTAAATCTACATGCAATTGATAATTGATCTCCTCATTCATTCTTGTAAATCTTAATAGGAATGTTATCATAGTCTTCATATTACATTTTCTAGTTTATTCCTATAGGGGATTCTTATGAAGCTATCTTGTTATAGTTTATCAAATATAATGTCAAGAACTTTACCGACATCATTATTTTTTGCTTAATTAGCCTATAGCCTATTTGTGTGAACTTTGATCGGAATTTTCATCAACCTCCCCATTTTTCAGTCTTCCGATGGTCATGAAAAAGGTGGCAAATGGTTTTTTGTTTAAAAAAACTTTGGTCATAATTTTCCTTAGCCTCCAAGTTTTTTAGGCTTTCGATGGCCATGAAAAAGGTGGTGGTCTAAGCAGTTGTTGGCCTCCTTGGGAATAGGTGGCATATTTCCTGCCACATGGATAGAGTCTAAGGCTGCCAAAATTAAATGTTGATTCACATCAACATTAATTTTTCTATGCTTTGCGTGTATTGGCGATGGTTGTAATAACACGTGCCATTTAATGCCTTGGGGAACATAATGAATGTTTGGGAAATTTTTGATAAGGCATTGTTTGGTGTCATTATGTTGCTATACCTACTATCGTTTTGTTACTATACTTTCTATCAGAGCCGTGAGCGAAGAGGGTAAGCTTCTGTGAGGGTGCAAGATCAATCAAGCCTTGTGTAGTTTGTACAAAGGTGGTTGAAGGTTAGTTTTTGTTTTTACCATGGGGTGACGGTTGCAAAAGCAAAAGAAAAGTGTTACTTGTGATAATTTTTTACCCATTTTTATGTAGGAAAGCTCGTGAGAAGAGGTGTGTTTGAAGAAAGTGGGAAAAGGTGCATTTCAAAAAACCCTTTGTGATATTGTTTTATTTCTGGTTTGTAGTCTGTGCCAGGCTATATTGTTTTATTTGTAACAAGGTATTGTTGATTTGTGAGGCCTACCCCTATGATACACCTAGTATTTAGACTATTTATAGTTGTGGTTATTGATTATGCTTAGAGATACTCTTGATGACATGATACTTAGACATTTGAGTTCTTATGGTGATTTGACTATGGTATTTAGACATTTGAGTTCTTATGATGATTTGATTATGATGATGCATACTTAATTAGATGGATATGATGGTTGACCTAAATTTATGCTAGTTACTATGGTTCAATTTGAATTTTGAAATGATGAACAAATGAAATATGTGTTGTGAATAAACCATGTTATAATTTGATAAATTTGAAAATTAAGGTAAAAAGAATTGGATATGATATGTGATTAGTGTTTGTTTTAGTTATGATATGAGATATATATGTTATGTGAAATTATGAAACTTGATTATATGAAATGATTATTCAATTGTTTTGTTATATTATTTATTTGGATGGAAGCTTCTATATATGAAATGGTGATTCAAATATTTTGATATATTATTTATTGGATGGATTCACGTGTGCATCGAGTGTGTAGGTAAACTTTCCATGGCCAATGGAAATTGGAGGTAACCTTTGGGAACCCTGCGTGAATTTACCAGTGAAGCCGAGCTATAGTCCATATGGAGGGACTATAGTTTCATTATGTAATGTAGTTTTCTTTGTGATGTTATTTGAGCATGTTTGTAAATTTATTTTAATTTCCATGTCAATCCATTTAAGTGGTGAGTTGTACACCCAAGTGGACAACCTCGGATTTAATCTTTAGGGCACTTTTTGGGGGTTGAAAAGTTGAGTTTTTTTAAGTGTTTTCATTGATTTAAGGTCCCTAGGTCAAGTACTTATGGGTTAGGCACCTTTTCAGCATAAAATTTTGAGTTAGTTTCATGATTGGGCACCCTTTTTTAGGCCTTAAAGAGGTTTGACGAAAATAAGGTTTTGAGAAGTGGGATGGGGACTAGTCCCTTTCCACTCCCACTTCTCTATGTTGTCTTGGAAGTCCCCCAAGTTCTCGCACATGTGACAGAACACATGGGTGAATGTTCTTGGGAGGGTAAATGGGTGAGTGACAAGTGTCACTTCCCCATTCAGAAGAAATTCAAAATTGAATTCTATAAGAAAAACTAAGAACAAGGGTTTTGGGGGTTCTCTTTTGGCATTCTTTGTTTTGAAGTTGTGATTTTTGGGAGCTCTTGGATTTGGCTTGAAGGATTGGAGAGAAAGCTTGGAGAAGGAGTTGTGCTCACACTCATAACTTCTTTCCAAAGCTTCAAGGATTGAGGTAGGATCACCACACCCATTTTCTTATGTTGTTTTAAATTTGTAGGCTATGTACATCTATTTGTGTGTTTTGAAATGTTTCTTTTAAATTTCATTTGTTTTTGTGTATATTGTTGGGGAAAAGGGTTGTAATGGGATAGGATCACCCAAATTTTGGAAGAGCATCCCAAGTTTGGGGATGGTTGGAGTAGGAACCTCCATGGGGACATGTTATTCCTCCTTAAAAGGAGAGGTTTAGAAGATGGGTATGAGTACCCCTTTGTGTTGTGTAATGTGAAAAATGGTTGGGTGGATAAGGAGATGTGGAGGAAGGGTTTGTAATGAAAGGTTGAAAACTTGGTGATTTTTATTCATGATATTACTTTTGGGTCCTCAAAATGGAGCGCATAGTCCACCTCCATTCCCCGTATTGGGTTCATAATGAACTCTTTGTTATGTGAAAATTCCCCTTGGGTGGGTGTGTATATTTTCTATGTTTATTTGAGTGCTAATTGTATCTGTCTTGCATGAATGTACCTGGTTCCCAAGGTACCTCCTAGCTCGAGGGTGGTTGGTTTTCCAACCAAAGGTTGGGAGGTGAGCACACCATTGTCCTATAAAAGAAATTTTGTGCCTTGTAAAGTTGTAGGTTTGAAGAACTCCTTGCTTGAAAGCAACTATGTTCCTTGTTGATTTGTATTATTACTATCCTTCGGAGAAATTTTTCTTGTGGAGTTAAATGTCATAGCCATGATAGGCTATCATAGAGAGCTTGTGATAATCTGTTGATAATATGTAACTGATGTATGAAGCATATCCTTAAGGAAGAAAATTGCTACTCTATGTAGTAGGGATACAAGAGTTACAAGAGTGAATGTTGCAGAAAATAAAGAAAGAAAGGAATATTTTACTCTATTATTCTGTTTTAAAAGAGAGCTTTGTACCTTGTTGTTATGTTAGGAGAAGGAAGAATTTTAGATACCTGTAAATAAATGAGTAGCTGCAGATTTTATTATTATTATTATTATTTTAAAATATATATATATACTCTATTTTCCTTCCTGTAAATCCACTTTTTCTAAATTTTCGTAATCTATTTTAAGTCAAAAACACATTTGGATGAAGCCCTATTCTTAAGATAAATGTACTGTGTTTGTTGTGTATATGTATATTTTCCAAGTTTAAAGTTTTGTCCTCTATTAGTTACTGCTTACTCAAAAGGAAACTAATCGTATCAATATTTGTTGTGTGATGGAAGTAAACCTCATTCTCTCTAGTTTGTTTTTTTTTTATAAAGAAATAAGATGTGTGTTTTTTATGAAGGAAATATTTTATACCTACTAGTAAAGTTGCATATGTATATAACTTGTTTAAAATATGTGTTATAAGTTGGATACCTCCTCATCTACTTATACAAGTATATGCAGTATTTAAATGCCTTAAATGTTTACAGTTATATGACAGAATAGTATTTGCGCTTTAGAACAAGATTTTTTTTTATATTTGATAGTAACGAGTAAATAAAATTATTATGTTGTAGAAAGGAAATCTTTCGAGCTTTGATAAAATGTGTAAATTCTTATACTATTGGGTGGAGCATATAGTTGTGTTATGTCTTTTGATGAAAAGATAGTTTATTTTCTCTGTTTGATGTGACCTTTAAAAGAAATATATACACCAAAAAAAAAACAATGTTGCACTTAATAAGGACACCATTTTGCATTTCCTTTTATATCCTTAGCTTTCAGATAAAACCTGAGAAAACAAGGACCAACATATAAATGAAATGTAACGGGACAACGAGCAACGTAGGTTTACAAGAAAGCCAAAGAAGACTAGCTATGGTTGCTTGTGGCCGATGCAAAATTTCTCTTCTTTACCCTGACCCACCATAGTGTTGCCCTCTACAATCCATCCAAGCTACCCACGATAGACTTGCAGTCATAGTGCTCATTCCCAAGGGTGTTAGTTGAGCTTATGCTAGGCAGTTGTGCTTTTCTCTATCCCAATAATACGCTATGCCCTCATAGCCTTACCCTAACACCCTTGTCTACTTCTTGTCCTTCATTCTGGCACCTATAGCAAAGGTATACATAGTGAAGCCTCGCCTCTTGGCCCAACGAACCTCCCTATCATAGCTTTGCCTTGAACTTGAACAAGTAAAAAGAAACAGTAGTATTGCAGATCTGCAACCAAGAAAATCGGTATCCATTTTCTCAAACCAGATGCTTTGATGATGTTGCCATCGTAAACACTACTCACCTAAATTCCTTAGTTAAGAGGCAAATAATAGTTAGGGTTGCTATTATTGAGGCACCAGATCTAATTTTAAAATGGATGCCATCCAAGAATTAATTCTAATATAATGTTCATCACATATTACCCTCGTGGGTAGGAGCCTATGTTTCCTTTTATTAGCCCCGAATCCATACATTTTACATATGCTAAATCGTTGGCAGTACAATGGTGTTGTTTAGAGCATAAGGCAAGGCATATTGAAATGCAAATCCTTTATTCATTGCGAGGTCATAGAAAATTCATCCATGATAATAATCTTTTAAAATACTATCATTGGTTCCTTATTTAAATGGTCATTTAATTCCTGTCATAAAATATGCCTAATTGTAGAGTCATTCGTTTAAAATAAAATATCCTTCAATAAAATAAGGAGCGTATGTTTCTTAATTAAATAAGTAAAAGAACATTCAAGTAAGTCCAAAAAGAAAGAAAAGTCAAAGTAAAAGTGGGTTAGGTGGCTTAAAAAGGTAAGTATGGTATTATTTAAATAAACAATAATAATAGATTGCTTAACATGGTGAAATTTCTAACCATAGCATTTAGGATTATCCACGTGGCTCTCAAGCTTTAAGATCTCCTTAATAAAGCTGTAGAGAATATACCCCCACCTTTTAGATAAAAGTCACATTATACTAAAATAAGAATATGTAAATAAAGAAAGGATTAAGTAATTGATTTGGTACTTATTCATTCCTAGTAAATAAATAAATAAAAATATTCTCTCCACTTTAGGCCCCTTTTAAGTAAAAAATATAAACATGTGATATAATTATTCCATTTCAAAAGGATGGGAGGCTATTTTTAGTTATTATTATTCTTATCGATTTAAGTGAAAAAATTTATTTATATATATATATATATATATATATATATATATATATAAAATAAAATAATACATGATTAATGGTATTAAGGAAAAATAATAAGTAATTGTTGGTATTTAAGGAAATTAATATTATATAAATGTAGAGGAATTTAAAATATATTTATTTGTATTTTTTTTAATTTTATAGCTTATATATATATATATATATAATAAATGATGATAATATTAATAAATAAATTAAAATGGAAATTCAATAAATAACTTGTTAATTATAAATATTTTATTCATTCTCATATTTGAATTTCGAGGTGGAATGATCTGCATGGATCTCAACAAGGTCGTCAAGATGGTTTTAAGGGTAGGGCTTACAACTAAAATAATGTGTCATCAAATAACCCTTGCTTTTATCCAGTAATTCACTCATCCTCAAATGTCAGACTCCGACATTTCTCACGATCGCTTAAGGGTATGTGTGATGGTCTCCACACATACCCGCTCATCTAGGTACCCAACCCTCACGCTCGAGTGATGTGTTATTGATCTCATTGCAAGGGAAACGTCATCTGACACGTTTAATTCATCATCATATTGTGCATGGTTAGTGTAACGATAGAAAATTTACAAACATGTGCTTTAAAAAAAAAATTAGTCATGTTTTGTCTTGTAGTAAATTGTAGGCATTACAATGTGATTGTTTCAAATTTTGATAAGTTGTTGAGAAAGTACTATATAGTTTGTAAAAATGAAATATTATCTCATTTATGGTTCGTGTTTTGTGTCTATGGTTTTGCATGGGTTTGTTATTGTGAATTTTTGTGGGTTTCTCTTTATGGTTTCCGTTTTCTGGTTATGTTTGCAATGGGAAAAAAATGCTTAGGTTATGTAGTTTTTTGTAGGCTTGGAGAAACAAGGCAACTTGGAGAAAGCTAGTGGAAAGAGGTTTGTTTGAACCAAGCGCGAAGAGGTGCATATCAAAAAAACCGTTTGTGATATTGTTTCATTTGTGGTTTTTGGTTTGTGGCACGTTATATTGTTTTATTTGTGATAAGGTACTATTGATTGTTTCAAATTTTGAGAAGGTGTTGTTGAGAAAAGACTATATTGTTTGTGGAAATGAATATTATTTGGTTTAAGATTTGAATTTTGTGGCTATGGTTTTGCATGGGTTCGTAACTATGATTTTTTGTGTTTTGTGAGTTTCTTTGTTTGGGCCGGTGTTCAAAACAATATTGTTTGATTTTTGGCTTTTGATTTGTGGTTATGGTTGCCGCAGAATAAAATATTTAATGTTATACAATTTGGGTTATATTCCATTGGGAATTGTTGATTACAACTTCTCTTTCTTAAGCTATATTGTTTCATTTTCGAGAAGGTGTTATTGAAAAGGCTATATTGTTTCAATTTTTGACAAGGTTCTATGGAGAAAAGAGTATATTTTTGTATGGGTTTGTTACTGTCAATTTTTTGTGGGTTTCTCTTTATGGCTTGCGTTTTGTGGCTATGTTTGCAATGGAATAAAATTTTTGATGTTATGTAGTTTTTTTCAATTGTTATTGTCTAGCTCGGTCTATATTGTCTCATTTTCGATAAGGTTCTATTCAAAAGGCTATATTGCTTCAATTTTTGATAGGATACTGTTGAGAAAACACTTTATTATTTGTTATAAGAAGTATTGTTTCGTTTATGGTTGCATTATGTGGCTATCATATTGCATGGTTTTTGTGGGTTTCTCTGTCTGGGTAGCTATTGAAACCAATGCTGGTTGATTTATGGCTTATGTTTTGTGGTCATGGTTGGAACGAAATAAAATAGTTAATGTTGAACAATTCATGTTTGGTTACATTAGGTATTGTTGATTGTTGTTCTATGTATTGGGATATATTGTTTCATTTTCGATAAGGTGTTGTTGAAAAGGCTATATTGTTTCAATTTTAGATAAGGTTCTATCTAGAAAGGAGTATATTTTTTTATCGGTTTGTCATTGTTAATTTTTGAGAGGGTGTTGTTGAGAAGGCTATATTGTTTCAATTTTTGATAACATTTTATTGATAAATGAATATATTTTTACTTGGGTTTGTTACTATGAATCTTTGTGGGTTTCTCTTTATGGCTTCCGTTTTGTGGCTATGTTTGGAATGAAATAAAATTGTTAATGTTATGTAATTTTTGTTGGTTGTTGTTGTTTATCTTGGGCTATATTGTTTCATTCTCGAAAATGTGTTGTTGAGAATTATTTGAATTCTCATTAAGGCATTGTTGAGAAAAGACTATGCATGCTAGCTTGGGTTATATTTTTGCATTGATTTTTTATTGTTCTTTTTATTGTGCTTTATGCAATCAACAATGCATTCATGTTATATAGTTTATGTTTGATTCCATTATGAATTGTTGATTATTGTTCTCTAGCTTAGGCTATATTGTTTTATTTTTCATAGGGTGTCGCCGAAGAGGCTATATTATTTCAATTTTTGATAGGGCGTTGTTGAAAAAGCTAGATTCTTTCAATTTTTTATAAGGTTCCATTCAAAAAGAGTATATTTTAATATTAATATATATGTATATATGTATGTATATATATATGTATATATATACATATATTTATGTATATGCCAATTTTATGTGGGTTTCTCTTTATGGGTTGCGTTTTGTGGCTATGTTGGAAACAAAATAAAATTTTTGATGTTATGCAATTTTTATCGATTGTTGTTGTCTAGCTCGAGCTATATTCTCTCATTTTCATTAAGGTTTTGTTCAAAAGGCTATATTGTTTCAATTTTTGATAAGGCATTGTTGAGAAAAGACTATATTGTTTGTTATAAGAAATATTGTTTCATTTATGGTTGTGTTATGTGGCTATCATTTTGCATGGGTTTTGTGGCTACAGTTTTGTGGGTTTCTCCATCTGGGTCACTATTGAAACCAATGTTGTTTTATTTATGTCTTCCATTTTGTGGTTATGGTTGGAACAAAATAAAATATTTAATGTTGTACACAAATTGTTGATTATTGTTATCTATCTTAGGATATACTGTTTTATTTCTGATAAGGTGCTATTGAAAAGGCTATATTGTTTCAATTTTTCATAAGGTTCTGTTCAAAAAGGAGAATATTTTTGGATGGGTTTGCCATTATTAATTTTTGAGAAGGTGTTGTTGAGAAGGCTATATTATTTCAATTTTTGATAAGGTTTTGTTGAGAAATGAGTATATTTTTACTTCGGTTTGTTACTGTGAATCTTTATGGCTTCTATTTTGTGGCTATGTTTGGAAACAAATAAAATTGTTAACATTATGTGGTTTTTGTTGGTTGTTGTTGTTTATGTTATTGTTTCATCCTCCAAAAGGTGTTGTTTAGAAGTGTTCCAATTCTCATTAAGGTGCTGTAGTTTTTGTAGATTGTTGTTGGCTAGTTTGGGTTATATTTTTGCATTGGTTTGTTACTATACATTTTTTGTGCTTTGCAACAATCAACAATGCCAGGCTTTGGAAAATAACATAAATTGTTTTAGAAATACTCGAGAAATAGTTTTTCCAATATGCACCTCTTCTCACTTCCTTCAAATATAGCTCTTCTTGCTTGTTTTCTCTATGCTTCATTCTTTCTCCACTGCCTGCAAAAAATGGGCATATAATTATCACAACCAAGAATCTTATACTTCTTTTGCAACCATTGAGCCATGCAAAAAAAACAAAATAACCTCCAACCACCTTCACAAAAATTCCACAATCGATAATTACACTTGCACCTTCACAAAAGCTTGCCCTCCTCACTCATAGCTATTATATATATGTATATATATGTATATCTATATGTATATATATGTATATATATCTATATGTATATATTTATGGCTTCCATTTTATGGTAATGGTTGGAATGGAATAAAATAGTTAATGTTGTACACTTTATGTTTGGTTACATTAGGTATTGTTGATTAGTGTTCTTTGTCTTATGCTATATTGTTTCACTTTTGGTAAGGTGTTGTTGAAAAGGCTATATTGTTTCAATTTTCAATAAGTTTTTGTTTAGGAAGGAGTATATTTTTGGATGGGTTTTTCACCATTTATTTTCAAAGTGTTGTTGAGAAGGCTATGTTGTTTCAATTTTTTATAAGGTTTTGTTGGGAAATGAGTATATTTTTACTTTAGTTTGTTACTATGAATCTTTGTGGGTTTCTCTTTATGGCTTGTATTTTGTGGCTATGTTTGGAACAAAATAAAATTGTCAACGTTATGCAATTTTTGTTGGTTATTGTTGTCTATCTTGGGCTATATTGTTTCATCCTCCAAAAGGTGTTATTGAGAAGTGTTTCAATTCTCGTTAAGGCATTGTAGTTTTGTTGATTGTTGTTGGCTAGCTTGGCTTGTATGTTTGCATTGGTTTATTTGGTTTGTTACTGTGCATTTTCTTGTGCTTTGTGCAATCAACAATGCGTATATATGTGCATCTAACTTCAGATATACATCAACACCTTATTAAAAATAAAACAAGATACCCTGCCAAAAATTGAATTAATATAGCCTCTTTAGCAGCACCTTATCAAATATAAAACCATATAGCCTAAGCTAGATTTCAATTTTTGATATAGTGATGTTGAGAAGGCTAGATTCTTTCAATTTTTTATATGGTTATGTATAGAAAAGCATATTTTTTGCATAGGTTTGTTACTATAATTTCTTGTGGGCTTCTTTCAATGGCTTCCATTTTTTTCCTATGTCTACAAGAGAATAAAATTGTTAAGATGTATATTTTATCAATTTTTGTTGGGTGGTTTGGGTTATATTTTTGCATTGGTTTGTTACTCTATATTTTCTTATGCTTTTTGCAATGAAAAATGTGTATATATGAGCATCTAACTTTAGAGATATATATATACATATATGTATATATGTGTGTGTGTGTGTGTATGTACATATATATATATATATGTATGTACATATATATATGCATATGTATATATATGTATATGTATATATAAAGTCCATAACATTGACTATTTTATTGTGTTGCAACCATTCATGGTAAACAAAAACCACAAATGAAACAATATAGCCTAAGGCGGACATCAACAGGCAACAATGCCTTGTACAAAACAACATGAATTGCATAACATTAACTATTTTATTCCATTGCAACCATCACCACAGAATGCTAAAAATCAAACTTATAGTCCTATGCAAAACCATCACTGCAAAAGCCAGACCATATATAGCTTATGTGTATAAATATATATGTATATATGTATATATATTTGTATGAAACAAGATTCCCAATCTGCACAAACACAAGAGACAAACACTATCTTAGATAAAATGCAAGGTTAGTATCATGCTTCCCCAAGAAATCCATTCAAATTGCAATAAAAAGGAATGAAATGAAGAACATAAACAAGCATAAATGAAAGGTAGTAAATCCTATTTAAATGCAATGCAAACTCTTGATCTCTTGGGGGAGTTGGTGCCAATTTGATGTGGAAATTGGCCCTTTCCCAACTTGTTTGCAAGCTTGATGATCTTTGATGAAGATGTCATACACTTTGGTTGAATTCTTGAATAACCTAGCTATGAACTTGATAAAATTGATGAATATGGTGATGCTTGAAGATGAATTTGAGCATAATAAGTTTGCTCAAATTGTGGATGATCAAATGAGGAATGAAGCCTCTTATTTATAGAATGATAAGATGGAGAAATGCCCAAAATGAAGCATTGTGGGACTAAAATTCAACCAATGGCAAGGTGCCACTTGTCCAAATGTGAATGGAGAAAGCTTGAACACATTTTGATCAATGTGCAAGTTTGAAATTTGAATTTGATGAAATGCCATGTTTAGGGGGGATGAAAGATGAGAGTTAATGCCAAGTGGGAGACATGTAAGAGAGAATGTAAAAGCTTTAAATGCATTGTTGGATGGACAAGTCATTTTGGGGGGAGATTTTCAAACTTGGAGGAATATTCCCTCTTTAATGCCATTTTGAAAGTAAATGGAGAATTATTAAATCTAATAAATGATTTAATTGTTCAAGTTGCAAAATCTAGAGGATTGGAGTGATCAGGATTAAATTAATCAAGATTTGATTAATTTAATAGGAGATTAGGTGATTTTTACTTTTGACTTAGATTTTTGGATTAATTTAAATAAAAAAGAGAGGAATAATGATTTTAGACTTAATTAAATAAGATTTGATTTATTTAACTAAAGATAATGGTGTTTGCTTTAAATAAAATAAAGATTAATTAATTTAATTTAAATGAGATGACTTTAGTTCAATAGTGCTGTCATAATAGTGGTTTACAATTCCTGAGAGGAATGGATTTTAGCTGAAATAACATATTTTTAGAAAATATAATGATTTAAGCCTTAAAAAGTTCCATTTTAATGATTCCAATTGAAGATGGTTTGATCAAATCACCTTAGATCAAACCCCCTTGGATAGAACCTCGCTAGTTTTAAACCATACCTATAAATGCATCTCTTTTACACCTATCAAAATGTTGATAAAAAATAACTTTTGATTTAGCTTTTGGGGGACCAAATGAATTCATTTAAAATTTATTTCAAATGATTATGGTATTCCTTAGAACAAGCTATCCAATGAATATAATTTTAATATGTTTTGGTTTTGTTATGTATTTGTTTTTTAAGTTTTATTAAACATAGGTTTTTCATCAAAAATGAATTTCTTTATTCTTCACATGTGGAAAAATACAATATTATCAAAAAAAAAAATTGAAAAACATTAGTGCACCAGATATTGAAGTCCTTGATCCAACAAAAAAAATTAAATTAAATTTTGACATATACAAAAAAAGTTATGCGTTATACGGTAGCACTGTGTCTAAATTGTAATTCGTTTGACTTTGAAACTTGATTAAGGAAAAAATATTTAATAAAAAACAATCTAACCAATTGGAAGCACTAGATATCAGAGTTACAAATCTAAATTTGAAATAATTAGAATTTTATCCTTCATGGAAAAAAAAGTTATGTGTTATACGGTGTGCGTCACTTTTTAAAAATGTTGTTTTCTGAAAAAAATCAATTTTCATGGGAGATGGAAGAAGTGCAATTTGATTCCAAAAATTTTGAAAAAAATATTTTTAGAATCTACAAACAAAATTTGATGAGACTCTAGTTTGCACCATCTTCAAATTCCTCACGGTTTAGCTGCTATAGATGCCTGAATGTGAAGATTTAGTTAAAAATAATAATTTCAGTGTCCAGTTTGGCCAAAAATTGTAAACCACTATTATGGGATCACAAATTATTTAATTAAAAGAGGGACTATAGGATTAATTAAACAAAGTGATTTATTTAATTAATAGGAGATGATGACTTAATTAGATAAAAAATGATTTATTTAATTAAGAGATGAAATGTGATGAATTTAATTAAATAGATATTATTTAATTAAATGACTAGCAGAGAGATGATTCAGGATGAACTTGGTGTTAGTAAAATCAGGATCAGGCGCATGTACATTTTACGTGTCTACATTTTTCCCCTCTTTAAAGCAATGTACTTGCTACACTGGTTCAAAGAATAAACTGTCTCGATCAAAATTCAAAAATTCTCTAATTTTTTCAAATGCCCCATTGTTGCCCCAACAAATGAAGAATTACGCCGGTATATTTCCCCCTTGAGAGATCGAGAAAAGAGGTTTGATTTGAGGTTCGATCTCTTGACAAAAAGGTTCAAGATTAGTTTAGCTTGTATGTTTGATGTGGACATATTTTATGATGTAGATAGTCATCGGCCATGGGTAGCCTCATGCCTATTTTGATATATTAAACAAACTTGATCCTGATTTGTACTATGATAGTTACATTATTGATGATATAAATGAGATGATTATAATGTTTATATGTAATGGATGATATGGATGCACATGATATGATATGATGATGATTTTATGATTATGGAAATGGATGATGAATGTATGGTTTATCAGATGCTTAGAATAACCAATCTATATTATACAATGATGAAATGCAATGTATGCAAGATGATCAATGTTTCTTATATGATATGATATGATAAGCAAATGGTTTGTGGATGCAAGATGGATGCATTAGCGATGATTTATGATTAATTGTCATGGTACTATGTTAGCATGAAGGGAAGTAAGAAGAAAATAAGATGATGAAAAGATACACCAATAAGCAAACTTTATTATAGATGATGATAATGATGATGATGATGATGATGATGATGATGATGATGATTTGCTTACCGAGGAGTTGGGATTTTAAAAGGGTCAATTCCCTTATGTTTGATAACACACATAGGTACGATGCATCAAGGTATTAAGAACCAAGATGGCATTGTACCTAGTGCGATGGAATTTGACTCGATAAATAGATAGGAGTATTATTGTTCACACCTGACATACAGAAACCTTGCTAGGATGCACCTAACAAAGCAAGTATTCACCAAGTTATATTACAAGAACGTCCAACAAGCACAGTAGACAAAAGACAATGATCAATGCCACATTCCTTTCTCTCTAAATTATTTTGATTAGATATCATCGAAAGATCATTGGAATGAGCGCAATAAGATAAATCAAAAAGATCAAGAACACAAACAAGTCAATGTTCTTCATACCTCTAGCCAAGGGGATGTGTTTTGATTAGGATAAGTATCAGAAGTGATATCCAAAATGATGCCCATTGTCAAAACGATATATCCTAGGACATGCATTGTATAGGATGATGATGGGTTGATAAGTTGTTTGATAGGCTTTTGATATAAGGTTGATTGACATGTTTGAAAATGATCAGGATTTTGATTTTATGTTTGAAGCTTTCTCTTTCTGATTGTTGTGGTTGTTTATGTTTGTATTGCCAAAGGATGAGTGTGATGATTGTTTTATTATGGACGATTGATTATTGTGGGTGATTGCGAAATGAGATGGATGGATTTTTTCTTCAAATATTTGGATGTTTTCAATGTTTTGAGGCTATTTTTTGGTATTTCCAAGATTTTTACAAATGTTTTAATTTTCCAATTTTCTAATGTTTTGTGTGTTTTTTTTTTGAGATTTTCTGAATGTTTTTGTATTTTGTGTCTTAGGGGCTGATTAAATATTAGCATTCCCTACATTTAAGCTTAGAGACGACGTAGTTCAGATGACCAAGTTTTTGATTTGTTTTGAGATTTTTTGAATGTTTTTGGATTTTTGATATGATTTGGATGTTTTTGGATTTTCTTGGTTTTGTGCATGTTTTTGGATTATTTTGCATGATTTTGACGATTTGGATATGGATGATGATATATCAGTGCTCTATTTTGGGATTTTGTTGAAAACCAAGCTAAGGTTGATTGATCAGATTGATGGATTGATGATGATAACATTGTTAAGGATACACAATAATGCAAGGATAGTGTGAAGCAACACAAGGACTGGGAAGGATATCCCCAAGATGATGAGGAATTGATGATGATAACATTGTCAAGGATACACAACAATGCAAGGATAGTGCTAAGAAACACAATGATTGGGAAGGATATCCCGAGATGATGATGAATTGATTAGATTTGATTTGATCAAGATTGATGAAGCTTGGTTTGGAACAAAATTTGTTTTGGATGATTTGATGTGACGTTGAAGCACACATTAGTTGCGACTAATAGTGATTGTTTGGATTGATGTTCAATGAAAGATGAAGCTTGATAAGGAATGTCTTCTTGTCAAAATATGCCATGGGCTAGTGCTTTCGATTTTTTCTCACAAGTGGTTTGATCAATTTGATTTCATGTTTGCCAATGTTTGGATCACCATATAAGTTGGAGGATATATGTCAAGATTTATTCCTAAAGCAAGATGTAAATATCTTCCCCCAATGTCTAGCAATGTTTGGAATGCCATGGGTGGATGCTTGGATGGGTGTATGGATGGATGGATATGGATTATCTTCCAATAAGATAAGGTGTTTAGATAAAGAATACTCATTTGGATAATGCTTCATGGCTATGATAATCCTGGGTAGGATAGGATCAATGAAAATGACCCATGTCAAGATGTCTATCATAAGCAAGTGTAAAGTGTACACCAAACTTTATCAAGATCAAGGTAACTTTGACTATGGATGCAAATATATGCAAATGCATTGGATAAATGGATGAATGGATTTGTTATGGATGAGATGGATGGAATACTGGGTTTATTATCGATGAGATAGATGGAATGTTAGATTTATTATGAATGAGATGGATGGAATGTTGGATTTATTATGGATGAGATGAGATGCTTTCACTTGAACTAGTGCATGCAGATGCTCAATTCTATGGATCACGCCTATTTGCTAGGTTTTCATCATGGTACCTACCCAAAGCGTCACCATAGTGGTTTTCACTAGAGGAAAAAAAAAGTCTTTACTATTTTCAATCCTTTTTCTAATTTTTTTGGATTATATTTTTTATTTTTTTCATTTTTCTGAAATATTTTAAGCTCATGTTGAATCACCTGGTGGTGTTGATGTAGATGTTTCTATCATAATTTGACATCGATATCCTACTTGAAGAAGCCGCTTTTGCAAGATATGTGCACTTGAATGCAACTTTTTGAGATTCCTGATCTACTTTGTTGATACCAGAGTTAACTTTGTCTTTATGTGCACATCGTGATAGAGTGCCTTCTAAATCCTTATGATGAAGGGTCGCTGGCAATACATGGTCAATGTGAGAATTGGATATCATGTGTGGAGGTGTGGATGGGGTGTGTTTAGGAATAAAAGATGGATTGGTTGATAGTTTGGAACCTTTGACTCTCCAATCTTGGGAAGATGAGCAATAATGGGTGGATACAAAAGTGTGCATGGAATTAGGACCAACTACTTGATACACTTTGTACGTCAGTTGAGAAGCCTTATTTTTCCTTTGTGGACATCTTTGATGGATACTTTTCCCTTTTTTATTTTTCCCCATAGTTTCTTTGACTAATGGATTTTGATAGGGATAATCTTTCTTTGTATTTTTTGGTATCCATCTGTATTTGACTTGTCCATTATGCTTCCTTTCTTCTTTGATAATGTTCCTTATGCTTTGATTCAAATCTTTCTTTTGATGTTGGTCCCAATTTGTGGAAGGGGTGATGGGTGGATGAAGATTCATGACGTGGCTAGTTGTAGTATTAGAATTAGTTTCATCATAAGGACTCTTTGTGCTCCCTATGTTGATGTTTGCTTGAGACATAGTGTCCCCCAATATGGTGGTAGTGGCACCTTCGTTCCTTGATTCTACTTTTTTTGAGATGTCTTGTCTAGTAAGCATGCTCTAATAAAGGACCATTGTAGATGATGCTATTTCCATTTGCTACTCTGCTAACTCTAGAATTTCTTATTTTGTCTGACATGTTTCCTTTAGTGGATAATGTTGGATATCTTCATACATGATGTCCTCAGTCTAATTTTGGGATATATCTAATTTTGATGTTGACAACTTAGTTTTACGGTAGGAATTGATAACTTGCTCTTTTTGTGTAATAAAATCCCGCTCTAAATGAAGATCATCTATATGTCCATCCACAAAAAGCATCTCATGGGTAGATGGAGGAGTACACACTATGTGGATATGATCATCTTGTATAGATAGGAGAGTATCCATTAGATTATTGTAGTAACTTGGGGATACAAATTATTGATCTCGAATGATTTTGGAATTGCTTTTGACATGCTTTTGATCAAGTTCTTGACATTGGTCAATTTCCAAGGATGGATTTCTTACAAAGGGTTCTTGGATATCTTCATTAGGCATAGGAAGTGGCTCAATATCCTCTTGATCTTTGAGTGAATTTGGATCAAGTGTTGAGTTGAAGATTCCTTCAATATCAACAATCATGAGATCAAAGGATGTCAATATGTCTTGGAAAGGACCATTGCTAGGCTTTGGTGGGAGATGTTGATCATGCTTTGGAATAAATTTTTGAGATATGTCCTCTAACTTATTAGGTGATGTAGAGACATTTTCAACATGATCATTGGTTGATGGATTGCTGATTATAGGATCAAATAATGTTAACACTCCTTGAAATAGATCGTTGTCAGATATTATTGAGGGATTCTTATCATGATAAAAAAAATGACTCTTGATGTATGTTGATTTGATCTTTGGATGAAGTAGAAAAATTTTCCATGTGTTTGTTGATGGATAGGTCTTGATCATGTGATCATTGACTTGGATCGATACATAGAGTTGTTAACATTTTGTTTAGATTTTGAACAACATTTGCTTGTTGGGCTTGGTATTGGGCTTGAGCTTGTGGTTGTAGTGTGGCTTGGGCAACTTGAGTAGCTAGTTGTGTAACTTGTCAGTTTTTGTTTTCTTGGAGTGCCTTATGATAAGTAGCCTATTGAGCGGCTTGCAACACAATGTTGTATTGGTTTGATGTGTTTGGTTTGGGTGGTGGTGGTGGTTGAGGTGGGTTCAAAATAGTTCTTGTTGTGGTGATAAGAGTTACCATAATATTGATGATTTGGATTTGAGTGGTGGATGGTGCGATCGATATGGTTAGTCCTTGAGAGACCATGTTTTGAGGGATGGTTGACAATGTGTTGGTTACTTGTGCTATGGGGATAGTTGCCATCTATTATTATGATATTGATGGCAAGGGGGGAGGATTTGGTATGATTCCTTGATTGATGGTTGGGGGGTTATTTTGGATGAGCGGTGGTAACAAAGGTAGCCCCAAACCAAGAGGTGATATAGATGTTAATGGTAGGGGAGGTAGTGGTGGGAAAGTTAGTGGCATGCTCCCTTGGGGAAGTGAGGTTGTTTGATAAAAAAATTGCCCTGATCCAAAAAAGTCACCTTCTCCTTGTGAGGTCGTAGGGAGAGAGGTTTGAGGGGTTGTGTTAAATGATGATGATGATGGGTCATTGTGAGAGGCGAGTGGGACATATAGGTATGATGGATTTTGAACAACATTTGTGTGATTTGAAAACATATCTATCCAAAAGTTTACCAAGTGTGGATTCGAGAAGTTCATGCTTGGTATAGTTGTACTAGGTATATTCTCATTTGGAATGTATGGATTTGGTGGGATAATGTTGTTTTGTTGAAGACTCATGCATTGAGTATTTGGTTGATAGATTTGTAATTTTTGACTTGGATTTAAATATACCATTGGAAAAGGTGTTCCAAGATTTAGATTGGGTAGGCTCACATTTGTTGTACCATTGAGGTTTGTAGGAGATAATGATCCCATGTATGGATTGTATAAATCTGAGTTTTGAAAATCAATTGGCATTGTAAGGCTTTGATAGTTTGGTTGACTTGGATTACTCATGATGTATGGATCAAGTTTATATTCCATGTTCTTCTTGTGTTTTTACCTTGTTGTAAAAGTGACCTCTAAGGTGTTTAGGACCAATGATGAGATGAGGGATGAAAGGGGTGAATGATATGGGTGTTGAATGTTTAGGAACCTTGGATCAATGCTAGACTTTAGGACTTTTGGAGTTTTGATTTTGGATTTGGATTTTGATTTTGACTTGATTTGGATTTGGATTTGATAATGAACTCATAAACTCCAAGAGGTTAGATGTTTTCTTGGAATGAATTTGTCCAAAAGGCGATAATTTAACTAAGTGTATGAAGAAGGATTCATCTACACACACCTACTCAAACAAGATGATTTTGTTTTGATTTCAAGAGGATTTTTATAAAAGTCTAGTATGAATGAATTTTCCAATGGTTCAAAAGTTGTTTGTAAGATGGAATTTGATTGATGTTTGAGATTGAGGAAATGATTGGTTATTTTGATCTTAAATGAAGCTAAAAAGAACTTTGTTTACAAGACCAAGGTTTTGAAGAACATGATTTTCCATAAGAGTACTTCAAATGAAAAGATCAATGTTTTCTCAAAGACCATAAGACAAAAGATAAAAAAACACATGTGTGGGGTTCAATTGATTTCATCTTGATTAGTGAATTGTTTTTACCACATCCAATGTCTTGCTTAAGTTTCAAACTAAATATCTAATGTCCCAATTTATTTTCATCCCACAAAGTGCTATGTGGAATTCAAGGAAATCAAGGAAATGGTTACCTAATGTTGACCTTGGAGGAGCAAATTAAGATATAAACCCAATTACTTAGAAACCTCTAAGGACATAATCCCCAGGGCAAGCAATAGTTTTTGGATTTTTTCAAAGGTACTTGCTCTTCCTAAGGGGTTTGAAATTTTATTTTCATGTTGAATGTTTGTTTCCCAATATTTTCAAGCAAGCACATTTTTTTATTCCAAGAACAAGCAAAATCCTATTGATATGAAAGACTACATTTGTTGAGTCCCAACTTGGACAAGTCTAGCTACACTTATTTTTAGCGAATGGTTAAATGCTTGACCCCATTGGCTCCCCTCCATGACACTCACTTATACGGGGCATCCAAGCATCAACACCCATGAAAATCCCATAGAATACTTTCCATTTCTACTAAAAACCATAAAAGTGTGGGGCGGCTTCAGAATGACTATTCTTGCACCAACAAATAGATAGGGATTTTGGCCTTTCTAAACAAGGGTTTTAATTCATAATTTTCATTCATAGGAGTTGACCCAATGTGGCGAGAGACCATTGCTACCCTTCTCATCAGAGCCAACCATGTGATACTAGCCTTTATTCTAGTACCCACTTTTATATCCCGGCTGGAAATACTCTTGGCTTTAGAGTGTTACCGGTTGGGTAGTTCCCTTGGGTGATTAATTTTTCCTACAAGGAAGGCCCTCTAAGATAAACAATAGTGAGAAAACATATTCATAGTTTGAGCAACCTTTGTTTAGAAAAAAAGGGAGAACACATGCAATAGATTCCACTCACACTCGCAAAGTTTGTTCAATTTTAAACCCAAATTTAAGTGTATGGGAAATTACTTACGCAACTTAATGTCACCAAAAGACTTTTGGTTCTCAATATCGCAATGAGGCATGAGATAAGCACACATGTCTTTAGATAACATTACTTTGTGTAAGTAATTACAAAACAATGAGAACACTTGTTCATTTTAAGTCCGCAAAGCAAAAGTGAATTATTTTTAGTGCACCAACAGAACTGTGAGATTTGATTGTTCAATTGTTAACCTTAAAAAAAATCTAGTAAATTTTCCTAAGGTTCTTTTTAATCCCTATTGGTGCAGGAGCACCAGCCAAAGTGCCAAAGTGCAATCTTATTTTTAAATTTTTGGTTAATATCCATGTTGTTATGTTTTGTAAGGTCTTGGGGACCATCTTAATGGTGGTTGAGGGCCTTTTTGATTCTTAGATAGAAGTTGAATAAGTTTGGAATATTTTTTGTGGTTGTTTCCTAAGCACTAGATAAACGTTGCAAAACACACTATGTTTTACAACATCATGTTTTCGGCCGCTCTTAGGCTTGGAGATGGAAACCTAACCGTTCCAATGCATTGTAAAAGATATCTCTCAAATTTTGAAGAAGGTTGGATGTTTTTTGGAGCATGGTAGTTTTGTTGTGAATAATAAAAAAATAGTGCTTTTGGTGTGAAAATATAGTTTTTCCTATTTTTGTTTTTAGAACAGCGGTTAGATGTATTGAACAGGGTGATTTGTGAGTTTGATAGCATGTAGAGGAACCTCTTTAAGCACCGCTTTGGCACATTAGATAGTTTTTCCCATCGCTTTCTTCCTATGTGTAAATTTATGTGTTTTCTTTCTTGCTGTTTTGACTGGTAATTGTGTTAAAAATGGAGTTTTAGCCCGCACTTCCACCATACCAAGAAGTATGCAGACCATGGAAGGGTGGCTAAACTCCATTTGTGTACATATCTTAGAGGTAGGAGTCTTTTTGAGTTCTAGTAGCATGTTAAAAAGCTTTCCCTAGGCCAGTTGGTTAACACCCGGTTAGGGAAAGACAGTGAAAAGTTAGTTCTTACATTGCAGGGGTGATGTATCTTCATTAAAGAAATGTGTGTAGTGGTTGCAGGGGCCTTCACAATGGTTGTCAAGAAGGAAGAGTCTTTGTCTAAACTTTTGGAGGTTGGAACAAGTAGAACAGTCCAAGAAAAGAAGCAAAGAAATCCCTAGTTCTTGCAAGAACAGTGTACACCTGTGTAGGAATAGAAAAATGGTCCAAAACCAAAAAAATCTGTTAGATTTTGGAATTTGAGCCAGGGTGACAGAAGTAAGTCTGGCCTAACTAGGTGAAGGAGAGGAGTGATAAGCAATTTTCTTGTGTGAGGAGGCCTAAAAGGGCTCAAACCTAGTAGCCCTTCCTAAACCCTAGACTAGGGTTTTGTGAAAGCAATAGAGAAGTGGTGTAAGGAGGTTGAACAATGACCTTCCCTAGAAAGATTTGAAGCTATGAAATCCTATGCACACCCCTACAAATGAGGTTAGGAAGCATTTGGAGGTGAACTGGTCTTTAAGCTTATTAAGGGCTAGATGGTGAATGTGAGGAAAAGCACCAAGAATTGCTTGGTAGCAGCAAATTAGAGATGATAGCAGGGTTGGTAAATGAACCAGGGGTACCTAAAAGAGCAAAGGACCTATAGATTGAATGGTGGATGAAGTGACACCAAGGGGTTATCAAAGGTGAGACCCAAAGCATTGAGATTGTGATTGTCTCAATCCAACCCTGTATCTATCAAATTGGTATCAGAGCAGAGTAAAAGATTTGGGAAAGCAGCTTATATGTTAAAAGTTGAGTCAAGTGAAACTCCCAACATGGTGACAAATGCACAATTAGCCAAGTGGGTTGAAGAATAGGAAGAGGACAACAAGTCCTTAAAAGAAAGAATAGAGCAACTTGAGAAAGCATTGAACAATGCAAGGTTGGAAGGAACAGTGCCAAAGGAAGAAGAGGTTGCAGAGGAAGACAAAGTCCCTAAACGTGACCCTGTTTTGGAGGAGGAGCCTTTCTTGAAGGCATT
Source organism: Sequoia sempervirens (assembly GCA_007258455.2). Classification (NCBI taxonomy): domain Eukaryota; kingdom Viridiplantae; phylum Streptophyta; class Pinopsida; order Cupressales; family Cupressaceae; genus Sequoia; species Sequoia sempervirens. The sequence continues at coordinate 129,889,830 of VDFB02270651.1, forward strand.
GAAAGCTCTGAGTGGAAAACGACTTGAGGGCATACCACTATTCAGTGGAAAGATGGATCTTGATTTGGTCATGGATTGGATAGATGGCATGGAGAACCACTTTGAATGTGATGGAGTCACTGAAGCACAAAAAGTGAAGGTAGAAAAATCAAGGTTGAGAGGATCAGCCTTGACATGGTGGAAATTTGTTTAGATTGAAAGGGAGAAAGAAGGCAAGCAGCCCATATCAACCTGGAAAGGAATGGTTGCTAACGTAAAGGAAGCATATATGCCAGATGATTATGAGATCCAACTTCACAAGAAGAGGCAAAGTCTAAGGCAGAAAGACCAAGATGTCAACACCTATACTGAAGAGTTTTAGAAGCTTTGCTTGAGATCGAATGTGACAGAAGATGAGAGCCTAAAAGTGGCTAGGTACCTTAATGTCTTGAAGTGGAACATTCAGGAAGAGATGGCTTTACTATTCCCAAGATAGTCCATCAATGTTATCAGCAGGCTATAAAGATTAAAAAGAGGAATAAAAGAAAGCATGATCAGTCCTCTAAGGGTAGAGGCAAAGGTAGAGATCAAAGAGGACAACGTGGAGGTTACCAAGGAAGAGGTAGTGACCAAAGAAACCAAGGAGAATAAAAAATCACTGAGCATGGAGGTGAAACATCTTCAAGAGGAGGATTTAACAGAGGAAGAGGACCTCAAGGAGGTTCAAATAGGGGAAGAGGAGCAGGCAGAAGTAACTCTTACTTTGCCACCATGAAATTTTATCACTGCAATCAGCTAGGTCATCCAGCTTATAGGTGCCCGGAGAAAGCATCCTCTTCAAGCAATGAGAAAAGAGTGGCCTATGCACAAGAGGACACCATGAGTCCTAAGGCAACTGAGATCAGTCATATAGAATCTGAAATTGGAGAGAGTCTGATGTTTAATAGAGTGTTGATCAGACAACCGATCAAAGAAGAACCCAAGCAAAGGAGAGCTTTGTTTAGAGCAAGGTGTAAAATACTTGGTAAAGTATGCAAGGTCATTGTGGATTCTGGTTCTACAGATAATATAATCTTAGAGGAGGCAGTAAATAAGTTGAAATTGTAGAAGGTACCTCATACCAATCCCTACAAGGTCACATGGCTGAATAAAGGGCAGAGTGTTTTGGTGAATGAGTAGGTAATAGTGGAATTTTCAATTGAAGGATATAAAGACAAGCTGGTTTGTGATGTACTACCCATGGATGCATGCCATCTTCTGCTTGGTAGGCCATGGAAATATGAAAGAGGTGCTATATATCATGGGAAGGAGAACACCATTGAATTCAAGAAGGATGGAAGAACCTTCAAGTTGTAGTCATTGACAGAGGAAGATGAAGGGAAGTCCAAGGTACCAAACATCATGTTGAGAAGTGGTAAAGAGTTTATCAGCAATCTACATCAAGGAGGTGAAGGATATGTGGTTTTAATGCAGTCCAAAGAAGAAGAAAAGGCTGAAAGGATAGTCTTACCAAAAGCAATCCAAAAGTTGCTTGATAAGTACAAGAGCATAGTGAGTGATGGAACACCTACAACTCTACCACCAAAGAGATCAATAAGTCATCAAATTGACTTCATACCTAGAGCCTCATTGTCTAACAAAGAAGCATACAAGCTCACTCCTGAGCAAAACCTAGAGGTGGCAAGGCAAGTGGAAGAATTGTTGAATCAAGGTCTGATTCAAAAGAGTATTAGTCCATGTGCAGTCCCAGTGGTTTTGGTAACAAAAAAAAGGTGGTAAGTGGAGATTATGTATTGATTCTAGAGAAATTAATAGAATCACCATTAGGTATAGATTTCCTATTCCTACAATTGAAGACCTAATCGATTGTCTTGGAGGTGCACAATACTTCACCAAGTTGGATCTTGAGAGCGGGTATCATCAAATCAAAATCAAGGAGGGTGATGAATGGAAGACAACTTTTAAGACAAATGATGGCTTATATGAGTGGAAGGTGATGCCATTTGGCCTCTCAAATTCCCCTAGCACGTTCATGAGGCTAATGAATGAGGTGCTTAAGGATTTCATAGGGATCTTTGTAGTAGTCTATCTTGATGACATACTGATTTTCAGTAAGACAGCAGAAGAACACTTGAAGCATGTGGAGATGGTACTTAAAAGGCTACAAGAAGAGCAATTGGGAATTAACCTTGAGAAGTGTGAGTTCTTCAAACAAGAACTTGTGTATCTAGGCTTTGTAGTATCCAAAGTAACCTTGAAGATGGATCTAAGCAAGGTGGAAGCTATCCTAAACTGGCCTACACCAACCACAGCAACAAAGGTAAGGAGCTTTCATGGTTTAGCTCAGTTTTATAGAAAATTCATAAGGAATTTTAGTGGTATATGTGCACCAGTCCTAGATACTATTAAAGGTGGTCTAAAAACAAAGTTTAAATGGACTCAAGAGGCTGATAAAGGGTTTGAGAAACTGAAACAAGAGGTAGCAACCCAACCTATACTTTTGTTGCCTAGTTTTGATAAGTTATTCACAGTTGAGTGTGATGCAAGTGGAGTAGCAGTAGGAGGAGTACTTAGTCAAGAAGGTAGGCCTGTAGCCTTCTTTAGTGAAAATCTCAATGAATCCAAGCAAAAGTACTCTACATATGATCTTGAGTTATATGCTTTAGTACAGTCCCTTAGGAAGTGGAGGCATTATTTGTTGCCCAAAGAGTTTGTGGTCTTCACTAATAACCAGGCACTCAGTTACATTAACACCCAAGAGAAGCTGAGTAATAGACACTTGAAATGGATGGAATACATCCAAGCTTTCACTTTTACCATCAAGCATAAGAAGGGACAGATGAATAAGGTGGCAGATGCATTAAGCAAGAGAATGTTGACAGTGCAGGAAATACAACTGAATAGCATTGGATTGGAGAGTTTCAAAGACCTCTATGGTGAAGATGAAGAATTTTTAGAAGCCTACAAGGTATGCTCTAATTTTGAGAATCATTTTCATAGTGAATATGCTGAGTATACATTGCAAAATGGACTGTTATTTAAGGGGAATCTGTTATGTGTCCCAAGAGGATCAATGAGGGAAAATCTGATCCAAGAGAAACATAATGGCAGTCTTAGTGGGAATTTTTGAATAAATAAAACTTTGGAGCTGGTACAAAGGTTCTATTACTGGGCTAAGTTGGCAAGAGATGTTAGGAAATATGTGGAGCAGTGTGTAGTTTGCATGAAAGCCAAAGGGGGAGCCAGCAATGCAGGTTTGTATCAACCTTTACCCATTCCCAATAGACCATGGGAGTGTGTTAGTATGGATTTTTTGGTAGGACTCCCCAAGACTAAGGTAGGTTTTGACAGTATTTATGTAGTTGTGGGCATATTTAGCAAGATGAATCACTTTATCCCTTGCAAGACTACACATTATGCTAGCTACATTGCCCATCTTTTCTTCAGGGAGATAAGGATCCATGGATTGCCATCAAGTATTGTTTCTGACAGGGATGTGAAGTTCATGAGTCACTTTTGGAAAACACTATGGAGCAGATTGGGTACAAATATGTCTTTTGGATCAGCTTACCATCCACAAACCGATGGTCAAACAGAGATGGTTAATAGAGTGTTAGGAAATATTTTAAGATTTTTAACCGAGTATGGACAAACATGGGATATGGTGATTTCTCAAGCTGAGTATGCTTATAATGATAGTGTAAACAGAACTATAGGGAAAAGTCCATTTGAAGTGGTATATGGGATGCACCCAAGAGGAATTTGTGAACTTAGAGACTTTGGATCTTAGGAGAATAGGAGTGGACATGTAGAAGACTTTACTCAGACCATGAAGGAGATTCATGAGCAGGTTAAGAAGACAATCACAGCAGCAACAAAAAAATTGAAAGATAAAGTTGATGTGTCAAGGAGAGATGTGCAATTTGTACTAGGTGACTATGTTATGGTCCATCTTAACAAATCAAGGTTGCAGAAGGGAATGTCAACCAAAATGCAGATGAAAAAAGTGGGACCATGCAAGGTGTTAGCCAAGTATGGGAAGAATGCATACACGATTTGGGCATATCTCTAGTATTTAATGTTGCTGATTTGATCAGGTATAAGGGGATAGTCAGTGATGAAGTTCGGAACAGTCAAGAAATCTTTAAGGATATCAGTAATATACCCTTTCCTAATCAAGAGAAACCTTAGCCAGAGAAGATCTTTGAGTCTAGGGTGAAGAAGGCTACAAGACATAAGGTGTACATGGAGCACCTTGTGAAGTGGAGGAACAAACATGAATCTGAGGCTACCTAGGTTGAGGAAGCTGACTTTAAGAAGGTAGGCATTGATCTATCACTAATGTCCCCTCAAGTTCCTTGATCTTTGTGCTGAGAGGAGGAGAATGGTGTAGGAGCGCCTGCCAAAGTGCCAAAGTGAAAGCTTATTTTTAAGTTTTTGGTTAATATCCATGTTGTTATGTTTTGTAAGGTCTTGGGGACCATCTTAATGGTGGTTGAGGGCCTTTTTGATTATTATATAGAAGTTGAATAAGTTTGGAATAATTTTTGTGGTTGTTTCCTAAGCACTAGACAAACGTTGCAAAAATCACTATGTTTTACAACATCATGTTTTTGGCCGCTCTTAGGCTTGGAGAAGGAAACCTAACCATTTCCAATGCATTGTAAAAGAGATCTCTCAACTTTTGAAGAAGGTTGGATGTTTTTTGGAGCATGGCAGTTTTGTTGTGAATAATAAAAAAATAGTGCTTTCGGTGTGAAAATACAATTTTTCTTGTTTTTGTTTTTAGAACAGCAGTTAGATGTATTGAATAGGGTGATTTGTGAGTTTTATAGCATGTAGAGGAACCTCTTTAAGCACTTCTTTGGCACATTAGATAGTTTTTCCCATCACTTTCTTCCTATTTGTAAATTTCTATGTTTTATTTTTTATTGTTTTGACTGGTAATTGTGTTAAAAATGGAGTTTTAGCCCGCACTTTCACCGTACCAAGAAGTATGCACACCATGGAAGGGTGGCTAAACTCCATTTGTGCACATATCTTAGAGGTAGGAGTCTTTGTGAGTTCTAGTAGCATGCTAAAAAGCTTTCCCTAGACGAGTTGGTTAACACCCGATTAGGGAAAGACAGTGAAAAGTTAGTTCTTACATTGCAGGGGTGATGTATCTTCATTAAAGAAATGTGTGCAGTGGTTGCAGGGGCCTTCACAATGGTTGTCAAGAAGGCAGAGTCTTTGTCTAAACTTTTGGAGGTTGGAACAAGCAGAATAGTCCAAGAAAAGAAGCAAAGAAAGCCCTAGTTCTTGCAAGAATAGGGTACACCTGTGTACAGATAGAAAAATGGTCCAAAACCAAAAAAATCTGTTAGAGCTTGGAATTTGAGCTAGGGTGACAGAAGCAAGTCTGGCCTAACTAGGTGAAGGAGAGGAGTGATAAGAAATTTTCTTGTGTGAGGAGGCCTAAAAGGGGCTCAAACCTAGTAGCCCTTCCCAAACCCTAGACTAGGGTTTTATAAAAGCGATAGAGAAGTGGTGTAAGGAGGTTGAATAATGACCTTCCCTAGAAAGCTTTGAAGCTATGAAAGCCTATGCACACCCCTGTAAATGAGGTTAGGAAGCATTTGGAGGTGAATTGGTCTTTAAGCTTATTAAGGGCTAGATGGTGAATGTGAGGAAAAGCACCAAGAATTGCTTGGTAGCAGCAAATTAGAGATGATAGCAGGGTTGGTAAATGAACCAGGGGTACCTAAAATAGTAGAGGACCTATAGGTTTAATGGTGGATGAAGTGACACCAAGGGGTTATCAAAGGTGAGACCTAGAGCATTGAGATTGTGATTGTCTCAATCCAACCCTATATCTATCACCTATGTCTTGTTATTTTTAGAGCCCAAATTGAAATCTATTGAGTCCTACAAGCTTGAAAAGATAAAATCCTTAAACTTGGAATTATAATTGCTTCCAATAGTTTCTAAAGACACTTTATACAATAGAGAAATGATGTCATAATAAGATTTTTTTTTTGTTTCATCCTCCCCTTTTTTATTTCCTAACCTACAAAAGTTCTCAAAATGTTAGATGAGCTCAAGAAACAAAAGGATATAGGGGTTAGATGGATCATTAAGCATAAAAACCCTAAAAAATTAGACCAAGTTATAATTTGATTTGAATTTAGATGTAAATTTGAGAATTTTAACTCATTAATAGTTAAGAAACACCTACACTATTGGATAGCCTATGAAAATCTACCCCATTTAAAAAAAAGCATAAAAAAAGACCTTCGTATGACTCTAGAAGAGTTGAAACAGTGCTCATATGCGCTAAAACAGTCCTCCAAAGCACTAAAATAGTCCTCGGAAGTGCTAAAATAGTGCTCAAAGCACCAAAATAGTTCTCAGATGCACTAAAACAGTCCTCATAAGCACTAAAAACGTGCTTGAAAGTGCTAAAACAGTGCTCAAAGCACCAAAACATGATAAGAAGCACTAAAACAATTCTCATAAGCACTAAAACAATCCTCGGAAGCGCTAAAACAGTGCTCAAAAGTGCTAAAACAGTGCTCAAAGTGCCAAAATGGGGTCTGGATGCGCCGTAACAGAGTGCAGATGTGTTGGAAGATCTTGCAGACGCGTTGTAAAATATACTAACAAACAAAACTATTGAAAAATGATGAAATTTATCAAAAAAACATGTTACATTTGTGATTTAGCCCTCCTTCTAGCGCCAAATGTATGAACCAAGATTCCCAACCTGCACAAACACAAGAGACAAACACTATCTTAGATCAAATGCAAGGTTAGTATCATGATTCCCCAAGAAATCCATTCAAATTGCAATAAAAAGGAACGAAATGAAGAACATAAACAAGCATAAATGAAAGATAGTAAATCCTATTTAAATGCAATGAAAACTCTTGATATCTTGGGGGAGTTAGTGCCAATTTGATGTGGAAATTGGCCCTTTCCCAACTCCTTTGCAAGCTTGATGATCTTTGATGAAGATGTGATCCACTTTGGTTGAATTCCTGCATAACCTAGCTATGAACTTGATAAAATTGATGAAAATGGTGATGCTTGAAGATGAATTTGAGCATAATAAGTTTTCTCAAATTGTGGATGATCAAATGAGGAATGAATCCTCTTATTTATAGAATGATAAGATGGAGAAATGCCCAAAATGAAGCAATGTGGGACTAACATTCAACCAATGGCAAGGTACCATTTGTCCAAATGTGAATGGAGGAAGCTTGAGCACATTTTGATCAATGTGCAAGTTTGAAATTTAAATTTGATGAAATGCCATGTTTAGGGGGGATGAAAGATGAGAGTTAATGCCAAGTGGGAGATATGTAAGAGATAATGCAAGAGCTTTAAATGCTTTGTTGGATGGACAAGTCAATTTGGGGGGAGATTTTCAAACTTGGAGGAATATTCCCTCTTTGATGCCATTTTGAAAGTAAATAGAGAATTACTAAATCTAATAAATGATTTAATTGTGCAAGTTGCAAAATCTAAAGGATTGGAGTGATTAGGATTAAATTAATCAAGATTTGATTAATTTAATAGGAGATTAGGTGATTTTTACTTTTGACTTAGATTTTTGGATTAATTTAAATAAAAAAGAGAGGAATAATGATTTTAGACTTAATTAAATAAGATTTGATTTATTTAATTAAAGAGGATGGTGTTAGCTTAAAATCAAATAAAGATTAATTTATTTAATTTAAATGAGATGACTTTAGAGATTAATTAAATAAAATGAATTATTTAATTAAAAGAGGGACTATAGGATTAATTAAACAAAGTGATTTATTTAATTAATAGGAGATGATGACTTAATCAATAAAAAATGATTTATTTAATTAAGTGATGAAATGTGATGAATTTAATTAAATGACTAGGAGAGAGGTGATTCAGGATGAACTTGGTGTTAGTAAAATCAGGATCAGGCACATGTACATCTTACGTGTCTACAGTATCTATGTATATATGTATATGTATATATACATCATAACCATCACCACAGAACACTAAAAATCATAGTTACAGTCCCATGCAAAACTATCAGTTTAAAATTTGGACTATATACAACTTGTGTGTATATATATATGTATGTGTATAGATATATACACATATACATATATATATACATATATAGATACATATATAGATACATATATATATATATACATATACATATATATATACACATACATACATGAGAGAGAGAGAGAGCAGAGAGAGAGAGAGAGAGAGTATGAGGAGAGAGAGTATATATATATATATATATATATATATATATATATATATATATATATATATATATATATATATGTACATATATATATGTGTGGTTGTAACACAATAAAATGGTTAACCTTATATAGTTTATGTTAATTTCCATAAGGCCTTGTTGATTGTTGTTGTCTAGCTTTAATATTGTTAATGTTATACAACTTATTTTGATTTCAATAGCAATTACCGATTGTTGTTGTCTGCCTTGACCTACATTGTTTCATTTTTAATAGGGTGCTGTTGAAAAAGCTATATTGTTATAGGTTCCAATAAGGTGGTGTTGAGAAAAGACTATATTTTTGCATGGCCTTTTAACTTTGAAACTAGTATTGTTTGATTTATGGTCTTCATTTAGTTGTTATGGTTGCAATGCAATGAAACAGTCACTGTTATACAATCTATGTTGAATGTTGTACCCTAGATTGTTAGCTGATAGGATGTTTGTGTGTACTTTGGTTGGAATTCCTATGAACCTTCCCAATTTTTGAGCTTTTTGGCGGTCGTGTAAAAGGTGGCAAATAGTTTTTTGTTTTAAAAATATTTGGCTAGGATTCTTGTCAGTATCCCAATTTTTTAGCCTTTCGATGGCCATGAAAAAGGTGGTGGAGGTGGTTGTTGGCTACCTTAGAAATAACATGGTGTATTTCCTACTGCATGGATAAAGAAGGCTACTGAAATTAAATGTTGGCTTGCACCAACATTAATTGTTGTATGCTTTCTGTGTATTGGCGATGATTGTAATAGCACCTAGCGTTTATTCATTTGTGGCTTCCATTTAGTGGTGATGGTTGCCACGTGGCCAAATAGTTAATTCTATGCATCTTATGTTATTTTCCATAAGGCATTGTCAAGGTTCCTTGTCTAGCTTTGGCTAGATTGTTTCATTTTTTATTGTGTAGTCCTAGGAAAATTATTTGAATTCTCCCTTTAATAGCTTCAAAAAGGTTTTGAGCACATGTATGTGGCAACCAATGTTCTTTACTATGTTTAATATAAAGCCTATTGTTGTAAAAATTCCTTTTTGAGAATGAAAGAAATAACAACTTTGTTTCAAAGTGAATATCTTCTCAAAACAATAAATTTGAATGTTTTGTTTCCCTTTTGAAATAATGTTTTGTTTAATATATAATTCTTATTAAATGAGTGGAAAACATGGTTCATATGCTACTTAATTAGCATAACAAGGTGTTGAGAGTCAAATATTTTCCCATCAAATTTTAGAATAAACACCTTAAGGGTCAATCAAGAGCACACACATATGGCTATACACACACACACACACACACACACACACACACACACACAATAAATATCTATTTATATATAGACTGCTATATCTAAATAGATGTGTATACCATATTTTTTCCTCACTATGCAACTACCTCCTTCAAAATTATGAAGAGAGAAAACATACAAACTATATTACCCCTCATTTTCCTGAATGTGAAGGCTATGAATTCAAATATTTTGTTGCCTATAATGTATTTCCTAGTACGAAGCAAGAAATTATTATAGCCAACAAAATGTTTGAATTCATAGGCTTCTCAGCAAGTCAATTGAGGGAAAATTTTGTGTAGATTTTTTCTCTCTTGAACACTGGATGGTATCAACATTAATTGTTGTATGGTTTGCAAGTGCTGGCAATGGTTGTAATAACAGATGTCATTTATTCATTTGTTCCTTCTATTTTGTGGTTATGCTTGCAACATAACCATATGAATGCTTTGTTTTCCTTTTTAGATAATGTTTTTTTTAATATATAATTCTTATTGAAATGAATTCAATCCATGGTTCAATTGATCGTTAATTGGCATAACAAGTTGTTGAAAATCAAAGATTTAGTCATGGAATTTCACAATAAAGACCTTAAGGTTCAATGAAGATGGTCTTGGTAGTTTTTCTTATAATAATATATTCATAATTCAATTATTGGAAGATAAAATGACTCAAAGGTGCATATGTGTTTCTCTTGTTGGTTGATATGTTGCATTATGCTTTTGTTGACCTTGCATTTAATAGTTGTTGAAGCAGTAAAACACTTTGTGATATTTTCCATAGGGCATTGTTGATTGTTCTCTTATTGCCTTGAATAAATTATTTGATTTATCATTTCAATAATTCTTATTGGAATGAATTCCACTCATGGTTCATATGATTCTTAATTAGCATAACAAGATGTTGAGAGTCAAATATTAGTTGTGGAATCTTAGTATAAAATAATAAAGACGTTAAGGTTCAATAAAGATGATCTTGGAAATTTTGGTTATAATAATATGTTCAAAATTCAATTATTGGAAAATAGAATGGCTCAAAGGTGCAACATTTAATACTTGTTGAAGTAATAAAACACTTTATGCTATTTTGCATAGGGAATTGTTGATTTTTCTTCTGTGGCCTTGAATAAATTATTTGATTTATGGTTTCTATGTGGTTCCAATGGTTGCAAAGTAATAAATCAGTTCATGTTCTTCTTGATAATGAATTCTTAGTTGTTTTCCTGTGTGTTTAGGGATGGTTCTTATTCGTCTAGGCCTTAATAAGGATTTCTTAGTCTGATAGTCTATTTATTAAGTGTGAGATGAAACATGGGTCTTGCTTTTTATTATACTTGCTGTAGATACTGATGTGCATATAAATATTGTTTGCATCTAATTTTGCACAGAAATATAAAAATACAATCAAGCATCAAAGTTTCCTTTGGATTTAATGTCCAGAATCCCTGTCAAGGTTTGTGAAATTGAGACAAACACCCACATATTGTTAGTTAGCACATATTGTTGGCTATTATTATTATTATTATTACAGCATATTAAGACATACATATATATATATTATTATTACATACATATTATACATATAGCATGAGCATATAAGCATACATATTACATATGCATGTATTATTACATATATATACATATATATATATATGTGCATGTATATAAAACATGTTGAGCATAAATATTATTACAGAGCAGCATATACATGCATACATAGCAGAGTAGTAATATTGAGCATATACCACATACATTATTATTGCTACATAACATTGCTGCATGTATGTATATGATATTATTATTAAGGTTATTAAGCATATGTGTATATATATATGCATATATATGTATATGTATATGCAATATTGGTTATTACATGTATATGTATTAACATATATATAGCATAGCATACATATATATATTATTATTACGTATATATACATGTATATATATGTATAAATATGTAGATATGTATATATAGATATATTTATATATATAGATATATATGTATATATGTATATATCTGTATGTATATATATATATATGTATATATATTGGTTGTTGTTTAAACCAATATTGTTTGATTTATGGCTTCCCTCTGGCAGTTATAATTGCATTGGAATAAAATAGTTGATGTTTGATTCCATTATGCATTGTTGATTATTGATCTCTAGGTTAGGCTATATTGTTTTAACTTTTTATAGGGTGTTGTTGAATAAATATATATAAATATATGTATATATATACATATATATGCATGTATATAATATACATATATATATACATGTATATAATATACATATATATATACATATATACATATATATGTGGGTATATGTAGGATCATCATGGAAAAAACAGGCTCTTAAGTGGCTAAAAATTTAGAAAAATTTGGATAAATTATTTATATTATTTCAAAAATATGTAAGAATATAATCTGTAGAAAATTTAATGTAGTTTCTAAACTACTAGGTTTATTTAAAACAAAAAATCTATTTGGTGAAAATTTTAAATTTCAATGCAGTAGTACTTAAATTTTAGGGAAAAAATAAGAAGTAGATGTATGTTTGACCACCCTAACCACAATAAAATGATAATATTTTTTCATAAGATTTTAGATATAAGTAGAGGAATCATGCCCGAATGTGATTTATATTTGTTTGTAATTTTTTTCCAAGTAAATAATTAAGTATGATTTTTTTATTACAAATTTTAAAAAATATAAAAACTCGTATGTCTAACCACCTTGACTTGGTCAAAACTTCATGAAATTCAATTTTTCTTTTTTTAATCCTATAGTATGTAAAGCACAGATTGTGACACATGTTTTGGATTCAAAAAAAATGATACCATTTGAAAGCTATAGATGTTTTTCAATCATCCTATCAATCAAGACTTTAGTCAGAATTCAAATAAAAAATGAATAATAATTATTTATTAAATTCAAATTAAAGCATAATTTATATTGGTTGAAAGCTAAGAATATCCTTTAAAAACCCTTTTCGTTTGATCAATTTTAGGTAAAAAAAAGTCGTCAACAACATGGGCCATCATATCACTTACATATTGCCACTTTTTGGCCCATCATGATCTTGCACATATCCATATATATATATATATATATATATATGAAGTTAGGTGCACATATATATGCATTGTTGATTGCATAAAGCACAAAAAAAATGTGAGTGACAAACCAATGGAAAAAGATAACCCACTCTAGCTAGCAACAAGTGACAAAAACTGCATTAATGTAACAATTTTATTCTATAGCAAACATAGCCAGAAAATGGAAGCCATAGAAAGAAGCCCACAAAAAAATTACAGTGACAAACCCATGCAAACTGCTAGATTTTCTACAAAAAAATTGGCAAAAAATTATCACAGGTGACACTTTTCTTTGGCTTTTTCAACCATCATCCCATGTAGAAAACACAAAATAACCTCTAACCACCTACATAGAAGTGTCTATTATACAAATATATCCATAGGTGGTCTTCAAATAATAGAGGATTTTTTGTGTCTAATGTCAACAACACACAAACCTATAGATAGGAAATATTAAATGAAACAAAACAAAATGAGGCCTGCTCTCAGCCCTATCATATTGGGTCGTTGAGCATGATGGGCTCTCACAAAACCCTTGAGTAATAACATACATTGTTCACCACTCTGATAAATGGTCAAATCAATCTTCCTTACGACACTTACTATATACTCTATCATTCTAACAACTCCTTTTTGAGGCTGAAAGAAACAATAACTAAGAAGGTGTATTTAATGCATGCAATACATATATATACGCATTGTTGATTGTGATATACAAAAGACAGATGAGAGACACACAGTAAAACCCACAAACACTACATGAATTCACAGTAACAAACAAACACAAAAGCAAAAAATATTCCCTTCTACCCATCGCGACTACATGGAAGCCATAGACCAAACAATATATAATAAGCTATAGAAGAAGAATCAATAGTTCCCTTTGGAAAATAACATAAAGTATTTTCAAAAAACTCGAGTAATGGTTTTTTCAATATGCACCACTCCCCACACCTCTTCCCACTTACTCCAAATGCACCTATTGCTTCTTGATTTCTCTTTGCTCACTTCTTTCTCCACTTTCTACAAAAAAATGGACAAAAAATTATCACAACTGACACTTTTGTGTTTCTTTGTAACCATTACCCCATCCAACAAAACACAAAATAACCTCCAACGAACTTGACAAAAATTCCAAAGCTGATGATCGTACTTGCACCTTTAGAGAACCTTTCCCTCCTCACTGAAAGCTATCTTAAACAACAAGCTAAACCTAGAGAATGACACTCAACAATGCCTTATCAAGAATTGAAATAATATAGCCTTTTTTCCAATAGTACCTTTTAAAAAAAAACAATATAGCCACAGGGCAATGTCCTATCAAAAATTGTATAGGAATTCACAATGTTTTCCAAAGCTTCAAAATGAAGCTATTAGTTATAGCCATTGCCACTACACATAAACCATACAACAATTAATGTTGATGCCATTTCACTAGCTTTCTCTATCGCTACGACAAATGCTTCTAATTCAAAAATAAAAAAAACAATTTGCCACCTTTTTCCTGACCATGCTAAATAGAGGCCAGCTGAAACAATACAACCTAAGGTAGACAACAATAATAAAAAATGTGTTATGCAAAACAACATCAACTACATAACATTGACTATTTTATTGCATTGCAACCGTCACCACAAAACAAAAGCCATAAATAAAAAAATATTGATATCAACAGTTAGCCATATGGGGAAACCTACAGAACACTGAAAATCACAGTAACAAACCCATACAAAACCAACACTGTAAAAGACAAACCATAAATCAAATAATATTGGTTTGAATAAACTATATAGTCTTTTCCCAATAGAACCTTACAAAAAATGAAACAATGTACCATAAGCTAGAGAACGAAAATCAACACTACCTTACAAAAAATAATGCAACCTGTATAACATTAACAATTTCATTGTGTTGCAACCATCACCACAAAAATATTGCTTCCAACAATGACCTGGATGGAACACCCACAAAACAAAAAAATCTTGTAGTAACAAACTGATTCAAAGCCTTCACCAGAAAACATGAACCATAAATGAGTGAATATTGGTTTTAACAACAACCCAACTAGAAAAACTCACGAAAAATAGATGAGATTAACTATTTTTCAACCACTGGTGCAAAACGGAAGCCATAAATGAAACAATGTAGTTTGTAAATATATATATGTTTGTGGTAGCCTATATTGTTTGATTTCCCAACAATACCTTATCGAAAATTGTATAGTAATTCACTATGTTTTCTAAGGGTTTTAAGGGAAAGTGTTGCTTACAACCATCGCCACTACATGCAAACCATAAAGAAATTAATGGTCATTCCATTTCGCTGGCCTTTTGTATCGGTCCACCAAATGTTTTTTATTTAAAAATCAAAGAACAATGCACCACTAGTTTTGGATGGGTTTATTGTTGTTAAATTTTGTGTTGCTCAGGTGTTCCCATCTGATGTAGTGCATCATTTTACTTTTCTTGTCTATACATATGTATGTATGTAAAATTAGATGTAGAAAACATTCATATATACTTGGGTTTATAGTAAGCATAAGAAGAAACAATTTTTCTACCTACAGTGTGTTGAAAAACTCTTAGAAATTACTCAAGGAAGAAGTTCTATAGATATGGTGGTATCAATGTTTGTTATACCAGTGAAAATATGACTTACAATTCCAAAAATGTTTTAGTTAGTATCAATTTTGTTTGCAATTGCTATGGCATACATCCAAATCTGCACATGCCATTGTTCATCAGTGTTTACCTTACAACCATTCGTACTACATGTAAACCAATAATACCCTATGGAAATTGACAAAAAATGTATATCATTACATTTCCATATCTACTTTTTGTTTCTACATATATATGCACAATATATTGCTACAAATGCAGTGAGGGAATGCAATTATTGTGTGATGCAAAAAACCATAGAATAGGCTACAACCATCTTCACAAAGATTCCACAACAGATAATTGGAGTTCTATGTTCACAGGCACTTGTCTCCTCACTTGCACCTCTGATAGAAGGTAAAGTCATAGAACCAAACCCAACAATTCCTTGTTGAAAATTACGCAAACATTCAATATGTTTTGTAGGGATTTTAATGGTAGGTGTTACTTACAACCATTCACACTAGAAAAAACCATATAGCAATGAAAATTTGATAGTTGAAAACCCATTCAAAACCTTCGCCACAAAATGCAAACTATAAATGAAACTATATTGGTTTCAATAGCAGCCCAGATGAAAAATCCCAAAAAAACACAACAGTTCACAATAACAATTTAACACAGAAATAAACAATATTGTCTCCCATCCACCTCGCCTACATGAGGACCATAAATGAAACAATATACCCTAAGCTAGACAACAAGAATAAACAATGTCATATGGGAGATAACATAGACTATTTTCCAAACTATATTGATTTCAATAGTTGCCCATATGAGAAAAATCACAAAACATAGCAATTCACGCTAATAATTCAATGCATAAAAAAAACAATATTTCCTTGCAACCATCACGGTTATACTGAGTTGATAAATGGAAAAATATACCCTAATCTAGAGTGCTATAATGAACAATGGCCTATGGAAAATAACATCAACTACTCTCAAAACTATGTTGCTTTAAATAATGGCTTAGATGGAAAAGCCCGCAAAAGAAAATAATTCACAGTAGCAATCCAACACAAAAAGAAAACAATGTTTCCTTCCAACCATTTTGGCTGCACGAAGACCACAAATGAAACAATATACTGTTGACTAGACAACAACAATGAACAAAGGCCTATGGAAAATAACATGAACTATTTTTGGAATACTCTAGAAACGGTTTTCCCAATATGCACCTCCACCCACACCTCTACCTGCTAGCTTCAAATGTAGTTGTCCCTACTTTCTAGAACCAATACAATAGTCTAGATAATGGCACTATCAATAGGAGTGATGGACAATGTTTAATCCTTATGGAGAGATATGTATGTGTGTCATAGCGGATGCAAACAACATTGATTCCATAAGACATTGGTGAATGTTGTCATCTAGGTTAGGATCTACTATTTCTTTTTTGATAATATGTTGCTGAATACACTATACTATTTGATTTTCAAAGAGGTGCTCTAGAGAGAGGCAAAGAAAATTAGATCTGGCTATCAAACAAAAAAAGGTGAAGGGAAGATAAATAGCTCAAATATTCATAAGTTATGTGCATAACCTCAAAAATACATGTAGAAACTACATATACTAACATAGAGAGTAACTCCTTAAATAAAACAATATTAGTTTCGACATCAACCTAGTAAATTCTATTTCTCAATAGCATCTTATCGGAAGCAAAACAATATAGCCACATCTATAGACCAATAGGTGACAATGCCTTCTGGACAACATCATAAATTCTATACCATTTACTATTGGATTTTGAATCAAATATGAAAGGATATTGCGAGAGATGAAGTCATAAAATAGTTTATGCTATTATTCTAACTTCCAAGAGCTTTTCATTACATTGAATGTGGGAATAAATATTTCTTATTATGCTTAATATGAAGCCTATTATTGCAAAAATTTCCCTTGAGGACAAAACAAATAAGAACTATCCTATCAACGCAATAAACCAGGGGACGAGTTTATATGAATGTTGTTTACATCTTATTTTGCACACATACATATGTGCATAGAGGAAAAGAACAATCAAACACAACAAAAGAAACACATACTTTAGTGTTTCTCTAGACATGTACAAAAGCATTACAAACACATTTTCCTACAAAAAATTGTATGAAGATGTTGTATGCACTAGGAACATTGAGTTGTATGCATAGATGTTTCTGTATATGTATATGTAGATATATACATGCATAGAACCATGTCCAAAAGTATATATAAGAACAACTAGAAATATAAATGGTTTTCTCAAATTCCTCCTCTTCCTCTTTGGTTCAAGTGTACCTCTTCCCACTTTCTTTCTCTTTGCTTCTTGCTTTCTTCAGCATCTGTAACAAACCCACAATAAATTATCATAGCCAACACATTTGTAATGCTTTTCCAACTATCACCCCATGTAGTAAAATGAAAAAAAATACCTGTTGCTACCTTCACAATAGCTTCACATTGCATGATCAAGTTGCACATTTATAGAAGCTTGCTCCTGTTGCTTTCACTTGTGATAGTTGGTAAAGCCACATAACAATAGTCAACAATGCCTGGTTGAAAATTATATAGACATTTGATCGCATTAATGGACAATGTGTTTCACCTATTTGCAAGAATGTATGTCATAGTGGATGCAAAGAACATTGATATATAGTGATCCCTAACATTATTTTGTTGGGACATCTTTGGAATCATAAGATCTGTTTTCAATGTTTTATAATAATGTTTTTTGCATCTAATATAGAATATGTAGATTTATGTGGATATTCAAAATAAAATTAATCGCTATGATAGTCAAGAATTTCTTTTGGATAACAACATAAACTCTATAACATTAACTATTTTATTATGCATTGCAAATGAAATACTATAGCTAAATCTGGAGAACAACAATTAGCATTGTGTTATGGAAAACAACACATACTATTTTAATATATTGCAACCATTTTCACAAAATGGAAGGCATAAATGAGACAATATTAAATTTTCTTGTGTGCAGATTTCTATGTATGTCAAAGTAGATGTGAACAATGCACATATGTGCTCTTCCCAATGTTTATTATTTTCTAAAAATAGTTATTTGTCTGAACCTTGACAAGGCATACTTCAAATGATATACTTTATATTAACTGTTATATAGAACATCGAAGCCTTTTCCATAATTATTTATTTTCCTTCGTATTCTTGATGTCTCTTGGAAAAAAAAGGAGAGATTAAAAAAATGAAACAATAAAATCGGAATAAAAATTTGTCTGCTAAGTATTATATGGATTATTGAAGCCTTTATTTTTATTAATCCTTTGTTGTCATATTCTTAATTCCTGTGCAAAAAATTGAGATTTCATGTGTTTTGAAGTCATAGACCTTGTAGTCAGTCATCAGTGTTGCAGTTCTCAGCTTTTAAAAGAGAAACCCTAGTAATGTCGGTGGCCTCTAGCTCTACCCAGGCTAACAAACAATCCTCGAGCACCAGTCTCGTAAGTTTGTTTCTTGCTTTTTTTTTGTTGCTTCCAATTAAATTGACACAATTTCAAGTACACCAAACAAACCAAGAATATGCTTCATTTGAATTAATAGTTGTTATGATATATGTTCTAACTAATTCATATTTGACCTCTTTTTCTTTTCTTTTCCTTTCAATTGGTTGGCCATTTAGGAGTGACCTATGTGTTAGAGGGGAAAATTTTATAGTTTTCAAATGTGTCAATATGATTGTTTGCTTTTAGAGCTGAGTCACAGTCATAAATATATCATTGTTGTCACTATGCTGAGTTTAAATGCCTTGTAGGTTACAAATGTGAATCCATCCTTAATAGCACATGCAATACAATCTATGGATGTTGGAGATCTTGTCCCATCTCCAGTTCTCCAACTAATGTCTTTCCAAAAAATAGGAGGTGATCAAATCCTTATTGACTAGTACAAATCCATCCTCTTTGATGGAACCCACATGCAAATAGGAATTTTTCCTGCAAAATACAATGGCCTTTTGTTTACAGGGGCATTGAAAATAGGTGCCATCTTGTGTTTGACAAACTATCTGTGTAGACAGTTGTAGGAATCAAGGTTAGATATAGTTCTGCCCTACTTGTACTTGTAGTTTTCTACTTTCTTGTTTTTGGGGGCTTCTTTTAACTTATTTAATGTTAATTTATTTCCAGGGATATTTTCATATTGTCCTTAGTTGTCAAAATGTCAGATTGCGAGCTAATTGGAAAACCTAGATATTTTTTTAGAGATCAAGAAGAAAAAATAGTTGGTTGTGACTTTCCCTCCCCATCTAAAGAAGCCTTGACATTTGGGATTAATACATCCCCAAGACAACATGATGCTCCTGCAAATATCAACCTTGTTAAAGGCTTGAATTTTTACCAAACCAAATGGAAAATAAAAGTATGGGTATCAAAAAAAAGGGATATGCACAATTACAAAAGATACGGGCATGAGGGCCAAGTATTCAACTTTGACATTATTGACAATGAGGGAACAAAAATATGAATTACTTTCTTTAATGACATAGCATAATTGCATTATGATAGGGTTGAGTTGGGTCGTACTTATTATGTTTCAAAGGGCTTGGTGAGATAGGTAGACATGAAATTTAATAAGTTAAACAACCAGATGAAAATCATTTTCGATCAAAACTCAATGTTAAAATGATTTGATAATGAGGTCTTTTTGTTGGAGAAAGTATTTAAATTCATCCCAATAAATGAAATTGCAAATTGCACCAATAACAATTTGATTGATATTGTTGGAACTACGATGCATGTAGGAAGTATCGACTATACAAAGAAAGGATTAGTTCCAAACAATCTAGAGGACTGTTAAACTTAATTTTTTGTCATCCTTTTCAATTGATGTTAATTTGTGGGGATCAAATTGGGAAGAAAAGGGTGATGAGCTAGAAAGGTTGTACACGCTTGGTTCGGCTCTCATCCTTGCTGTTAAAAATGCATGTGTTGGGTACTTCAATCGACCAGTTCTGAACACAGCCATAGGGACTCTTCTATATATAAATCTTGACATACCAGAAGCACAACCCTTGATCCAATGAGGACATATTGATCCACTTATTGTTGAGCCCCCCGGACAGTGCCTTGAACGGTTGCTTTGGAAAATGGGAGAGTCACTATTGAATATATCTTGGATCACTTCCTTGGCTTGCTAGAAACTTTTCAAGCTACTATTAAGGACATAATAAAATATATAAAAACTGATGTATTTTGTTATGCTGCGTGTTTGTTGTAGGCCAATGGTAGAAAATGCAAGAAAAAGTGTGAACAATTCAAGAAAATACATGGTTTTGTCCTAAATGCCATACAATAATAGCTGACTATGACTTTTGATATTTATTGCAGCTAAAGATGGAATACCACACATGCAAGATTTGGGCTACTGCTTTCAATGAGGCTGCAACAAGCTTATTGCAAATTTCAGCAAAAAAACTTTACATGTTGCAATATGAGTCTTCCACTGCAACGACTATTGAGTTTGTTACCAATGTTGTCACCTACTTGATGTAGACCTCATTTTTTTTCACTTTTCTTATTAAAAATAAGACATATAATTCAAAAACAAGGCTTAAAAGAATATTAGTGAAAGTTGCAAGGATTAACTTTCAAGCTGAGTGCAAGCTGTTACTGTCAGATTTGTTTGCCATTTCCCTTGTTGTGTAAGAGTCTCCAAAGATAGTTTTCATACTGCCTTGAATTCCAAAACAACCATGCCTAATTATGACATTCGATATTTCTTATAGTTCTTGTTGACTAGAAATTTATTTCCTTTTCTTCCTTTGCAGTGCTTGTCACATTAGAAAACCTTTCCGTTCTATTGCTATTGCTTTGTTGTTCATTTAAATGGTTATATATTAATACAATGAAGTATAACTTATAATGTTTAGGAAAAAAAGATACACTTTTTTTCTTTTCTATAAACTTTATGTTGCTTATAATTTTGTTTTGTTTTAAGTGTATATTTTTATTTTATTTTATGTTGTTTTTTTATATAGTTATGTTGCCCTATTCAAGAGATATATCAGTATTTATAGTTGTTCATATATATACTTGTGGACATGGTTGTATGCATGTATACATTTACATATGCATATACATAAATATACATGCATTTATTAATTCAAATTTCTCAATGCATACAACTTTTTGATACAAATGTGTGTAGATATATGTCTCTGTAATGGATATGTATGCAAATATGCATGCATAATTCAATATTTAGAGCTATCTATGAGTTGTTTTAAATAGAATTTTTTTATGATCTTGTTTTCAATGTTCTTAGTGCATACAATATCTTGGCACAATTTTGTGTAGATATATGTGTCTATGAAGTATCTATATATGTGAGTGTGTATGTGTACGTGCATCTAATGCTTCTCAAATGTTCTCCCTACTACTTTGTGATGTCTAATGATAATGTTATGATGGAATTGGATATCATATGGTTCTTGGCTATAGTTTTTGTTATGTATGTTGTGCAGCTCAATCTACAACCCAACACTGAACAATTCCTTATTGAAAATACCATAAACTACTCAATTACTTTGGTAAGTTTTAAATGAAAGGTATTATTGCAACCATTTCCAATATATGTAGCACATACATGAAACAATATTTCCATGGAAATTTGTTCCAAGTGATGTTTGTTTCCTCTGAGCAAGCAACATACACATATATGTGCATTTAAACTTATCTATATTTCTTTCACATATATTGACAACTTTGAGTGTGCATATGCATGTATGTCATTTGTAGAAACAGTCGTCACTATGGTGGCTCACAATTTTCATAGCAGCTAAAGCTACAAAACAACAGTCAACAATGCCCTATGGAAAGTAACATAAATTGTTCAATTGCTTTGGTAACTTTGGAACTCTAAATATTATTGTGGCCATTGCTAGTCTATGGAATGCATATATCAAACAATGTTGTTATTGGTATGTTTTTATTGCTTTGCAATGATCACCCCTATATGGAAATGATAAATTAAATAGTATTTATTGCTTTGCAATGATTTCCTCTATATGGAAACTTTTACCCAATAGTCTATATGTGTGAACTTTGGGTGGAATTTTTGTCAACTTTAACAATTTTAAAGTTATGATATTGCTATCAAGATTGCAACCGTGTAGTTTAGAGTCAAACTCATTGACCCATGTTTCATGAGTAGTGGTTCAACAAGAACCCATCTCTCATGATATCGAATGGTCCACTTAGCACTCATTGCATCTAGGTGATGCTCACAGAGGTGAAGCACTAAAAAATACCTCCTACTTATCAATTTTAAAGTTACTCAACAACAATCAACAATGCATATATATTTGCATCTTCCTCCACATTTATATATATCGGTCTACATTTTTTTTTCCACCTACATCTTTATCAATTTCATGCATCCAATGCATAGATAGGAATTTGTTGCTTTGAAATATATTGCCATAAAAAAGTATGTACTTCTTCTATTGCATATCATTTTCCTTTCTATGTGTGCAGATATGTATGTATGTCAAATTAGTTGTAAGAAATATATACTTCTCCCTTTGTTTATTGATTATAATAACACCTATGATTTAAAACCTTAGGAAACATAGCAAATACCTACAAAATTTTCAATAAGGCATTGTTGGCTCTCATTTTGTTTCTATATGTCAGTGTGATTTTCTTTTTGTTTTGTGGGTTTTTCCATGTGGGCCATTCTTGCAACCAATGTTGTTTTATTTACGGCCTCGATTTTGTGGTGATGGGTTGCACTGCAGTAGTGGTGATGATTGTAAGTAACACTTTCCTATAAAATCCTCTAAAAACATAGTGAATGTCTACGCAATATTTTATAGTGCATTGTTGGGTTTCATTCTCTAGGTTTCCCTTATTCTCTATGAAATTTGTCAATGAGGAGGGAAAGCTTCTGTGAAGGTGCAAGTGCAATCATTAGCTATGGAATTTTTGTGAAGGTGGTTGGAGGTTATTTTTTGTTTTTTGCATGGGGTGATGGTTGCAAAAACATTACAAAAGTGTGTTGGCCATAAATGTAACAATATAGCTTAAGCTTAGTATTTTCATGTTCTTTTCACCAAAAAAAGGGGGGGCATAATCCACAACATGTGTCAACTCACATTTTCCCACATATATTTAAAACCTTGGGAAACATAGAAAATGTCTATGAAATTCCTAATATGTACAAGTTTGATCAAGCATTGTTCAACTTTTGTGAAAATGGTTGGAGGTTATTTCATTTCTTTTACATGGGGTGATTGTTGCAAAAGAAAAATAAAAGTGTCACCTGTGATAATTTTTCCCCAACTATTTTACACAGAAGCTAGCAGGGAGATATATGTTTGAAGAAAGTGATGAGGGTAGTATATCAAAAAAACCCTTTGCAATATTATTTCATTTTGTGTTTGTGTAGACATTCACTATGTTTTCCAAGGCTTTAAAAGAAACTATTACTTACAACCATGAAAACTACATGGAAAACATACAACAATTAGTGCTAAGATACAAGTTTGAATAAGCATTTTTTAGCTTCTATGAGGCTAGTTGGATGTTACTTTGTGTTCTTTACATGGGGCGATGGTTGCAAAATCTCTACAAAATTTTTGGTTGTGATAATTCGTTGCCCATTTCTTCCAGGCATGAATCTTGTATATAATACTTGAAAATACAATTTATCATTCCAAGAATGTCCCATAAAGTCGACATAGGGATCAATATGTATCAATGGTGTTTGCATCTACTTTGACATACATACATAGGGCAGATACATTTTCTACAATTGTGAACAATCATGGCATCAATATTCCATATAAAAGTAAAAATACAATTTATTGTTCAAATTAAAGTACTAGCATGCATCAATCTTGGTTGCATCTACTATGACATACACCCAAATGTGCACACTCTGTTTGATTTTATATTTCCTATATACACATCTCTGTCTTTTTGACATTAAATGCAAAAAAGATTCATATGTTTAGAGAATACTTATGGGTATATATGTGTAACAACCTATGATGGTCCAGGGCCGAATTTTTTCATGTGGGCCGGAGACTTTCCTTTGTTGCATTTCATTTTATTTTAGTTTCCCTATGTGTAAATATGTATCTATATTATTATTCCTTTCAGCCTAAAAAAGAAATTATTTGAATGTTAGACTATATAGGAAGTCTAATAAGGAACATTCATTTCACCATTCATCAAAGTGGTGGACACCCAATATGGAAGGGTAGAGAGTAGATCTCATTTTTTTCTATTCCATTTTATATTTTCTATGTGCACAATTGAATTCCTCACTTGTACTAGGTTTTTTAGGGTTATGTGTAGATCCGCCTTTGTATTTTTCTAGATACTACAGGATACATACCAACAATTAGATTGCACTATAAGTCAAACAAGATGATCATCTTCAACAATATTGTTCATTTCCATCATCATCAAATGTTGCTATTCTTTATGGTAAGTGTATTGCTTCTCCTTTCCTCTTTATTTCTATGCATATAGAATCTCCACCATCTCTAAATTCACTTCCTTATCATTTTTTATATGTAACATGTATTTGTGGTATTACATATATTTCCATTATAAATTATAGGACTATTTAAATTTTTTAATTTACATATTTCTTACCAATAAAACATGTTTGTCTCACCAAAGTTCACATTTACCTTCTCTGTAGTTATATCCTAGTCAAACCATTTTAGATGGCAGCTACATTCTATTTATATACAAGGTGTACAGATCTCCAAAATGATAAATAGATTTACAATTGCACATTTGCATGGTGTATGCCCTTCACCTAAATTTCATTTGCATACAACAAGAGCCTATATATCTTTTTTTTCATTTCTTATTTCACTTGTACTCTATGTCAATTTATTAAAAATGTATAGCATTGATTTCCACTCAACAAATTTTCTCAAGTGCCAAAGCATTATCTTCACCATTGATCAAAGTGGTGGAAAATTAATGTGTCTTCTTGGGGGTTTGGTGAGAGCCCATGAGGCTCCATGATCCAATATGGTAGGGTGGAGAGAAGGCCTAATTTTTTGTTTCCATACTCCAATGTATTCCGTGCACAAGGTATGCCTAGATTTTATTTACTTACTCCATTCTACCACAAACTGCATTGCATATTATTTTTATGAATTCTACAAGTCTTTATATTTTCTAATTTATTTATTGTCTACCAATGCTACATGTTTATTACACTAAACTTCACATTATACTTCCATGTTTGCAGCTATACTCAACCCAAACAATCATCTTTTGTGGACCTTTTTATGCCATTAGATCTTGTATAAAGTTAGTAGAGGCCAAAACATTGCTTTCACCATTGATCACAATGGTGGAAATTTTATTTTCTTGCTTGGTGGTTCAGTGAGAGTGCATGATGCTCCACGAGTCAATATGGTAGGGTGGAGATCATGCCTTCTTTTCTTGTGTTCATACTACATTCCACCACATGTACTAGGTCTGCCTAAATTTTATTTACTTCATTCCTCCCATTACAAGTACATAGAAAATTTTGTATTATAAAATATAGAACTTTGATATCTCCTGATTTACATATTTTCTATGAATTAGAGATGAACGTTGCACTAAAATTCACACTTTGTTGTTATTCTTCTAGAGCGTACTCTAGCCATAATGTGGATTTCAATGATATTGTATAAAGACATCAGGGGCTGAAGCATTGCTTTTACCATTGATCATAGTGGTGGACAATTTAATTTTTTGCTCTAGGGTTTGGTGAGAGCGCATGGTGCTCCATGACCCAATATGGTAGGGTGGAGATCAAGACTTCTTTTCTTGTCTTCATACTACAATCTGCCACATGCACAAGTATGGCTATATTTTATTTATTTCATCCCTTGCATTACAGGTGCATTGCATATTATGTATTATAAATTATAAAACTCTTTATATCTCCTAATTTGAATATTCTCTATCAAATACAAATGATCACCATAGTAAACTTCACATTTTTTTGTTATTCTTACTGAGCATACTCTAGCCATAATGGGGATTTTGATGAACTAATGTGTTATAAAAAACCTTTCAAAATAATGATAGTGACTACAAAATTAATAACAATGGTTAAATAGACAATTAGATCCTAATATATTATATATTGATTATAATAAGCAATATTCATTTCACCATTCATCAGAGTGGTGGACGATGTATATTCTTCCTTGGTGGTTTGGTGAGAGTCCATGAGGCTCCATGACCCAATATGGTAGGGTGGAGTGAAAACCTCATTTTGTTGTGTTTCATTTTATATTTCTTATGTGTAGATCTCTATGTTTTTGATATAAGATTTAGACAAAATTCACCTTTTTCAAGTTGGTTGCAACAAAATAAAGTAGTTAATGTTATACACTTTGTGTTAGATTCCATTTGGCATTGTTGATTATTGTTCTCTTGCTTAGGCTGTATTGTTTCATTTTCAAGAAGGTGCTATTGGAAAGGCTATATTGTTCCAATTTTTGATAAGGTTGTGTTGAGAAACGAGTATATTTTTGTATTGGTTTGTTATTGTCAATTTTCTGTGGGTTTCTCTTTATGGCTTGCATTTTGTGCCTATTTTTGCAATGGAATAAAATTGTTGATGTTATCTAGTTTTTGTCAATTGTTATTGTCTAGCTTGGGCTATATTGCCTCATTTTCAATAAGGTTCTATTCAAAAGGCTATATCATTTCAATTTTTGATAGGGTGTTGTTGAGAAAATACTATATTGTTTCATTTATGGTTACATTATCTGGCTATCATTTTAAATGGGTTTTATGGCTATGATTTTGTGGGTTTCTTTGTCTGGGTCACTGTTGAAACCAAAGTTGGTTGATTTATGGATTTCATTTTGTGGTTATGGTTGGAACAGAATAAAATAGTTAGTGTTGTACACTTTATGTTTGGTATAATATTCAATATTTGTTTGAACATTGATTACATTTATACAACAATCTGTATTTTTAAATCTTGCACTGAAAAAGTTTTCATATAATGTTTTGAGAGATATTTTTATCGCATGTAAAGTCAAACTCCCTAACAAAATAAAAAATTGTAGCTCAAAATTAATATCAATAAAAATGTATGGATGTTATGATCTTTTTATTGTTTTTAGTTTTCCATAATTTTTGAAAATATATACTTATTTGATAATTGTATCTCCTATTCCAAATCAATGATATATTAAAATTTTAGATAATTCTATTATGTATGACATTAGCATACATACAAATCTATACATAGCGGTAGTAAAATATAGCAACAAAAAATGAATGTTCCAAGTAAAACTTACAATATATATTGCCATTTGCTACATTCACATATCTAGAAACCCTTTTCTCTATCTTATATTGCATTCCATCCATTTGTACTTCACTTTTCCTATCGGCTCATCATTGCATGTCACTACACTTAACTACTAGTAGATACATGCATTAGAATCAAGGGAAAATTTGATAGATCACATGTACGTTGAGATTTTTAACAAAAATGAAAGTAGATATATTAATTCTAACCAATGAAAAAGGTATTAGGGTTAGAATATGTAAGAAAATATTTTAGCACTTGAATGATTTGTTGTCCTTCTAGGGTTTTTCACCTAGAAGGAGGCAAGATTGGGGCCAAAATTCAATGTGAACATTCAAATATTGATGTGATGTGGGTGGAATATGTCTAAATAAAATGATTTAAATGCATAAAAGTAATAAGATATGTTGATTACTAATGCAAAACTAAGAAAATGCAAGTTGTTTGAAAACACATTATGATATGTAAAAACACCTAGAAATGAAAGTAAATTGTAATAGAAATGAATGAAACTAAAGAGCTACACCTATAAACTTGCTGGAGACTAGGAATGAATTCTGAAATGTTGTTGATGCTGAAAATTTGGCCTAATAGTTATCATTCACCATTCTATACAAGTTAGTCCCAGATCTAGGAAACTATTCCCAAGCCCGTTTCAAACAAATGGGTATCCAAAACTATAGAAAACTTCTTTTAGGCCTAGAAGTGGGAATCATTTTCCACTAATGGTGAATGAGTCCACTTTTGAATTTCTAAAAATCCAAAAGTGGAAATAGAATCCCTCGGTCTACACTTCGGTTCCTTGTTGGCCTCCTACGGTGATTTAACAACTAGGCCTTTATAGCCATGATTTAGAGATTGGAAATCTAACCTAAATATTTATTTCAATCAACATGAAGGTGCATTTAACTTGTCAACCTAGGGATGTGAACTTGAAATGGGTTAGCACAGTATGTGCACTAGGAACCCAAAGTAGCCATTTTCATTCTACAGCTAAGAAAAACACAATGTTGAAAGTGAATTGGTTGGAAAGGAATAAAAAAAATATTGAACATTAACCAACAACTACACTAAGGTGAAATGCATGAAAAAAATAAAAAATTTGAGAAAACAAACAAGACACTACTATGTTTTTTGGTTGTAGGAATAGTAAAAAAATAGAATTCTAGTGGTTGTAGGAACAGTCGGTGCCAGATTCTAACTAATTACTGAACAAAAATTAATACTAAACTAATACTAAAATAAAGGATAGATTACTCACCAAGTGTTCCCCCTTGGATAAGTATCCTCTAAAGCTAATGAGAACTCAAATTCTCAAACTTAGATCTTCATTTTATTCACTAGAATTCATGAGTACAAAAGAGTAGCATAATTGTACTACTGAAAACTTAAGAATGCAAGTACAATATCAAATCATGCAACCTCCTGAGAAGGAGCATCTAATCCTTATTTATACTATCAACTATGTAGGGCGGTCAAATCTAGGAACTGGGAGGATGCCATTTAGGAAAAATAGAGAAAGTGGAAAGCTGGTTGCGCACGCATGGAATCTAGTCAGATGTGCTGATAGATTCAACATAGTAGTAATTCCTATATTTTCTCAACATCAATAAAGACCATTACAAGGTGGTTACATTCAATTTGCATGGGGAATCTCTGGTCATCAACCTCCATTGACCTTTGAATGATTCTCTTGCTAGACGTTATGGTGCATGCCCATTTGGTGGTGTCTTTCTCAATTTAGCATCCTCAAATTATATCTATATGGAAATGTTAGTATGCACAATAATTGCATATCTATAACCACCTAAATTCATTAACCACATGCAAGATTTATATAGATAGTCCATATAACATGCCAATATCATTAAACATTTGTAGAAATAGGATTAGGCCCAATGTCTATAGTTTGAGGAAATATCATAAAAGTATTGATACTTAACATCAAAGTACATGATAACTTCAACAACTAAATCATAAATTCTACCCAAAATTAGACCATAATCTAGACTCATCACTCCCCCCAACCTAAGGTTTTTCTAGTCCTCTAGTAGGGGAAGGGCTATTCTTCTGCTTGGTCAATACTCTAAAATTTGCAATTGACAACTGTCTCACATTAGTGTTTGTTGTGCTTGAATCAAGGACCCAATAGAATCATCCCAATCTATCCAATCTACTCCATCTCTATCTCTCTACAACAATATCATAGTGGTAAAACTTGAAGTTTGGTACGAAACACATTAGGATGGGTGGCTGAAAAGTCAGGGGAAGCTAGAATTGCCATTTTGTCCTTCCAATGTGAATATATCTGTCAATTATTTTAAAAGCTGCAATATAGTTCTAGATGGAATGAGGCCCAACCTAGTTTAGCTCATCAGTTAGGTTGTTCCATCTTTGTGAGAGGTATCTCTTCATAGTTTCCTCTTTTTCTTTTTGCTTTTCCTCATATTCACTATAGACTACTTCTATCCAAGGCATAATCCTATTACCATAGCTAAGTCTAAAAAGAATTTTGTTCCATTGCTTGAAAATGTCCCTTGGATTCCTTGATTCATCCCTAATGGATAGGGGGATGTTGGATTCCATTTGCTTATAAGCCCAATATTATTGTCCCCAGCTAATCTCATTTTGCACCTAGGAAATAAACTCCCTTAATTGGAAATCCCCAACATACAAAAATGGATTCCAATCATGGTATTGAGTCACAACATAATTATGCAAATAAAACTCACACAACAAATTCTTCATTTCAAGGGAAGCAATCGGATAAGCATTGAAAAATTTAGTAGGGGTCTCAATGGAAGGGTTCAAACCTGAGACAATTCTTGCCAGCCTAAAAGAAAGATATATCTCCTTCAAATGCAGAGCATAGACCCTTGGAGGGGTCCTACACTCTAAAATTTGTGGTACCAAGGCTGCCATATCATCCACCTTCTTAGTTAGGGTAGAAATTTATGCATCCTTGTCTTCAATCTCCTCATCTTTCTTTTGAATTTCCTTCTTCAACTTGCATTTTTCATCCTTACATTCTTCTTCCCTTCTTTGCATATTTTTCCATAAATGCATAGCTAACTTTTCCATTGAAAAATTAGGGGGGTTATGTATTCCTACCAGCATTTTTCCTAGCCACGATGCTTTCTCTTCATATGGTACTAATTGCAAGGATTCAGGTTGTCCCATCAATTTTGGATACAAGGGTACTAATTGTTCACCCAATTCTTGTTGTTTCTGTAGAGACTCCTGCTCCTATTCTAGCTTTCACTGCAAGATCTCTTGCTCTAGGATCTCTTTCTACAAGAAATCCTGACTCTCATCATACCCTTGATTTTTGACTTGTTCTACAATGTTAGCAAGATCTGCTAAATATTTCCTCTTCCTCGACATTCACTTGCTCCACTGAAGCTTATGTGTTCCCCTGTGGTACTTCTCTAGACTTAGGGCTTTCTTGCAGAATCATATCAAAGGTTGGATCAGTTGGTCTTCACTTTCTAGGAGGGCTCTCATGTTTTTCTTTGGCTAGAGGATAAACAGTGTCAACCTTCCATTTCTTAGAGCTTGGTATTTATTTTTTTGCTGGCTACTTTTTATCTTTTCTTTTTCTCATTTCTGCATCTCTCTTTTGTGCCTTATTTTTCATTAGGATTCCAAGCAAAACATCATCATTAGACTTAGGGGAAGAACTTTCGTTGTCTAAGTCATCTTTCCTAGAAGAGCCAATTTCTATGGTTTCTTCTACTACAAGAGGGTTTACACTAGGGCTTGCACCAAAGGTTGAAGCACCAAGAGTGGCTTCAATTGTGCCCAATCTCGTGCTAGACCTATGAGGTTAAGGTAAAACCCTAGGTTGCAAATGCTCAAGTCTAATTTGATCAATTTTTATGATTATTTCCCAGGTCACTCTAGACACATCATGTAGAGACTTCTCAACTAATAATTTAATCAGACAACCATGGGAAACAAAATTTTCCCTACCTTTCTAAGTCTTGACCACCCTAATTGAAAGAAGGTTGTACAACATGTTCAACACATTCATCCTCCTCCCGTGCCTCATGTGATTCAAAAGCTTGAAGTGCATGAAATGCAAATTCAACTTGCAAACTTCATAGGTGATATATTTTATGACATAAATATATATCTTCTTCCATGGCTCAAGTAGAGACACTCTCTTTGTACCCTATTTATCTATGCTTAATGGAGGGTTTCTTGGTTCTATACATTTGGCCCTAGTTGATCTGGAATCTCTGGAAGCATGGTAATTTTCACCATCGAAATATAAACGTATGACTTCTACAATTCTATCTTCAATCACCATGACCTCCAACCCTTTTACCATGGCCTTCCCTTCAAAAAATGTTTGGGAAAATTCTAGTGTAATTTCTTAATCAAAATCGTCTAGCTTTAGGAAGTAGTCCATCTACCCGTAGTTTCTAAATTTATCCAGACAAGGTGCATCCTACAATAATACATCGTGCACTGTGGGTTCATTTTGAATTCACCTACCTCCCATTTTTTGTAGTCAAACAAAAAATTTATGGTTTCCTTACTACAATTCCCATCTGAAAACCAAATTTACCTTCCTGCAACACTTGCTAAATTTCCAATGCCAATGTCAATTGAATTTTCCCTTTCTGATTCACCTTTTGTTTGCAACTTGAGATATGATAGGGTCAATAATGGAAATTAAGGAGTAATAAAGAAAAGCTATGATGGAGAGAAATGGAGAAAATAGTTGGTGTCACTTCACACATGTGAGCCATCCTCTCACTCAGATTTCAAATCATATCAATTTAAATTTTGCTAACGTAGACCAACATGGACTGACATGTGGGAAAAATATTCACATCTTTTTACTCCCCTCCAACCTAAATTTGGGCATGTGTTCACACATGCGAGATGATGACTTGACAAAGGTAGGGAATAATGGCATGCTATAGTGAATGCCCATATTAACATATAATAATTAAATGAATGCACTTAAAGATAATTAAGATATATCAATTAATGTGCAAATACCTAAATGTGAGGAGGATTTTTTGCAAAGATTGTGGAGAAAGTATCGTTCACCTTGTTATTAAATAAGTTGATTAATTAATAAAAATGAGGTGGGATGAGGTGGAGTATAATGAAGTGAAGTGATGTAAGAGAGAGAAAGGTGGAGATGGATGGGTGAATGGGTGGATGGGTGAAGAAGTGGACTTGCACAAAAGTGGAAGTCTTTATTATGACAAGTGTGTACCTTAATTATCTAGAAGGAGGGACACTAGGTCCACTTCCTTCGGTTGCAAGGAGCTTGGGTGCTAAGTGTTGAGTGAATTGTTGTAGAAACTCCTCCTTGGAAGTTGTCTTGTGATACAACTTGAGGCGATGACCATTGACAAGCAGCTTAAATCTGACTGGGTCAATAGTAATGAGATGTACAACACCATTAGGAAATACCTTAGAAACCTCATATGGTCCTAGCCACCTTGTCTGCAATTTTCTTGCATCATCCTGATACCTTGAGTCATAGAGCAGGGCCCAATCTGCTGGTTGGAATTTCTCATCCCTGATAAATTTTTCATGCCACTTGATTCTATGATTTTGCACTACCTCTGTGTGATGCAAAGATGCTCTCCTCATCTCAACTAAAGTATTTAGCTAGATGATTCTTTCTCTTTATGCCTTAGATATATCCATCCTCAAATCTACTACAGTCCTAAGAGACTTGTGTTCAATTTCAATGGGAATCATGGTTGTCTTTCCATACAACAACTCAAATGGAGTGAAACTTTTAGTTGTTTTCCAGGTAGTTTTGTAGGCCCAAAAAACTTTTGGTAATCTATTTTCCCAATCCTTTCTATGAGTAGCTAATGTTTTTGTCAGAATAGCTTCAATTTCTTTGTTGTTCACCTCAACTTGGCCATTAGCCTAGAGGTGATGAGGAGTAGACTTTTTATGTCTTATGTTGTACTCATTGACTACTACTACAACAAGGGTTGATGTGAATTGAGCCCCTTGATCAATCACTATTTCTCTTGGAACTCCATACCTTGTGAAAATATTCTCATAAAGAAAATTTGAAACCTTGTTCTCTCTTGTATGCTTCATGGCTTTAACTTCTACCCACTTTGTTACATAATTAGTACATACCAGGATATAAGACTTACCATTTGATGGTGGGTCAATGGGTCCTACAAAATCCAATCCCCACTTGTCAAAAGGAGTGATTACTACATAAGCGTAAAGTTGCATCTCATCAAAATTCGTTGGCCTACCCATTCTTTGACATCTGTCACATTTTCTTGTATACCTTCCTACATCGTTGTGGAGTGTTGGCCAGTAATATCCTGTATTCAAAATCTTCATTGTTGTCCTCTTGGTTACAAAATGTCCTCCACCTGGTTCATTGTGGCATGCATACAAAATTTCATATGTCTCATCTTCTCTCACACATCTCCTCATGACATTGTCTGGTCTAGTATAAAACAAACATCCAGCAATCCATGAGAAAAGGAAATATTTTTCAATGAGTTCCCTTCTCTCTTTTGGAGAGAAGTGAGGAGGGACTCTACCTATGACTAGATAATTAGCTATGTAAGCATACCAGGGTGTTTTCACACTAATAGAAAATAGGTGCTCATCAAAAAAAGAGTAATCTATTGCTTGATTGTCCTCTAATCTAGTCATCCTTGAAAGAAAATCTACAATAACATTGGCCTTCTCTAGTTTATCCATAATGGTTATGTCAAACTCTTGCATTGATCAACAACAACCATCTTCCCAGCCTACCAGAGATAAGAGGTTTATTCATGAGATACCTAATGGCTACATGATCAGTGTGCACAAAGATTTGGTAACTTGTTATGTAATGCCTAAATTTTTTTAGGGCATAGATCACTTCCAACATTTCTCTCTCTCTCACTGTATAGTTGAATTAAACTCCCTACAATTTTTTGCTAAAAAAATAAATGGAATTTTCAATAGCTCCTTTTTTTTTTTCCTAAGACTGCTCCTATGGTATAATCTGATGCATCTATATGGATGTGGAAATGAAGCTCCTAATTAGGTCCTTTGAGTACAGGAGCATGAGTCAAGGCTACCTTCAAATCCAAAAATTCCTTGTCACAACCTTCAGTCCACTGGAATTCAACATCTTTAGTGAGAAGAGTATACAATGGTGCCACTATTTTGCTATAATCCTTGATGAAATGCCTATAATATTCTATATGGCCCAACAAACTCCTAACATCCTTCTATTTTGTAAGTGTGGGAAAATTTGTGATCACTTAAATCTTTGTAGGATCTACTTGAATTCCTTTGAGGGATATGTAGTGGCCAATGACTGCACCTTCCTGCATCATCATGAAGTACTTTTCACTATTTAAGGACAAATTTTGGTCTTCACATTTCTGTAGGACTCTCTTGAGATTCTCCAATTCTTGATTGATACCAGCACCATAAGTGGTAAATTCATCCATGTAAATTTCCATCCAATCAAGAGAGATATCTAAAAATATGCTAATGATTTCCCTTTGAAAAGTTGTAGGCACATTGCATAAGCCAAAGGGGAGTAGTAAGTACGTATAGGCCCCCCATGGAAAAGTAAAGGTGGCCTTCTCCTAGTCTTCAGGCATAATTTGGATTTGGTTGCAGCCACTGAATCCATCTAGAAAAGGAAAGTATTACTTTCCTGCAAGTTAGTCCAAAACTTGATCTATGAAAGGTAAGGGAAAATGATCCTTCTTGGTGGCAACATTAAGTTCCATATAATCAACAAAAACTTGTCATTTCCCTCATTTCTTGGGAACAATCACTAATGGAGACACCCACTTGCTATCTAAAATGGGGTAGACAAATACTCCATCTAGCAATTTCTGTAGTTCTCCTTTTATAATTTATCTCAGTGCAAGGTCAATTCTTCTTTGTGGTTGCCTCACTAGGATGCAATAATCTCTTATGTAAATTTTGTGAGTGCAAAGCTTAGGGTCCAATTCCTTCATATCATGAAAATCTCATGAAAATGAATGATGGTGGATCCTCAATAGGTTTTCCAATAACAATTATTGTTCTTGAATTATTTTGTTTTTAACATTCATATATTTTCCTTTTGACACCTACACTTGTATATTTAACTCTATCATGGTTGCTTCATTAATGCATGGTACCTTGAGTTCTTATGGCAGCAATGTATGGAACGTACTTGTTGCTGTAGGAAGTCTGGCTACAGGAAAAGTGGCAACAAGAAGAATGTTTGCAAGAAAAGTGGTTGTAGGAAGAGCAGGAAGAAGTGTCTTGGCTGGAACATCAAAATGAGAAGATGATGCTTCTTCAACTCCATAATGATTCTAAATGATGTTAGCCAATACTTCATCTTCATCTTGAAACTACATAAAAGAGCCTATGCCTAACATCATAAGATACGCCACAAAATTAACTTCCTCAACCTCTTCACCTACATATGGCCATACGAGATTATCCTCATCATGGGATGGCTGAGTAGGAGGATAAACAACAAAATTTTTGGTGCTCTTCCCATCAGAAATAGTCATGTCACTTGACCAACATCTAATATATACATTTGTAGTTGATAACCATGGCCTTCCAAGAATAATGGGATACTGGCCTAGTGTAGCTTTAGGAGAAAAATCATGAAGTATGTTGGGTACTCCTAGGAGTCTAGAATTACTACAAGATCCTCCACTATACCATCAGGCTTAATAGTAGAACTATCAACAAGTTGTAGGACAGTAGGAGTAGATCCCATGCTTGCAACATTTAGTTGTTGCGGGATGTCCTTAGTCATTACATTTATTGCTACTCCTAAATCAATTAGAGCATTTTTATTTGGATCTTGTTTATAACAACTACTACCATAGGACTTCCTAGGTCATTGTACTTGGGGATAGTCACTTTTCCAAGCATGATGTCAGCTAGCTATCCCACCACATGAACTATAGTTGGGTATTTCTTTTTCCTACCTCGCTTCTTGAGGCATGCTTCCTTGATTTCCTTGGCATAGATTATGATGTCCCATATGGCCTAGAATAGAGGTATCTGGACAAATATATGCTTCAGTTGATCCAAGATGTCAAAAGTTATGTCCTCTTTATTTCCTTTTTCTTATAAACTTCCAATCTCTAATAAAATGCTGACCTTCTTGCTAAATATGCTTGACTAAGACTGGTTTAGGATTCTTAGGTACACTTGGATGAATAGGATCATTCAAAGGTTCCTCTTCCTCTTCCACAAAAATCTCAGTGATAATGGGCTTGGAAGGGGTTGGTAAAGTAGTTTCTGAATGCAAGTGGATGTCACTTATATTCACAACATATGCAGGGAATTGGTTTGTGTAGACATATAATTCACATTCATATACTCATTAAATAGATTGGATTCATTATATCCATTCATTAGGTAAAGCAAGTTGATTTAGTTCAATCTCTAAGGATCATCCATTTAAATTCAATAAATTAACTTTATTTAAGCCTATCATTACCTCATTTAAATAAATCAATTTTAATCACATCCCAACATTCCATCTTTCATAAATCATCTCCTAGATTCATCTCCTTCAAATTAATTAACCTTTATCTTGCATCATCTTTTTAATTAAATAAACCAAACTTTATTTAATTAAATCCCAAATTCATATTCCATTCCTTTTGATTTAAATGAATAAAACTATTTAAGTCAAATGGGTCAAAAGAATCTAACATCATCTTAACTAATCTAATCCTGATTAATCTAATCTAATCACCCATCACATCCTCTAGCTTTTCCCAATTGCACCAATAAAGCATTTTAATTCATTTATTAAAATCATCATTTTCCCTCAACAAGGCATCTTTGGGAGAATATTCCTCAAGTTTAAATTTGAAAGCAAGTTGACTTGTCCCTTCCAACATGGCAATAAATCCCCTCTTACATGTCCCCCACTTGGCATTAAAGTCTCCTTTTCTTCCTCCAACTTGAGCAGAATTTAAATTTGAAAAGGCCAACCAATCTCATTTATTGGCACATTGACCAAAACTTGAACATTCCTCAACCATTCCCAAGGTGACAAGTGGCTCCATCTCATTGGCTAAAAGATTATCCCACGTTGCTCTCTTTTGAGAACTCTTAGCATTTGAGATTCTATAAGTAGAAGCCTCATTCTTCAACAAATAATCCACAATCTTCAACCAAAGTTACTCTCTCCATATTGAGAGCTAATTTTCCCATTATCATTTGCATCATTGATTTGTCAAGGGTTGGGAAAGGGTCACTCTTCACAACAAAGTGACACCAATCCACTATGGGATAGGTATGTATTTGTGCTTCTTTGACACTTTCAATTAGTTTATTTGGTCATTTTGTTTGTGAAGTATGGTGCATTATCTCATAGGAGTATTTAGTAAATTTGCATGAACTAAATTTTGTCATGGAGTTTAGAATGTATGCAGATTTTATTGGTGCTCATAGTTTGAATCAGTAGAGTATACAGGTAGTTGTTGTGGTTTGGTATTTGGATTGGGTGTAGGTTAAGCTGGTAGCTGAGTAAGTTTAGGTGCATTTGAGCTTGAATTAGCAGGTGGAGGAATTATAAAAGGATTTTATGGTTGAGAAGGTGGCTGCATGTAACTAGTTGTCTAGGTTGGCCACTTTTGTTCTCCCCTCCATTGATTTGTTTGCTGCCAATTTCATGGGTATGTGTAGGATGATGATGGGCCAAAAAGTGGCAATATGATGGGTATGTGGCTAACGACTTTTTTTTTACCAAAAATTGATGAAACAAAAAAAGGTTTTTAAAGGAGATTCTAAGCTTTCCACCAATATAAATTATGCTTTACTTTGAATTTAATAAGTAATTATTATTCATTTTCTATTCAAATTACGACTAAAGTCCTAATTGATAGGTTGATTGAAAATCATCTATAGCTTTCAAACGATGTCACATTTTTTGAATCCCAAACATGTGTCACATTCTATGCTTCACATAATATAGGATTAAAAAAATAAAAATTGAATTTCATGAAGTTTTAACCAAGTGAAGGTGGTCAGACATATGAGGTTTTTATATTTTTTAAAAGTTGTAATAAAAAATTCATAATTAATTATTTACTTGGAAAAAAATTACAAAAAAATATGCATCACATCAGGACATGAGTCTTCTACTTAAATATAAAATATTATAAAAAAATATTATCATTTTATTGTGGTTAGGGTGGTCAGACAAACACCTACTTCTTATTTTTTCCCTGAAATTTAAGTACTACTACATTAAAATTTCAAATTTTCACCAAATAAATTTATATTTAAAAAAAAAAATCTAATAGTTTAGAAACTATATTCAATTTTGTACAGATTCTATTCTTACATATTTTTAAAATAATATAGATAACTTATTCAAAATTTTATGTCAAGTTGCCTAAATCTAATTTTTCTAAATTTTTTGCCACTTAAGGGCCTATTTTTTCCATTATGATCCTGCACATATCCTCATGGAGGTGGCTATCAATGCCCTTTAAATTGTTTTTAATTCCCCTAAGGTTGTTTCCATTGTGGTGGAGAGTTTTGATGATTGGGCCAAGTATTTAGAGGGTTACCCCAAGCCTGCTGGATGGATATGGGGGCTACCATTGGTTACCAAATGAATATGAATTGAAATATGTCCCAACATAAGATAGTGGATCCAATGGCATACCTTGTCTTGGAGCCCAAGGCTTCCTTTGTGCAACATAGTAGACTTGGTCTTCTTCAATCTAGATTGGTTTGAACTCAGGTGGAATCTACTTACTTTGAATATTAGCTACCATATTACATCTACAATCCTTCTTCTTATGTCTACAATGGGGGAAATACTCTACCAACATTTCCTTTTCCCCCTCTTGTTTCTTCTTGGCCTAAAATGTATCCAACTGAGTAGCTAGATTGTTGTTTATGTCTTGCTTAAAATATTCTAGTAGGTGTGTGATCTCCATCCTTGAAACTCCACTGGTAGATGACTTACCCATAGAGGATTGGTAACCTCTCCCTTTCTTTGAAGCTTCCCTAGAGTAGTTCTGGCATATTTTCTTGATGTCTTTCCAAGGAACTTCGGTGATATCTCCTCCTTCCATTAGGTCCAAGGCATGGGTGCAACTCTCATTTATTCCTCTTAAGAGAATCAACTTTTTTGATTCTTTGTTGAGGGTATGGTGTGGAGATTTCTATAATTAGAAAAAAAATATTGAAATGTAATCCTCTAGGTTCTCATCCTCCTTTTGTTGCATCCTAAAAATGTCATCTCCTCTCATGTCACTACCCCTGCAATATTCATTGTATTTCTCAAGGAACTTTGTCTTCATGTCCTCCCAAGTTTCCACAATATCTCTACCTAGGCTCATGAACCATCTTAATGAAATTAATTTTAGAGTGGTAGGAAATAGCTTAAGCATATGGGCATCGGTGGTATAGTCATAAATCTTGCATAATATATCAAAATCAAACAAGAAGGTATCAAGGTCTTCTATAACAAGTCAATAAAACTTAGGAAGGGTTGAAGCAAGGATATTTTTGAGATTGTCAACTCCATTCTAATGGGAAAAAGGGAAAGGAAAATTTGGTTGGTTAGGTTTGTTTCTATTTGCATCACCCATGCTTGCTTGATTGATTTCCCAAGCAAAGGGATTCTCAAACTTATTTTGGTCTTCAAAGGAAACTTCATAACTAGTCAGATCAAGAAATGCATCAGCAAAGGGATTTGACTCTTCTTCTTCTTTGTTCCTTGGCATATTTGGAAGCTCTTCTAGCTGGAATGGATCAAGATTGTTAGGAAGGAAACTTCCATAAGCATCTCTTCTCCT
This sequence comes from Sequoia sempervirens, assembly GCA_007258455.2. Taxonomy (NCBI): domain Eukaryota; kingdom Viridiplantae; phylum Streptophyta; class Pinopsida; order Cupressales; family Cupressaceae; genus Sequoia; species Sequoia sempervirens. Next base: position 129,930,255 of record VDFB02270651.1, read on the forward strand.
TCCTCTATGCATGTGTTATCAACTCACTATTAGCTAGCTCACACAAAGAATTGGTAAAGAATTAGGGGGGTCATTACTTCCTAAATAAGGGGTACACTAAGAGTAACTTTCAAAAATACTACAACAGGAAAACTATCAATGAATCCAAAGAACTTCCTAGTTTGAAACCATCACCAACAATGGTGCAAAAAATGTCAGCCTCCTACATTGATTTAACAACTAGACCTTTATAGTCATAATTCAGAGATTGAACATCTAACCTGAATAGATATTTCAATCATCATGAAGGTGAATTTAACTTGTCAACCTAGGGACATGAACTTGAAATGGGTTAGCACAGTATGTGCACTATGAACCCAAAGTAGCCATTTTCATTTTAAAGCTAAGAAAAAAACAATGCTAAAATTAAATTGCTTGGAAAGGAATGACAGAAATGTTGAACATAGACCAACAACTACACCAAGATGAAATGCGTGATAGAAATGAAAATATGAGCAAACAAACAGGACACTACTCTTTCTACTTTGGCTATAGGAACAGTCATAGAATAGAATTCTAGTGGCTGCAGGAATAGTCGGTGCTAGATTCTTAACTAATTATTGAAGAGAAAGTAATACTAAACTAAAGGATAGATTACTCACCAAGTGCACCCCCTTGGATAAGTATCCTCTAAAGCTAATGAGAACTCAGATGCTCAAACTTGGAACTTCATTTTATTCACTGGAATTCATGAGTACAAAAGAGTAGCATAATTGTATTACTGAAAACTTAAGAATGCAAGTACAATATCAAATCATGCAACCTCCTAAGAAGGAGCATCAGATCATTATTTATACTATCAAATAAATAGGCGGTCAACTCCATGAACTACAAGGACACCATTTAGGGAAAATCGAGAAAATGGAGAGGTGGTTACAGGCACATGGAATCTAGTCAAATGTGCATGCAGATCTAGCACAACACTAATGCCTATATTTTCTCAACATCAATAAAGACCATTATAAGGTGGTTAGATTCCATTTGCATGGGGAATCTCCTATCGTCGACCTCCTTTGAACTTTGAATGATTCTCTTGCTAGATGTTATGGTGCATGCCCAGCTAGCGATGCCTTTCTCAATTTAACATCCTTAAATTATATCTTCTTGGCAATGCTAGTATGCACAATAATTGCATATTTGCAACCACCTGAAAGAACATTCATTAACCACATGCAGGATTAATATAAATAGTCCATATAACATGCCAATATCATTAAATATTTGTAGAAATTGGATTAGGCCCAATGTCTATAGTTTGAGGAAATATCATAAAAGTATCAATACTTAACATCAAAGTCCATGATAACTTCAACAACTAAATCATAAATTCTACCCAAAATTAGACCATAATCTAGACTCATCACTCATGACAGGTTTTCTCCTTTGAAACTATTATTTATGGCACTGTAGGTGACTTTTAGTGGATATTTTGACTTAATAAACAAGGAGATGTCTTCAACAATTTTATAACTTATCTTTAATGATTTCCAGGCCTTTAAGATACTTAAATATGAAAAAACACAAGGAAATAGAAAGAAATGGTTAATTTTAGGGAATGGAGGTTTGCCTTGGTCAAACTCCTTTGTAGGTAATTAAGCCAAAATGAAGAGAGAATATAATGAAGCATGAAATAATGGAGTTAATACCATGCCATGATAATTGATATTGATTTTCTATAGCAAAAGATGAAGAATCTATCCTTGAATGTCTGAAAAATGATCTTGAATGACTTGGTGTAGTACCCCTTCGTTTATGCTATGCTTTCTCTTGTTATGTTTTCATACTACTAGACCTATGATATTTTGTTGGATATTTTGATCGCTGGTTTTGAGCGATAGTGGATTTATTCTGTGACATGATGATATATTGTTTGATGATTACTGATTTTAGACATGATTTGATATAGCGTAGATGTTTACTTTCAGATGATTATTGCTATGTACATGTTTATGATGGAATAACAACTATTTATTTCATCAGTCTGTTGTGATGTGTATTGGTGTGGAGAAAGGAATCACATCACTCGCTTGCGAGTGCCCTGTGATATCCATGATTTTCTCCGCACGGTGTGTCTATTTAATGCTCTATATATATATATATGTATGCACGTTATTTGATTGGTTGTAGGAATTGCACGTACATGACACCGACTCCACCTAGGTAGTCAGGTCTGAGCGTGTCAAGACTCAACGGATACGTTGATCAGGAGATAGTAGTTTGGTTCACCCTAGTCTAGTTTATAATCCTGGTCTTAGTACATCGTCTATTTTTTTAGTTTGAGTCATAGATTGTATTGTTATTTTCTGTTTGGATAAATTGTTTGGAAGGTAAATTTGGTTAAATTGTAATGTTGTTTTTTGTGTTTTAAATTATTGGTATTCAAATTAATGTTTAAATGTGGTAGAAATTACTTGCTTGATAATTTAATTCATTAATTAGCTTATTTAGTTAAATGGTTTATCTTAAAAGATTAAACCGATTTAATTAAATTAATTAATTAATTAAATTAAATTATTAAGTGTGTAAATTATATCATATTTGAAAATTAGAAAATAAATTAAAAAAATGCATGTAAATCAAAATAATGGTTGTAAAATTTAAATTAAATAAATAAATTGCATGCAAATATTGAAGGGCAAAATTGCCGAGACGTTGTGAAAAGATATTTGCAACTTCTTGACAAGTGTGCAAGTTTCATTTATTGGGTTTGTTGAGAAATGGTTACGGAGGATATTTTGGATCTCGGGTAAAACAGAGAGATTATTCAATTTCCTCAGGAGGAAATTATTAGAAGCCTTTGTAAAAAAAAAAAATTCTTGCTATGTAAAAATCATTATTTTCTTAGAAATTGATATCTCTCTGTATCTGGTTGTATTTCTTTGTGGAAGATCCCTTGGTGGGAATATTTTGTGTGTTTGTAGAAGAAGTTTTTGGAGCTCTGTGTGTTTCGGGCAACACAAAATTCTCTTTTCTACAGCCAAATCTCAAGTTATAGGTAGCAAATTATTAACATGTATTTTTCTTGTTATTTGGTTTCTAGTTTATTTTTGAAAAGAAAATCTGTTTAATTAATTTGCAACTTTTTGGAAAATGTTTGTGGAAGGTCTTCTATTAATATCTGTTATTTGTTTGCAAGAATCTTAAAGAGAGAATATAAAACTAGATTTAATTTGAAAACCTCTGTGAAGATTTTAGGAAAAGAAAATTTGGGGAATGTTTTGAGAAAAGGTTTATTGTTTTAAAATCTGAAACCCAATATTGAGAATTTCTGGAAAAATTATTTAAAATCTGTGAGAAGAAATTTTCATTTATAAATACCCAGTTGAACAATTGGTTTTGTTTTGTAAGATTTTATATTTGTTATTAAACTGCCTGTACATGTATTTTTATTTATTTTAAAAATTCTTTTTACCAGTTATATGTTCTGGAAAATCGTCGTACGGAATTAAATGTATGAAATGAAATTTATTAAAATTTTATTTTAAAATCTCCTTTTATATTGAATCGCGTTATTTTTTATTCGCCGTACAAGCGAATTTGGAAATAAAAAATAAATTTAAACACAGAGGGTTTGGGGAGGGCCGAAACCCTACCCTTACCCCTTATTGGAGGCGCAGCTCCCATGGCTACGCACAACAGCCTTCAGGGCTACTGGGCGCAGCCCTGGAAGGGCCGTAGCCTCCCCACAGGGAGGTCGAGCGCAGCGCCGAAGGGGTTTCAATATTATTTTATTTTAATTTTCTTAAAAAAAAAAAGGAAAATTTATAATATATATTATAAACGTGTTTTTTTTTGTTATTCAATCTGAGGTTAATCAATGATTTATAATTTATATATCTATATATATATGTATATATGTGGATATAAATGTTTGTATTTAAAAATTATATATTTATATATGTAATTTTATTTATTTAATTGGAAAATAATTTTGATATTTAAAATATATATATATATATATATATATATATATATATATATATATATATATATATATATAATTTTGTTATATTGTAAAATGAAGTTGTATTTTATTTAATTTGATTGTAAGATTGGGATAGTAGTGAATTTAATATTTATATTAATTGGTAGATAAACTATGTGTTTGATGCTTAATTCTACACTACCAATTCATGTTTGACTGGATTTAGTATATCCAAATGATAGACAAAAATTTGCTTTAAATTGTTTAATTTTGTGAATGGGCAAATTAGGAAGGTCTCTAACGATCTAGTCTTCTAGACCAAATTGTTAAATGGGAAAATTGTGATTGTTAAGTTAAATTCTGGTGTTAACTAAGGATGTGTACATGACCTTGCATGGTGGTATGATACCTGTGTTATAAACCATGATTGATGTTCGTTATAATGTGTTTGTTCTTTTATATTCATTTTGGTTGTATGTACACCTTGTAAACCTTAGTCAGAGAACATAGATTGCCATGTTATGTTTAGGGGAGTGGCTTTTGTAAGGGCCGACACACAAAGTGGTGTCAGGGTAACTTACAAAAAGTTAGTAACTCAGTGAAAACTAAAGAACATAGTAGTTAGATTTAAAACTTTTAACAAGATGCTTATGCCTCTCTTATGACTCTTGATCTACTTCAGTCATGAGTATAAGACGAGAAGGCCTGGAATGGAAAATCAGTGTCTTATTCTTTTAAAAGACATTCGATTCCACAACAGTATGCAATAGGGGCCGGGTTTCATAAGAGGTTACCAGGGTAACCCAAGGATTGGGGGCCGGAACCTAGGAAGAAACACCAGGGTAACCTTTGCAACTTTGTGATGACACTCCACCTAGAATAACAGTTAACCTTGTATTTGTATTACAATCAATTGTCTAAATCTGGAAGCAATGTAACCAATAGTCTGTTTTGTACTAGTGTCTAGGGTTAGTAGATTGGTTTAGGTAACCTTATTACTATCTCCTAGCACAGGGGGTGGACCTACGGGTACCACATGGTTGGGTGGAATGTGCACCTTACTCCGTTGGGTCCCCAGTTTGATCTTAGCGTCGAGAGCTTCATGGATGGAGAGCTCGCACTTGGAAACTTATATGTACTTCTCTTATTGTAAACTTATATTTGAAAACATACCTCAATTGTATAAGAGGTGAACAATGTAATTGTAATTGTAATCATTATTGAACTACCTCCTCAGATGGATGAGTATTGTATATTCTATCAAATGCAATGTATGGAAAAACATGTTTGTACCTTAAATTATCTTGAATGAAATTCAATGTTATGCAATGTCTATCTTATGTTATGAATTAATATGTGCAATGCGAAATACTTAAGTCACTTATGGAAACTCAAAGTAGTGTAATGTCATATAGCTTAATGAATGTATGCAACTAAATAACTTAATAATTATACTTAAAAAAAATAAATTATTACTCCTTTATACACTATTGCAATATTCTTAGGTTATTAAGACGGGGCATTACAAATTGGTATCAGAGCCACGTTACAAACACTGGACGCTCTAGATAATCATGATCCCATTAGGTTGACCTAGTACGTAGTGTCCCAACTGATAGCCTTAGTTGAATAGTATCTAAGACTTGTTATTGTTATGTGTAGGAACATGCCTAGGCGAGGAGGAAGAGGTCATGGTAGAGGTCAAGGTGGAGGCCGAGGGCCAATCCCTCAGGTTACTCCCCCTCCTAGCCCTCATCACAGTGATCAGGAAGAATAGTTGGGTCAGAGAAATGAGGGACATAATCCCACAAAGTCAGCAGTAGAGGGTTCTTAGTTACGTCTATTACTAGAGGAGGTCCTAGCTCGTCTTGGACCTAGACATGATGTTGAGCAGGAGGTTGTCAGAGAGAGATAGATCTCCTAGGAGAGTGGAGGACACAACACATCAGGATTCTATTATTGCTAGTCACATGAGGGATTTACTGAGAGAACGCCCTCCTACCTTTGATGGTACTGGAGGTGGTTTAGAGGTTGAGACTTGGCTACTAGATTTGGGTAGATGCTTTGCCATGCACCCTTATGGTAGCAATAGCCGTGCCAAATGCGCTATTATGCACTTGAGAGGATTCGCCTCTACTTGGTGGTGCCTAGAGGAGCAGAACCTCCACTTGGATATTGGTTCTGTGTCTTGGGAGTTGTTTCTCGAGAGGTTTAGAGCACGGTTCCTATCAAAACACTGGAGGCAGCGTAGGGCTGACGAGTTCCATGATCTACATCAGTTGGCTCTTTTTGTAGAGCAATATGAATGTAGGTTCTATGAACTCAAGCAGTATGTTGGTATTAGCGATGATGAGCCTATGCTAGTACAACATTTCATCAGGGGTTTAAATGCCCGCATTAGTGGTGGTGTCCGAGTCTTTGAGCCAAAGACTATGGAAGTCACTGTGGAGAAGGCTCGCATTGTAGAGGAAAACCTTATTATGGCTTTAGGTGGGCACACAGGAGTGCATATTGGTAGTGCTCCTGTAGGAGGTTTTAGTCCACAAGGTGGATAGGCACAGACAGGTGGTTCTTCCAAGAACCAACAGACACCCACAAAGGGTGGGCAGTAATAACAACAACAAACACCTCAAAAGAACAATAACTCTCAACCACAACAACACAATAGTCCTCAAATAGGAAAGGGTCGCAACTGGTGGCGCAACAAGTGCAATAGGCAGGATCAGCCTGCGTAGAGTGCTCAGTCTATCGTCAGTAGGGGTAGTTTTCAGCAATCCAATGCACCTTTGGGTGGTAGAGGATTCGGCAGAGGCACAGGTTGTTATTCATGTGGGAAACAGGGACACATAGCTAGGCAGTGTCCGATGAGAGGTTCTACTAGATTTGGGCCTCGACCTACAGCTTCAGAGCCTACAATGGGTGATGCAGGACAAGCACATACATTATATGTTGTGGTTAATGACTGCCAAGCCGATCACCAGAACATAGTAGTCGAGACTTTAGGTAAGTTACATGGTGTTAGTGTTTCCATTCTTTTTGATTCCGGAGCCACTGACTCCTTTATTTCACTGACCATTGTAGACCATTGTGGTCTTATGGTGGTAAAGCAAGGTGGTAAGTGGCAAGTTGAATTTTCCTCAGGGGTGAAAGTAGCAGTAGAAAACTTAGTACATATCTATGAACTTAAAATCGGTATGTTAACTACCTTAGTAGATTTATATGTTACACACTTAGGATCATATGATATAGTTTTAGGTATGGATTGGTTAGCATCTTACCATGCTATAATTGACTATCAACTTAAGACAGTTAGTTGCATTGATGATTTAGGTGCGAAAGTGGAGATCGTAGGTATTCAAAGACCTATCTCTTTGCGGATGATATCTGCTATGCAATTAAAGAGATGTCTTCATCAGGGATGTCAACTGTTTGCAACAACAGTTACTGATTTGGAAGAAGGTGAGAGTCAAGAGGTATCTCTTGATGATCATCCTATTCTTAGGGAATTCGTAGATGTATTTCCCGATGACATTCCTGGAATGCCACCGAAGAGGGATATAGACTTTAGAGTTGACCTTGTTCTTGGAGCTGAGCCTAGATCTAGAGCTCCTTATAGAATGACGACTCAGGAATTAGCGGAACTTTGTATTCAGTTAGAGGAACTCTTAGAAAAGGATTTTATTCGTCCAAGTGTTTCCCCTTGGGGAGCACCTGTTATCTTTGTAAAGAAGGACGGATCTCTTAGGCTGTGCATTGACTATCATCAATTGAACAAGGTTACGATTAAGAATCGTTATCCTTTCCCTAGAATCGATGATCTTTTTTATCAAATTAAGGGAGCTAATGTGTTCTCTAAAATCAATTTGAAATCTGGCTATCATCAATTGCGAATAGCTGAAGCAGACATTCATAAAACTACTTTTCGAACTTGTTATGGGCACTACAAATTCACAGTAGTACCATTTGGGCTAACGAATGCACCATATGTATTCATGAGTTTAATGAATGGTGTATTTCATACATACCTCGATTGCTTTGTCCTGGTATTTCTCGATGATATATTAGTTTATTCAAGAAACATGAAGGAACATGAAGAACACTTGAAGCAGGTATTGCAGTGTTTAAGGGAAAATCAATTGTATGCAAACCTGAAGAAGTGTGACTTCTTTCAAACTAAAATAAAATACCTTGGACATGTGATATCTGGAAAAGGTATCACTGTGGATCCTTCAAAGATCCAAGCTATTGTGGATTGGCCTGCACCTACTAATGTAGGTGAAGTTCATAGTTTTATGGGTCTAGCTGGCTATTATAGGCATTTTGTAGAGGGGTTTTCTAGAATAGGTCATCCTATTACTTCTCTTCAGAGGAAAGGGAAGAAGTTTGTTTGGATAGAACAGTGTCAGTTGGCTTTTCAGACTCTTAAAGAAAAGTTAACTAATGCACCTATACTCATTGTTCCTGATCCTACTAAGGATTTCATGGTATGCACGGATGCATCCTTAGAGGGTTTGGGAGTAGTATTGATGCAAGATGGGCGTGTGATTGCTTATGAGTCTCGCAAACTCAAAGATCATGAATTAAACTATCCTACTCATGACCTAGAACTAGCTGCAGTAGTGCATGCATTAGTTCATTGGAGGAATTTTCTTTTAGGTCATCGTTTTGAACTTCATACTGATCACCGTAGTTTGCAATACATCTTTATGCAACCCAACTTGAATGCTAGGTAGAGACGGTGGATGGAGTTCTTGTGTGAGTACGATTTTGAAGTAAAATATGTTCAAGGCAAAGAGAACGTAGTGGCTGACGCTCTTAGCCGACGTCGACATGAGATCTCTGCTACTACTCTTGAAGTAGATTTGAGAGGTCAAATAGTAGCTGCACTTCCTACTGATAGATTATATCAGGAAGTGAAGTCAGAAATTGAATCGGGTAGACCTTTTGAAGGTCAATTTACAAGGTATGTCCTAGAATCAGATGGTATATTACGGCATTTAGGTAGTATTTATGTACCACATGTTGAGAGTCTTCATACATTAATTATGACTGAAGCTCATCGAGCTCCGTATTCAACTCATCTAGGAGTCAAGAAAATGCATGCTGATCTTCGGCAATTGTATTTCTGGCCTGGTATGGAACGTGATATTGTTGATTATGTATGATCGAGATGTATTGAATGCCAGCGAGTCAAAGCTGAGCACCAACATCCTACTGTATTATTGCAGCCACATCTCATTCCAGGATGGAAATGGGATATTATATCCATTGATTTTATTGTAGGGTTACCCACGTCATCACATCGACATGATGCCATTATGGTAACTATTGACCATTTGACTAAAGTAGCTCACTTTTCACCTGTACGATCATCATACAATGCTTCATCTGTAGCTAGGATATTCATGGAAGAAATCATTAGATTGCATGGGATTCCTCATAGGATTATATCAGATAGAGATCCTGTATTTACTTCTGCTCTATGGACTTCATTACAACATGCCCTAGGTACATAGTTGAACTTTAGTTCAGCGTATCATCCTCAAACTGATGGACAAACTGAAAGAGTTAATCAAATATTAGAGGATATGCTTAGGATGTATGTAATGGACCAAAAATCATGTTGGGAGGATTGCTTGTACTTAGTAGAATTTGCTTACAACAACGGATATCAGAGTTCCATAGGTATGCCACCATTTCAGCTATTATATGGTCGTCCTTGTCGAACTCCTTTGAGTTGGGATCGACTAGAGGATAGAGTGTTACTTGGACCTGAGATGCTTCGAGATATGGAGCAATAGGTTGACCGTATTAGAGAGCATTTGATAGCAGCTCAAGATAGGCAAAAGAAATATGCCGATGCGCATAGGATAGATCGATAGTTTGCTGTTGGTGATAGAGTGTTTCTTCGAGTGTGACCACGAAAGAGTCCAATCCATTATGGAAAAGGCTCTAAGCTTGCACCTCATTTTGTTGGGCCATTCGAGATTTTAGAGAGAATTGGTCCTATGGTATATCGACTCACCTTACCACCCAGTTTATCTCGTATTCATGATGTTTTTCATGTATCAGTACTTAGACCATATCATCCCGACATATCTCATGTACTTGATTGGAATGCATTACAGGTAGAGGACGGGCAGCTGGCTTTGGAGCTCGTGGCCATTCTACAGCACCAGATGCTTGGTCTTAGGGGTCGAGACGTTGATCAAGTGAGGGTCCAATAGGATCCTAGCTATGAGGCTTCTGCTACCTAGGAGGATGCAACACGCATGAGGGAACTTTATCCCTATCTATTCGCAGGCTTTCAGGAGCAAGCCTGATCCTAGGAGGGGAGGATGTAGTACCCCTCCATTTATGCTATGCTTTTTGTTGTCATGTTTTCATACTACTAGACCTATGATATTTTGTTGGATATTTTGATTGCTGGTTTTGAGCGATAGTGGATTTATTATGTGACATGATGATATATTGTTTGATGATTACTGATTTTAGACATGATTTGATATAGCGTAGATGTTTACTTTCAGATGATTATTGCTATGTACATGTTTATGATGGTCTAACAACTATTTATTTCATCAGTCTGTTGTGACATGTATTGGTGTGGAGAATGGAATCGCATCATTCGCTTGCGAGTGCCCTGTGATATCCATGATTTTCTCCGCACGGTGTGTATGTTTAATGCTCTCTCTCTATATATATGTATGCATGTTATTTGATTGGTTGCAGGAATTGTAGGTACATGACACCGACTCCACCTGGGTAGTCAGGTCTGAGCGTGTCAAGACTCAACGGTTACGTTGATCGGGAGATAGTAGTTTGGTTCACCCTAGTCTAGTTTATAATCCTAGTCTTAGTACATCGTCTATTTTTTTAGTTTGAGTCATAGGTTGTATTGTTATTTTATGTTTGGATAAATTGTTTGGAAGGTAAATTTGGTTAAATTGTAATGTTAGTTTTTGTGTTTTAAATTATTGGTATTCAAATTAATGTTTAAATGTGGTAGAAATTACTTGCTTGATAATTTAATTCATTAATTAGCTTATTTGGTTAAATGGTTGATCTTAAAAGATTAAACTGATTTAATTAAATTAATTAATTAATTAAATTAAATTATTAATTGTGTGAATTATATCGTATTTGAAAATTAGAAAATAAATTAAAAAAATGCATGTAAATCGAAATCATGGTTGTAAAATTTAAATTAAATAAATAAATTGCATGCAAATATTGAAGGGAAAAATTGCCGAGAAGTTGTTAAAAGATATTTGCAACTTCTCGACAAGTGTGCAATTTTCATTTATTGGGTTTGTTGAGAAATTGTTACGGAGGATATTTTGGATCTCGGGTAAAACAGAGAGATTATTCAATTTCCTCACGAGGAAATTATCAGAAGCCTTTGCAAAAAATAAAAATTCTTGCTATGTAAAAATCATTATTTTCTTAGAAATTGTTATCTCTCTGTATTTGGTTGTATTTCTTTGTGGAAGATCCCTTGGTGGGAAGATTTTGTGTGTTTGTAGAAGAAGTTTTTGGAGCTCTGTGTGTTTCGGGCAACAAAAGATTCTCTTTTCTACAACCAAATCTCAAGTTACATGCAGCAAATTATTAACTGGTATTTTTCTTGTTTATTTTTGAAAACAAAATTTGTTTAATTAATTTGTAACTTTTTGGCAAATGTTTGTGGAAGGTCTTCTGTTAATATCTATTATTTGTTTGCAAGAATCTTAAAGAGAGAATATAAAACTAGATTTAATTTGAAAACCTCTGTGAAGATTTTAGGAAAAGAAAATTTGGGGAATGTTTTGAGAAAAGGTTTACTGTTTTAAAATATGAAACCCAATATTGAGAATTTCTGGAAAAATTATTTAAAATCTGTGGGAAGAAATTTTCATTTATAAATACCCAGTTGAACAACTGGTTTTGTTTTGTAAGATTTTATATTTTTTATTAAACTTCCTGTACATAATTTCTTTTTACCAGTTATATGTTTTGGAAAATTGCCATACGGAATTAAATGTATGGAAATTAAATTTATTAAAATTTTATTTTAAAATCTCCTTTTATATGAAATCGTGTTATTTTTTATTTGACGTACGGGCGAATTCAGAAATTTAAAAAAAATTAAACACAGAGGGTTTGGGGAGGGTCGAAACCCTCCCCTTACCCCTTACTGGAGGCACAGCTCCCATGGCTGGGCACAACAGCCTTCAGGGCTGCTGGGCGCAACCCTGGAAGGGTCGCTGCCTCCCCATAGGGAGGTCACGGGCAGTGCCGATGAGGTTTCAATATTATTTTATTTTAATTTTCTTAAAAAAAAACAAAAATTTATAATATATATTATCAACACTTTTTTTTTTGTTATTCAATCTGAGGTTAATCAATGATTTATAATTTATATATGTATATATATATATATATATATGTATTTATATATATGTATGTATATATATATATATATATGTATATATGTGGATATAAATGTTTGTATTTAAAAATTATATATTTATATATGTAATTTTATTTATTTAATTGGAAAATAATTTTGATATTTATATATATATATATATATATATATATATATATATATATAATTTTGTTATATTGTAAGATGAAGTTGTATTTTATTTAATTTGATTGTAAGACTGGGATAATAGTGAATTTAATATTTATATTAATTGGTAGATAAACTATGTGTTTGATGTTTAATTCTAGACTACCAATTCATGTTTGACTGGATTTAGTATATTCTTGAAATGATAGACAAGAATTTTCTTTAAATTGTTTAATTTTGTGAATGGGCAAATTAGGAAGGTCTCTAACGATCTAGTCTTCTAGACCAAATTGTTAAATGGGAAAATTGTGATTGTTAAGTTAAATTCTGGTGTTAACTAAGGATGTGTACATGACCTTGCATGGTGGTATGATAACTGTGTTATAAACCATGATTGATGTTCATTATAACGTGTTTGTTCTTTTATATTGATTTTGGTTGTATGTACACCTTGTAAACCTTAGTTAGAGAACATAGATTCCCATGTTATGTTTAGGGGAATGGCTTTTTGTAAGGGCCGACACACAAAGTGGTGTCAGGGTAACTTACAAAAAGTTAGTAACTCAGTGAAAATGAAAGAACATAGTAGTTAGATTTAAAACTTTTAACAAGAAGCTTATGCCTCTCTTATGACTCTTGAGCTACTTCAGTCATGAGTATAAGATGAGAAGGCCTGGCATGGCAAATCAGTGTCTTGTTCTTTTAAAAGACATTCGATTCCGCAACAGTATGCAATAGGGGCCAGGTTTCATAAGAGGTTACCAGGGTAACCCAAGGATTGGGGGTCAGAACCTAGGAAGAAACACCAGGGTAACCTTTGCAACTTTGTGATGACACTCCACCTAGAATAACAGTTAACCTTGTATTTGTATTACAATCAATTGTCTAAATCTGGAAGCAATGTAACCAATAGTCTATTTTGTACTAGTGTCTAGGGTTAGTAGATTGGTTTAGGTAACCTTATTACTATCTCCTAGCATGGGGGGTGGACCTACGGGTACCACATGGTTGGGTGGAATGTGCACCTTACTCCGTTGGGTCCCTAGTTTGATCTTAGTGTTGAGAGCTTCATGGATGGAGAGCTCGCACTTGGAAACTTATATGTACTTCTGTTATTGTAAACTTGTATTTGAAAACATACCTCAATTGTATAAGAGGTGAACAATGTAATTGTAATTGTAATCATTATTGAACTACCTCATCAGATGCATGAGTATTGTATATTCTATCAAATGCAATGTATGGAAAAACATGTTTGTACCTTAAATTATCTTGAATGAAATTCAATGTTATGCAATGTTTATCTTATGTTATGAATTAATATGTGCAATGCGAAATACTTAAGTCACTTATGGAAACTCAAAGTAGTGTAAAGTCGTATAGCTTAATGAATGTATGCAACTAAATAACTTAATAATTAAACTTTTAAAAAAAAATTATTACTCCTTTATACACTATTGCAACATTCTTAGGTTATTAAGACGGGGCATTACACTTGGAATGCTAAAATTCTAACTTGCTTGACTTGAGGTGAAGAAAAATGATGAATGAGTTATGAATGAGTCACTTGTTATTATGAATTAGGGTTTAAAGATTTGTATTTATAGAAAATTCACCTAATTTTCTCATTAATTATATCCCTAAGGCCGACATGGAGAAACATAAAACTTAAAATCCAACTTTTAAAACTTAAACCCTAAAAATGGCTCAAATGGGACTCATTCGCCATTGAGGATGAATGGGTCCCACCTAACTTGTGTGGTCTCACAACATGCCCCAAGACTAAAAATAATTGGGGACCCAAGTGAGAAATAACTCTTATGGCAAGAGCTAGCAAACTAAAAGATTACTGAAAGTGAAGAGAAAAGAGAAATATTTGATAATAAAAGTACTTCGTAAGGTAAATGTTTCAGTCACCAGACACTGTGTACCAGTCCAATATGGAGTCCATTAAAATGAAGTTTTGGTATAATCAAGGTTCGAGAAAGTTAGTGGGTAAAGCTAAATATGGGGTACCAATTACCAAGTTGTAATGTGAAGTGAAAATGTTAAAATTTTAAGATTATCTACTGATTCTAGTAATCCGTTATATATGTGAGGATTTATGATATGCTAGAAAGTGTGTTAATTATGATATTTTGTATTAACATTTGAATAATGGTTTTATTTACATGAGATGTTATGAACGTTTTCTTACCTTTAAAGGGATTTAATGTGTTAAATTTGTGATTGTTGGAGATATGGATTGTTATGCAAAGTTGGGGTATGGAGGGTCAAGAAAACTTGAATGATGGATACAATTATTTTCATTCTAGATTGATTATTCTGGGATACTATTAGCAAAGGAGTTTGATTACACAAGAATGCTAGAGATCTTGGTATTTCGCATGCGACGGATGAAAAGTGTGAACCTTTGAGGAAGCCCATTCTTGAGAGTGATAGAATCAAAACCAAGTGATGTGCAGGGGTGAAAATTCTACTTGTTGATTTTGAATGTATGGGAAGTCCCTACACACTATCCCAATTCGAATTATCATCCTAGCGATGTTTTAACACCTGAAGAGCTTCAAGGTGCAATTGGAGTTGACTTCCATTGACTTCTATTACAGTTCTCTTATTGGTCACTACATTCCACATGCCTTGATGAGATTGGTCCCTTAGATTTCCTCTCATGTATTTTTCTTATCCTATATGAGCCTTGTGTTCTATAAAAGGCCATATGATTCCCTTTTTTATTTTAAGTTCAGAATTTGTGGATGTCAGAGGAGTAGAAACTTTTAAGTTTTGTTCTTTTTTCTGGTTTTCTAAACCATTCCTTCGTAAAAAATATATGCACGTAGATATTGATTAATATCAAAGCTTATTAGATAGCTACCTAACTCAGTATCTTTTTCTCATTGGTTTTGTTAATTTAGTCGAACAAGACTATATGTTGTGCCATTTAAGGGTGTATACAAAACCTACTTTGTGTCCATAAATGAAAACCCTCTCTTTAAAAGCTTGCACCATTTTATATACAATAGTTGTGAACCAATCTAGTGAAGTATACAGTAGTTTGCTCTATTTTAATTGATTATTTAGGGAATCCATGGAGAATAACAAGGAGAAAAATTTAATTTTCAGTATTTTCATGCTTTATTTTAGAGATGTTTAAATTCTTGAAAATGTTCCAAAAGTTGAATGAATGTATGAAATTTTATTAAAAATCTTTTGTTTTCCATAAAATTTTTGAATGCTTAATTCTAAATCTACTTAAGTGAGCCAAGAATTTATAATGTTCATGAAATATTACTACAAATCATCCTATTTCATGATGCTTGACTTATGATTCAATTGAAAAATCCAATGTCTAAAATATTGAATTCAAAATAATAGTCCCTTTGAGATTAACAACAATATCACATTAGTACCCGAGAGAAACCCTAGTGCAATCAAGACCTTATTGTCGGAGACTTTGGATTGAACTAAAGCTAATCTTTTCCAGTTAAAGAAGAATTCATCTTTAGGTTTTCTTTGTTCCATATCTTTCAAGAAGGATAGGCTCTATGTGGTCTTACCTGTGAAGAATTTATTCGCCTTGTTTTCTACAAGTAAAATCATCGTCAACATGAATTGGTGCTAGAAGGAGGACCATCTTTGATATTTTAGGCCTTATTCTCTAGAATTTGAGATTTATTCTTTGAAACATTAGTCCTGAGTTTTGTGATGAGATTGTAAGCAAAAATTGAATGCAAGCTAGCTTTTCAGTACGGAAGTTGAAAAAGTTTAGAAAATATTTTACTAGAAATTGCATCCTTTGAATTTATTCACTCTTGGAAAAGTCACTAAATGTAAAATTCATGATACAACTGACCACAGTGAACTTGAGTGTGGAATTTTTTGAACTAGGGTAAGATTTTCCATAAGTATTTAGTAGTTTTGTTAACAAAGGAAGTTCTAACTGCTAAAAGAAATGGATTGTTAATGAGAAAAAAATTTTATCCTAGTAGAATTAGAAATGTTAAAAAATTAATAGATACATCAAAACTGTTTGGAAAATATGATTATTATAAAGAAAATCCTAACATTTTGTAGGGACGCGAGAATGTCAAGATTCAGAGATATTTTATCACAAACAAGGAAATGGCATTGATGAATCATCATTCTATTCATATGTGTAAAACGTAGATAATGAGGACCATGAAAATTGAGTAGGAAACACATGTATTTTACTCAAAGTTAAAAATTCCAAAGCTATAAAAGAAAATTTTCTTGATTTTATACAAGATAAATAATATCAATTTTTTACTTATTCTCTTTTTAATAGCAATATAAATAGTGATATATCTTGGGCTAGAAAAATGCAAAGTGAAGATAGGGCCGAATATATGAAGTTTTTTAGAGGAGAAGGAGGAAGATTAGAAATAAACACAACTGTTCATGGAAATGGACTAGAGCTGGAAGAAGGTAGAGTATGATCACATCAAACAAAATGTGTGCAATCGATCTCTAATGAGATCATTTTGATGCATATGAGAAAAATCATTGGTAAGTACAATTTTAAATTTATGTTTTTTAAATGCAAAAAAAAATAAGATAATTCATTGTTATAATAGAACACTGAAAATTTTGATAAATGAATTTAAAGATAAACCTATTGTAATTTGTACCAAAACTGCAGAAGAAATAGTTGTAGAAATTGAAATAAACTATATTATTAGAATTAATCTTTTGTTATGTTAGAGTTAGGGTAGTTAGGGTTAGTCTATTTTTTGTAGGGTTTTGTGTTTGCTTTGTTTCTTTTCTTCATTTTTTTCTCTTTTCTTTTTTTCTAGCCTCTGCATTAGCAAATTTTGCTTAAACCTATCTTACACCTGAGATTTAATTCAAACACTTGTAGAATTGAATTGTGAAAAGAAAAATAATAAAACCATGCATAGTAAAACACAGTTTAATATGTATCAATATATATATATATATGCATATATCACATATATACATGAGATATCAAAAATCCTTGTTTCAAAAGATCAAATAGTCAAGAAAGAGTGAGGAAAGTTGCAAAAGGTAGTAGCCATTCAGTTGATGTGGGACACCTCTTCTATCAAGGCTAAATACCCTATATAGGAAAGTTCCTAGTGAACTTTTAAGTCTTGGATATGGAGATTAGTAAGAAAAGGCTGAAGTGGAACCACTTCCCCGTGTTCCAAGAACTGAGGAATATCATCCATGGAGAGAATCTCAATGTTTGAATGAGCAATAGATAAAATGGTATCCATATTTTCTAAGAATTCAGGCTTCACTATAAAGTTGGCAGCAGCATGAACATCTTCAATAGGTAGCCCAATGTCTAGAAGCAATGCTACAAAGTGATAAGCTAGATATCATAATAGAAGCATAAGTAGTGGTTCGATGCAACATACTTTTCCCCAA
Organism: Sequoia sempervirens; assembly: GCA_007258455.2. Taxonomy (NCBI): domain Eukaryota; kingdom Viridiplantae; phylum Streptophyta; class Pinopsida; order Cupressales; family Cupressaceae; genus Sequoia; species Sequoia sempervirens. The sequence goes on from VDFB02270651.1 coordinate 129,948,188, forward strand.
GGACTAAGCACAAATTTGGCATAGTAAAACTAGAATTCCTAATGAAGAAAACCTTTTCAACCCCTTATAGTGTGATGCTCCCTAAGAAAACATTTAGTGAGCGAGAACAACTTAATAAAATTGGAGTATCCATGGCTAAGAAGTAACTACAAATGCATAGAGAAAAATTACAAAACTAAAATAGAAAGCTAGAAACAAAAAGTGTGAAGAATTTGGGAAGAAATGCATAATTTATAGAGAGCCGTAAGAAAGTTTTGGTACATAGTTTCCTTGAGTGAATTTTTTTTGGAAACCGTAAGCAAGGTGGCAACTAGATAATTATCTTCAAATTTTTAAAGGTTAAATCAAATTAATTCTTTGCACATATTTGGTGATAAATTGCTTCAAATTTGAGCAGTACAAAGATTGTGAATCAAGAAAGTTGAAGATTTCAAAATTAATAGTGGTCATTTCATTTTTTTTAAAGAGTTGTATTAATTATGGAGGTGCTTATGTGTGTGGAATATAAAGGGAAATGAAGCCAACAAGGTAGTACATGTCATCACCAGAGTAAGTTGGGAAGACAATACATGCTGAATAAGGCATGCAAACTTAATGCAAAATAATGTGATCGTGTTTCAAGGTAATCATGACATTTTTGATCCATTAATGAAGTGTAGTGCCATCAAATTGAATTTTCTAGCAGAAATTTTAGTAGTTGCCATAAAATTTAATCGGAAGGGTGGTAACTAATGTTTCTAAATTTAGATTTAAATTTGTTAATTAAGTTGTCTATTGCTAAATTCTCATTTATGCATATTTTCTAACATAAAGCGAGTTATAGTTAGCTAGGATTTGGCATAAATTAGTAAAATTTAGCTAGAGACACACACTTACAAGAAATCATTAAATGAGTTTTTGGGAAGTAGTGAATTTATGAAGGAATTTGCAGCATTGAATGAAAAATCATAAAAGTAACCTTCACTACCACTATAATTCCCAACATAATAGTGGTGCTTCATTGTTTGCAAGTTGATAAAAGAGATATTATTGAAATATCAAAAGCGAAAAAATGAGCTATCATTACTATATCTAAAAAAAAAAATCAACTCTTTAGGCTATCCAAATAACTCTACTAGGGCTATAAACATCTGACTTGAAGTAGAGCTATGTTTGGGGGAATTACAAAGATAACCTTGTCAGGGCTATTAACACTTGACTAGCAGCAAGGCTCTATCCTTGGTTTACTTTGGAGGATTACTATATTATGTAGTTCAATGCTAATGAATTGATTCTATTCACTAATTCTAAAAAACTAGAATTAATCAGAGCACACATGGATGTTTTTGAGGGATTTTTACTTCTTTATGTCAAAATCTAGGTAAAGGTAAAAGCTATTGTTTTAAAATATGTATAAAATTTAATTTACAACTGGTGATTTAATTTCAAATTTGATTTTATTAATTGCAAGTTGTTGTATGGTCTCACAAGATGCCCCAAGAATGAAAGGACTTGGGGACCCAACTGAAAAATAACTCTTATGGCAAGAGCTAGAAAACTAAAAGATCACCAGAAGTGAAGAGAAAAGAGAAATATTTGATAATAAAATAACTTCATAAGGTAAAGGTTTCGAGCATCAGACACTTGGTACTAGAAAAATGTGAAAACCAAAAGGTAATGTAAGTTTGAATGGAAGGCTCTAGTCTAGTATGAAGGAGTCAAGTAAAATGGAGTTCTTGTATAACTGAGGTCTAGGAAAGTTAGTGGGTAAAGTTAAATACTAGTTATTGGGTACTGGGTTGCAATGTGAAGTGAAAATGTTAAAATTTTAAGATTATCTAATGATTCTGGTAATCGAGTATATATGTGACAATTTATGATATGCTAGAAAGTGTGTTAATTATGAGGTTTTCTATTAACATTTGAATAATGGTTTTATTTACATGAGATGTTATGAATCTTTTATTTCCTTTAAAGGGATTTAATGTGTGGAATTTATGATTGCAGGAGATATGAATTGTTATGAAAAGTTCAAGTATGGATGGTTAGGAAAACTTGAATCGTGGATATAATCATATTCATTCATGTTCCATTATTCTGGGATACTATTGGCAGAGGATTTTGAATCTACATAAATGTTGGAGATCTCAATATTTCACATGCAGCAGACAAAATGCACCAATCTCTGAGGAAACCCATTCTCAAGAGTGATAGAACCGGAGCTAAGTGAAGTGTGGGGGCAAAAATTCCACTTGTTCATTTTGAATGTATTGGAAGTCCCTACACACTATCCTCATTTGAAGTATCATCTTGGAGATGGTTAAATTTTAACACTCAAAGATCTTCAAGGTGTAATTGGAGTTGAATTCCATTAAATTCAATTACAATTATCCTAATGGCTATTGCATTCCATGTGCCTTGATGAGATTTGTCCCTTAGATTCCATCTCATGTATTTGTCTTATCCTATCTGAGCCTTGTGTTCTATAAAAGGCTAGAGGATTACCCTTTTTATTAGAAGTTCAGAATTTGTGGATGTCAAAGGAACATAAACTTTTAGGTTTTATTCCTTTTTCATATTTACTGAACCATTTTGGTGTCAAACATTGTATGCACATAGAAATTGATTAATATAAAAGCTTTTTACATAGGGACCTATCTCAATATCTTTTGTAGTTGGTTTTATTATTTTAGTCGAACAAGACTGTATGTTGCACTGTTTAAGGGTGCATAAAAAACCTACTCAGTTTGCATAAATGAAACCCCTCTCTTTAAAAGCTTGCATCATTTTGGGTATGTGTAGGATCATCATGGAAAAAATAGGCCCTTAAGTGGCAAAATTTTTATAAAAATCAGAGTTAGGAAACTTGACGTAAAAATTTAAATAAGTTATTTATATTATTTCAAAAATATGTAAGAATAGAATCTATAGAAAATTGAATGTAGTTTCTAAACTACTAGGTTTATTTACAAAAAAAATCTATTTGGTGAAAATTTGAAATTTCAATGCAGTAGTACTTAAATTTTAGTGGAAAAATAAGTAGGTGTCTGTCTGACCACCCTAACCAAATAAAATGATAATATTTTTTTATAAGATTTTAGATATAAGTAGAGGACTCATGTCTCGATGTGATGCCTATTTTTTGTAATTTTTTTCCAAGTAAATAATTAATTATGATTTTTTTATTACAAATTTTAAAAATATAAAATCTTGTATGTCGACCACCTTAACTTGGTCAAAACTTAATGAAATTCATTTTTTTTAATACTATAGTATGTGAAGCATAGAATGTGGCACATGTTTCAGATTCAAAAAATGTGATATTTGAAAGCTATAAATATTTTTCAATCATCCTATCAATCAAGACTTTAGTCATAATTCAAATAGAAAATGAATAATAATTATTTATTAAATTCAAAGTAAAGCATAATTTATATTGGTGGAAAGCTAAGAATCTCCTTTAAAACCCCTTTCATTCATCAAGTTTGGGTAAAAAAAAAAGTTGTCAGCCATATACGTTGCACATACCCATCATATCGCCACTTTTTGGCCCATCATGATCCTGCACATACCCTTTTATATGTAGTTGTGAAGCAATTTGGTGAAGTATAAAGTGGTTTGCTCTATTTTAATTGACTCTTTGTGGCATCCATGGAGAATAAGTGGGAGAAACTTTTAATTTTCAGTATTTTCATGCTTTATTTTAGAGTAGATGTTTAAATTCATGAAAATGTTCCAAGAGTTGAATGAATGGATGAAATTTTATTGAAAATATTTTATTTTCCATAAAATTGTTGAATACTTAAAATGCTAAATCTACTTAAGTGATAGAAAATGATTTGTAATGTTCATGAAATATTATTGTAAATATTTTAATTTCAGAATGCTTGAATTAATGATTCAATTAAAAAATCTAATCCATAAAATATTGAATTCAAAACAATAGTCCCTTTGAGATTAACAACAATGTCACATCAGTACCTGAGAGCAACCCTACTGCAATCATGTGACCTGGTTATCAGACACTTGGGATTGAACTAAAGCCAATCTTTTCTAGTTAAAGTAGAATTCCCCTTTAGGTTGTCTTTGTTCCATATCTTTCAAGAAGGATAGGCTCTTTGCGGTCTTGTCCATGAAGAATTTATTAGCCCTTTTTGCTATGAGTAAAATTGTCACCAATAGGACTGATTCTCCCCTAATGGTGAATGGGTCCCATAGGGGTCATTCGATTAGATTTAATGTCAGAAAGTAAGGAAATCGGGTTTATATGGTGAATTTATTAGTTATTTCATTAAATTATGCCTCAGGATGCATAATGTGGGGTCATAGGGGCCTATTAGTGATGATGTAAATGTCAATTAGGGCTTGGGTCATAAATTTCAATGTGAAAGTGTGATTAAATACACTTTACATCATTAAAATAAGATCCACATAGCCTAGAAAGACACAATATCTAATGTGAATGTGTAAGACACATTACAACACTAGATTGAAGTCATGTTTAATTTACAAGCCTTCTATATTAATGTGATAATGTAGCTAAATGCATTTTATAATATTGAATTGGGGGATAATGGGTTCATTAAGTCTAGAGATGTGTGAAAGTCTTTTAAAACACTTTACAACACCTTTACAAGACATTGTTAGATGCATTTTATTATGTTTGCAAGGGTCTAAGACCTAGTGTGTACATGTAAAACACTTCACAACACTAAATCAAGGCCTCATTAAGTCCAATTTATCATCAATTATTCCCAAATCACGCAAGAAGAAAGGGATGCATTTTTTGTGTCCATAGTTAGCCCCCACTTTACTGAGAGGAAGAACTTGCTTGAAACTCACACTAAAGTAGACATTCAAGAAAGGGTCCATTTGTACCAATGTAGATGGTCTAGGATGACAAAGATGAAGGAAGTGATCAAGCCCCCGAGATCGAAGATCCTAAGTGTATGTGGAGGATCATAATCTGCCAAAAAGTAGCGATAAGATGGGTATGTGTAGGGTATGTGGCTGACGATTTTTTTTTTACCCAAAATTGATGAAAAGAAAAGGGTTTTTAAAGGATATTCTTAGCTTTCCACCAATACAAATTATTCTTTACTATGAATTTAACAAATAATTATTATTTATTTTCTATTTGAATTATGACTAAAGTCGTGATTGATAGGTTGATTGAAAAACATCTATAGCTTTCAAATGGTATCACATTTTTTGAATCTAAAACATGCATCACATTTTATGCTTCGTATACTAAAGGATTAAAAAAAAATGAATTTCATGAAGTTTTGACCAAGTTAAGGTGGTCATACATACAAGTTTTTATATTTTTTTTAAAGTTGTAATAAAAAATCATAATTAATTATTTACTTGGAAAAAAATTACAAAATAAGATGCATCACATTGGGACATGAGTCGTCTACTTATATCTAAAATATTAAAAAATAAATTATCATTTTATTGTGGTTAGGGTGGTCAGACAAACACCTAGCCTTATTTTTTCCCTAAAGTTTAAGTATTACTGCATTGAAATTTCAAATTTTCACCAAATAGATTTTTTTTAAAAATAAACCTAGTAGCTTAGAAACTACACTCAATTTTCTACAGATTCTATTCCTGCATATTTTTGAAATAATATAGATAACTTACTCAATTTTTTATGTCAAGTTGTCTAACATTGATTTTTCTAAATTTTTTGTCATTTAAGGGCTTATTTTTTCCATGATGATCCTGCATATACCCCTAAGTCAAATTGACATAAGCACAAAAGGAACACACACAAGGTGAATGATGTGCAACAAAACAAGATACATGATCATGCAATGACAAGAACTATAAGGAAGAGAAATGAAAATAAAAGGTGGATCAAGCTTCAACTATTCGTCAAACACATTGTGGATCAAATATAGGCTATTTGTCCACAAATCCATACTCACTTTGAGGTGACGAAACTCTTGGGTCTCCACTAGGTGATAATTCATATGTATACTCACTCTTGGGCCACAAAACTTCTGGTTGTCTATAGGGTGATATATCCACAACATACTCACTCAAGGGCAATCGAACTTCTGGTTGCCTGTGGGGTGAGAAATCCACAACATACTCTAGGGCCATAGAACTTCTGGTTGTTCGTGGGGTGAGAAATTCACAGGGTGGCTATAGGGAAAATTCATGCCTCTGAATGGGCTTCCCACTCAACCATACAAAAGTTATACCTCTTGATAGCTTTAATAAGGCACCACAATGAAAATGATTTTTGAGCTCTATGAGATAAGAAAAACTCTATATGCTTGACACTCATAGACATTGTAAATGAAATATGGTGTCAGGAATTTTCAAAGGGATTTTTCTTAGTTCGTGAGAGGTCTCATCTTAGGGAACATTGTGCTTAATGTCTCTAGGAGAAGAAAAAGTTCAAATGGTCTCATCTTGTTTAGAGGACAAGTGCAGGGTCTCATCCTGGGAAACATTGTACCTATTTTTTCCAAGAGAGGAAAAGTCAAACAAATATCATGCTCTTAGAGGAAATCAAGCCCAATGACGCCACCAAGAAAAGGACACATCACAAGAAGAAATAAATCACAAAATGAAATGTGAGTGGTCATGTATGCCCCAACTTTAAAGTGGTTGTGAACATCATTATTGCAAGTAATTACTTTAAAGTAGAGGAAGGTAGAAGAAGACATGAGAGCTTACTTAGAAAGTCGTATGCCAAGTCATATGTTTTTTATAAGCTACATCATGAAAAAAATAATATTTCACATGTGAGACAACCTAATGCATGTTTTCCACATCCCAAGCTTTCTCTTATATTTTCATGAAACGTTAACAATGATCCAAAAGCAGCAATGATAGGTGACATACAAGGAAAAGGCTACTTAACCCCTTGCCCCCACTTAGTGTAGGACAAGGGTGACTCAAAATGATTGATAAGATGCAAGGTAAAGTGAATATCAGTATCAATTAGAGGAATTAGGTGCCCCCACATAAGGGAGAATACTAAAATCCTTAGGAGGTTGGATTTTACTACTCAAAGCTTTACAGTCATGAGTGGAATGACCATGAATTCTATTATATGCATGAAAAGAATTCTTGTAATATAATTTCTTTCAAGTTCTTGGAGGAAGGATGATCAAGTGATCTTGGAGAAGTCTTAAAAAGATACCCTCTTTATGAATGGTAGAAGGTGTTCCTATACTTTGTGACAAAGATACCCCTTGCTTAGTATTGAATGTCATACATACGCAAGTCTCTTGAGATTGTGAGATTTTTCTCTATTCTTTAAAGGATAGTGTAAAATCTAATGATTTCAAATCATTAGCATTTTGTGAGATGAAATTTATATTAAGCAATGATGTCTTTGTTTTTTTGATTTTTTGCGAAGGAGAACCATCAAAACCACTAGTGTCTATCAGTTCAGGATGCTTTACAATTAAAGTTTTCTTAGAAGAATGTTGTGTGAGAGTATTGATATTGAGTAAAGGCTTTGCAATCTCTATGAAAGGATAATAACCAAGAACATAATTTTTTTTTTGTGTGATAGGATCTATAGGATTGTGGATGCTTTGTTCGTTAGCACCACATCCTTTTCCATTGTATCAAAGTTGTTTAATAAGTTCATAACATTTTCCATAAATCTTTTTCATTTCTTTTGTATTGAGTTGTTGTTCATGATTAAGTTCTTCAAAGTTTGTTGTGTACATTTCTTCTTTGTTTGAAGTGGTTGATGTGGATGCTTTTGAAGGATCATCTATGATTTTTGGTGTGAAGTCTAAGGAATCCCAATCATCATCTAATAGTGTCATGAATTGTTCAATATGATGTTTGTCTTTTAGTTGGATGGGTTCCACTTGTGTAGTTGGTGTCAATGTGTTTAAATTATTGGCTTTGTTTTTCTCAATGTTCAAAAAAATATTTGGATTAGGGTCAGCTTCAAGTATGTGCACTCTATTATTGTGAATACATTTCATTTTACGATGAAGAGTGGAAGGCATTGCATTCTTTTCATGAATCCACGACCTTCCTAGAAGGAGATTATATGAAATTTCATGAGGCATAACATGAATTTTTGTATCGAATGTGGCAATCCCTATTGTAATAGGTAAAGTAATCACATGAAGCAGTTGTTTTGCTACATTGACAAAGCCTTTGATAGATGCAAAATTGGGTTGAATTTTTGATCTATGCACATGAAGCCTATCCAAGAGGTTTACACTAAATATATTAAGAGGGGAGACATTGTCCACAAGGGTTCACTTTATCCCTATCGTATTGTATTGAACAATGATCATGAAAGATTCTTTTTTTTTTTTTGCACTTACAAAGGGGGGAGTTAACTTTGGTGGAAAACAATGTCAAATTCAATCCTTTAATTAAGGATGTTATGTCATTTATTTGCACATTAGAAGGGAGAGGAACTTGTTGTAAGGTCATTTGAAGCATAGTGTGATACATAGGCGAAGTCTAAAGAAGGTCCCAAAGAGATATCTTTGTGTGAGTTCTCTTAAGTTTTTCAACAAGATCGTACTCCCTTAATGGAGGTAGTATAGAATTTGGAAAATGTAAGGAGGTTGGGGTTGGTTGATGTAGTTGCAGATTGTTTCTAGTGTTATATGTATGAGAAATGATATTATGACTCAGTTGTTGCGACACATTATTTTGAGGTGGGTAAAGGATAAGTTTTGGTTGGTTTTAGGTTGAAGGTTTGTTTGAAGATGGATAAAGGATAAGTTCAAGTTGATTGTGAGTTTGTTATTTGTATGAATGTGGATAAAGGATGAGTTGAGGTTGAATAATATTAACATCTCTTGGAAAATGAGAGTCTAACATGGGCTCTTCATTTTCTTCTAAGGGAATAATATCATTATCTTGGATCATGATATCCTCCCTAGAAGGAGAGTTATTAGGAGAACAAAAAATTGCATGTTCTTGACAAGTAAGGCTTGGTTATTCTAAAATGACTACATCACAAGTAGGGGAATTATAAATGGTTGGATTTTCTTTTATATCGATAGTGGGGAGATGAGGATAAAATTAAGTTTGATTTCCATTTTTCTGTAAGGTCTCATTCTATTGTTCCATATTATCTACCCTAATAGGAGAGTTTGCAATATGGTCATCCAAGTTCGAATTTTGTAAAGTAGCTTCATAACAAGTGGGGGAGGCATCAAGAGAAAGAACACTATGATTTTCATATAGACTGTCCCAAACAATAGAAGGATTAGGGAATGGAGGGTGAAGATTCTAATGAAATTTAATACATATATCTTCTAACATAGACCTATATTCTTTCCATTGAAGAGAGATATTAGGAGAAGAACAAGTTTTATTTTCATGGTTAGAGAGACTAGGTAAGCTGATGTTTAGGAATGTTTCGATGATTTCATCCTCTTGTTTTTGAATGTCTTCCAAAGGCAGAAGAGGAGAGGGACAATCAAGACTCTCAATGCTTGTATCTTCTTTCCCCAAGAGACCTTCATCACTAATATGAGAGGTATTTGGAGAAGAACAAGTATGATTGTTATGATTATCTACACTTACATCCTCTTGTGGTATGACATTCTTACAAATTCGATAGGTACTAGGAGGGTGTGTAACATGCTTATCAAATGTTTTACGTTACTGTCCTACATTATGTCCATGAAAAATAGAATCACAAAATCTGCTTGATATTCTAGAAACATGGAATGCTTGAAGAGAAAACATACTAACATGAGAAGGTAAATAAATTGCAATGCAATGACTTAAAGTGAAATGTTTAAATGCAATTTTTTAGATGAAATGAAATCTTAAAAAAATGAAATGTGGTAAATGCAAATGTGAAATTGAGCAATGCATCAAGTGAGCTATTTGAAGCTAGATCTAATGAGATGCATGTTACAAAAACTCAGCCAACTGATACAAATAGGCAATGGCAGCAAACAAAAGCTTAAAAAAAGAGTTTATAGCTTTGTAAAAGGTAGTTTCAAGGGTGAAAAGGGACTAATTTGCACAAGGTGGTGAATGAGTCCTAGTGGGAAATTTTTTCAGAAATATCATATTTTTTGAGTAATTTTTATGTTTTCTATGTTGTAAGATGGAGACCAAAAGATGAAAATGAAAAATTTTAGAAAATTTTAATGATTTTAGATGCTAAAAATGCAACCTAAATGCACTTTTCATGAATGCAAAATTTGAAACCTAGCATGCAAATTAATCCATGAAAACCCTAATGAAAGGTCAATGTGAGGCTAGATCTATGATGAAGGAATCCAAATCAAAAAATAAAGGTATTCTAAAGGTAGGTTCACCAAAATGTAAACAAAGATTTTAGAAACCCTAATACTTTAGGGTCCTTCTAGGGTTTTTCATCTAAAAGGAGATAATATTGGGGCCAAAATACAATGTAAACATTCAAAGATTGATGTGATGTGGGTGGAATATGTTTGAATAAGATGATTTAAATGGTGAAAAATAATGAAAGATGTTGATTACTAAAGAAAAAGTATGAAAATGCAAGTTGTTTGAAAATAGATTGTGATATGCAAAAACACCTAGAAATGAAAGTAAACTATAAAAAAAATGATTGAAACTAAAGAGGTGCACCTATAATTAGTCCCAAATATGGGAAACTATTCTAGAGCCCGTTTTAGACAAATGGGTATCCAAAACTATAGAAAAGAATTTTTAGGCCTAGTAGTGGGACTCATTCACAACTAATGAAAAATGATTCCACTTTTTAATTTCTAACAATTCAAAAGTGGAAACAGAAGCCTTTTATCTACCCTTCAGCTCCTTATAGGCATCTTCCTTCGAAACACTATTTTTTGGCACTGTAGGTGACTTTTAGTGGATATTTTGTCTTAATCAACAAGTAGATGTCTTCAAAAAAAATTAAAATTATCTTTAATGATTTCCAAGCCTTCAAGATGCTTAAATCTACAAACACACAATGAAAGAGAAAGAAATGGTGAATGTTAGGGCATGGGGTTTGCCTTGGTCAAACCCATTTATAGGTAATTAAATGAAAATGAAGAGATAATGTAATGAAGCATGAAACAATGGAGTTAATACCTTTCCGTGATGATTGATCTTGATTTTTTGTAGCAAGATATGATGAATATGCCCTTGAATGTCTGAAAAAATGATCTTGAATGACTTAGAATGTTAAAACCCTTGCTTGCTTGACTTGAGGTGGAAGAAAAATGATGAATGAGTTAAGTTATTATGAATTAGGCTTTAGATACTTGTACTTATAGGAAATCCACCTATTTTTCCTATTAATTAGATCCCTAAGGCTGACATGGAGAAAAATAAAACTTAAAATCTAACTTTTTTCGATGAAACCCCAAAAATGGCTCAAATGGGACTCATTCACCATCAAGGGTGAATGGGTCCCACCTGAATGGGTCTTATTAACCCCTAATGGTGAATGGGTCCCACAGGTATCATTCTACTAGCTGGAATGCCAAGAAGTAAGGAAAATAACTTTATATTTTGACTTTGTTAGTTATTTCATCAAATTATGCCTCAAGATGCACAATGTGGGGTCATAAGGGCCTATTAGTGATTATGTAAAGGTTAATTAGGGCTTGGGACATAAATTTCAATGTGAATGTGTGATTAAGTACACTTTACATCATTAAAATAAGGACAACATAGTCTAGAAAGACAATATCTAGTGTGAATGTGTAAGACACATTATAATAGTATATTAAAGTCACATTTAATTTAAAGCCTTCTAGATTAATGTGATGATGCAATTAAATACATTGTATAATTTTAAATTTGGGGAAAATGGGTTCATTAAGTCTAGAGAGGCATGAAAGTCTTTTACAACACTTTAAAACACCTTTACAAGACATTATTAGATGCATTTTATTCTAATTGCAAGGGTCCAATACCTAGTATGGATCTATAAAACAACTCACAACAATAATAAATCAAGGCCTCATTAGGTCCAATTTATCATCAATTATTCCAAAATCAAGGAAGCAAAATGGGTTACTTTTTTAGTGTCCAAAGTTAGCCCCCACTTTAGTGATAGGATGAACTTGCTTCAATCTCACACTAAAGTAGACATTCAAGAAATGGTCCATTCATACCAATGCGGATGGTCTAGGATGGCAAGGATGAAGGAAGCAATGAATCCCCCAATATCCAAGATCCTAAGTCAAACTGACATAAGCACAAAAGGAACACACACACAAGGTGAAACATGTGCGACAAAATAAGATACATGATCATGCAATGGAAAGAACTATAAGGAAGATAAATGACAATAAAATGTGGATCAAGCTTCAACCATTAATCTAGCACATTGTGGATCAAATATAGGTTCTTTGTCTAAAAATACATGCTCACTCTCAGGCGATGGAACTCTTGGCTATCCACTATTTGAGAATTCCTATGTATATGCACTTTGGGGCCATAAAACTTTTTGTTTTCTGTGGAGTTAGAAATTCACAAAATACTCACTCTAGGTCCATGGAACTTCTGGTTGTCCATGGGTTGAGAAATCCACAACATACTCACTTTGGGGCCACGACACTTTTGGTTGTTCGCGGGTGAGAAATCCAGAAGGTGGCTATGGGGAAAATTCATCCCTCAGAATGGGCTTCCCAATCAACCATACCAAAGTTATACCTCCTGATATCTTTAATAAGGCACCACAATGAAAATAAGTTTTGAGCTCTATGAGATAAGCAAAAATTCAAATGCTTGACACTCATAGACATTGTAATTGCAATAGGGTATAAGGAATGCTCTAAGGAATTTTTCCTAGTTCGTACAAGGTCTCATCTTAAGGAACATCGTGCTTAATGTCTCCAAGAGAAGGAAAAATTGCAAATGGTCTCATCTTGTTTCCAAGAGAGGAAAAATGCAAGGTCTCGTCCTAGGCAACATTGTACCTAATGTTTCCAAGAGAGGAACAGTCAAAGAAATATCATGCTCTTGGAGGAAATCAAGCCTAATGACACCACCAAGAAAATGATGTGTTGCAAGAAGAAGGAAATAACACAATGAAATGTGAGTGATGATGTATTCCCCCACTTTAAAGTAGTTGTGAACACCATTACTATGAGAAATTTCTTTAAAGTAGAGGAAGGAAGAAGAAGAGATGAGAGCTTACGTGGAAAGCCCTATGCCAAGTCATATGTTTCCAATAAGCTACATCATTAAAAAGGTAATATTTCACATGCGAGCCAACCTAAGGAATGCCATCCACATACCAAGCTTTCTCTTATATGTTCATGAACAATTAACAACCAGCCAAAAGTGGAAATGACAGGTGACATACGAGGACAAGGCTACTTATCCCCTTTCCCCCACTTAGTGCAAGATAAGGGTGAGTCAAAATGATTGATAAGATGCAAGGTAAAGTCAAAATCAATATCAATTATAGGAATTAGGTGCCCACACATAAGGGAGAATACCAAAATCCTTAAGATGTTAGATTTTAGTACTCAAAGCTTGACATTCATTAGTGGAATCACTATGAATTCTATGATATGCATAAAATGAAGTCTTGTAATAGAATTTCTTTTGAGTTCCTTGGGGAAGGGTGATGAAGTTATCTTGAAGGAGTCTTGACAAGATACCTTCTTCATCAATGGTAGAAGGTGTCCATATAGTTTGTGATAGAGATACCCCTCTCTTAGTATTAGATGTCATACCTATACAAGTATCTTGAGATTGCAATATTTTGTAATATCTTTGTTTCAAGAGGTTGAGGTGGATTCTTTCAAATTATCATCTATGAGTGGTGGTGTGAAGTTTAAGGAACCCAAATCATCATCTAATAGCATCATGACTTATTCAATATGTTGTTGTTTATCTTTTGGTTGGATGGGTTCCACTTCTGTAGTTGGTGTCAATATGTTTAAATGATTGACTTTGTTTTTCTCAATGTTCAAACAAATATTTGGATTAGGGTTAGCTTGAATTATGTGCATTTTTTTTTTGTGAATATATTTCATTTTAATATGAAGAGTGAAAGGCCTTGCATTCATTTCATGAAACCACGACCTGCCTAGAAGAAGATTATATGAAAGTTCATGAGGAATAACATGAATTCATGTATCCAATGTGGTCATCCCTACTATAATAGGTAAATTAATCAAACCAATTGGTTGTTTTGCTATATTTTCAAAGCCTTTGATAGATAAATAATTGGGTTGGATTTTTTATGTATCCACATGAAGCCTATCGAAGAGGTTTATGCTAAGCACATTAAGAGTGGAGCCATTGTTAGGAAGTGTTTTCTTTATCCCTATCATATTATATTGAGTAATGATCATGAAAGCTTCATTTTGTTTTTACAATTCAAAAGGGGGGAGTTGACTTAGGTGGAAAACAATGTCAACATTCAATCCATGAATTATGGCTACCATGTCATTTGGTTGTGAATTAGAAGGGAGAGGAACTTTTTGTAAGGTAGTTTGAAGCATAGTGTCATAGGTGGGTATGTGCAGGATCATGATAGGCCAAAAAGTGGCAATATGCTGGGTATGTGGTTGACGACTTTTTTTTCCCCAAAATTGATGAAATAAAAAGGGTTTTTAAAGGATATTTTCAGCTTTCCACCAATATAAAATATGCTTTATTTTGACTTGAATAAATAATTATTATTCATTTTCTATTTGAATTATGACTAAAGTCCTAATTGATAGGTTGATTGAAAAATATCTATAGCTTTCAAACGATATCACATTTTTTGAATCAAAAATATGCATCACATTCTATGCTTTGCATGCTATAGGATTAAAAAAAAATGAATTTCGTGAATTTTTGACCAAGTTAAGGTGTTCAGACATATGAGTTTTTTCTATTTTTTAAAAGTTGCAATAAAAAGATCATAATTAATTGTTTACTTGGAAAGAAATTACAAAAAAATATGCATCACATCGGGCATGAGTCCTCTACTTATATCTAAAAACTTGTAAAAAAATATTATCATTTTATTGTGGTTAGGGTGGTTAGAGACACCTACTTCTTATTTTTTCGCTAAATTTAAGTGCTACTCCATTGAAATTTGAAATTTTCACCAAATAAATTTTATTATTTTTTAAATAAACCTAGTAGTTTAGAAACTAAATTCAATTTTCCACAGAAATTATTCTTACATATTTTTGAAATAATATAGATAACTTATTCAATTTTTTATGTCAACTTGCCTAACTTTAATTTTTCTTTTTTTTTGCTACTTAAGGGCCTGCTTTTTCCATGATGATCCTACACATACCCAGGTAGGTGAAGTCTAAAGAAGGTCCCAAAGAGATATATTTTTAGGAGTGCTCTTAAATTGTTCAACAATATCATACTCCCTTAGTCGAGGCGATATAGAATTTGGAAAAGGCAAGGATGTGCGGTGTAGAGAAAATTGGACACTCTTGAGAAAAGAGACAATTTCATGCTTAATTTAGACTTACTTTTGAGTACCCCTACATTATTCATTCTTCAAAACAACATTTATAGGACCCTAAGACCCATTATTTTTTATCTAGAGGCCCGTTTCACTTGAAAAATCACTTAAATCCTAAAAAAAACACTTAATTCATTCTTATCCCAAAAACCCATCTTCAAAAATCAGTAGTGGGACCCATTCACCAAGGATGGAAAATGAGTCCCTTTTAAGGGAAATTTCAATTTTAGGCATGAATTCAATTAATTCAACTATGTTTTTTGGTAGATGTCAGCCTCTTGGGTCTAAATAACAGGAAAATTATGTGTTGATGCCTATAAATACTCTTTTTAGGTCATTTTTTACATCTCTTAGTCATTTTTACAAAGTAATTGCAAAAGTTAAGTTTTAGGAGTCTTCCACAACAAGTTTTATTTACATTTTCTACAGTAAAGTTGAAGCTTTATAACTACAAACTAAGGTTTTTGAAAGTCTTCAATCTCACTTCTTGATCAAAATTCAACATTGCGAAGAGTTTTTGATGAATGCCTATCATGAATCATCAAAAAATATAGGTTGAGGAGATGCAACTAGACATCAAATCACACCTAAAGACTTGTTTCCAAAGTGATTCCATCTTCCATCTTCTCTCTATCTTTAGACTTAAGGTTTGCATTAATTTTGCATGTAATTTACATCTATTTGATATGTTGTAGGGTTTCTAGGGTTGAAGTCTTGCATCATTCAAATCACATTTGCACATCTTATTCTAGCAAATTAGAATAGGGTTGTGACATACTTCAAATTTTCCTAGTCTTCAACACACTTAAGGCTAGGGTTTCATGTAGTTTTTTGTCCATTCAAGGTTTGATTACCCAAATAGGGGTTTAAACAAGGAAAACCCCCATTAAACAACCAATTTTAAACTATTTTGCAAGTACTTTTTGAGATCTTGATGATTCAGGTTTCTGTCAAGAACTGTTGTACAAGTGACAATGTGCAGGTTCGAGATTTAAGTTTGTAAAAAAATGAAAGTGGACTGATTTTTCATGGATGGTGAATGAGTCCCTCATGAGGTGACTTTTAGAGTTAGATGAAAATCTAGATACCCAGTGAGGAGAAACTAGTTTATGGGCAGAAAACCCTATCTTGGGACTGATTCACCTAGGGTGCTAAATGAGTCCTAGTCAACCTAAAAGTAAAATTTACATGATTTCTAGAGTGCTTTCCAGTCTTCATTAGTCTCACAGGTGCACACATTCTGAATTACAACTTTCCTTTTAGGTTCATTTGTGTTTTCTTTCATCTTTCTATGCTTTTTGCAAATATCAACGTGTTTTCAAAAATTGCACATTTCATTAGTTTTGCATTAATAATTAGTCAATTTCATCACTTATTTGGATTTATATCATTATATTTTGTCATAATTGCATCACACATTCCTTTCTTTGACTCAACCACCCCAATTTTAGTGTTCTATCTCTCTTCTTTTAGATGAAAAACCCTAAGAGCATAAGAGAAGTCCATAGAACCTCAAAATTGATGGTTCTTTTTCGTGCCCCTACATATTGAACATTATATCTTTCTGATTTACATTTTCATTCACATCCCAGGACTCAATTGCATTGTATTTTAATTCTTTTTACATCCTAAGGATTCTTAAAATTGCATTAGTGAATCTATCATTTAGCTATCATTAATGCATTGTATTTTCTAAAATCATTCAAAAATTCTACATTTTCAGTGTTTATTTGCATTGTACAGACCTGAACACATTCATAAAATTAAAAAAAATTAAATTTAAACTTAAAAATACCTCTCCTCAGACTCATTTTCCACCATGGGCGAACTAGTCCCAATGCACTTTTTGCATCAGTGTTTTAATAATTTAGTTTCTTGTTCTACACTTATCTATGTTTTGCAATTTCTTTTCTATTTTTAGTTTAATTACTTTTTGTTATATTTAAATCATTTTCATAAAGCATCATTTCCTTTCATGGAATTTATGGAGAGTCTTAGAATTTTGCACATTTCCTTTTCAACATTAGTTCCTAGTTCGTTTAAATTATATTCATCAATACATAAAAATGACAAAAAACCACAAACATCAAACCAACCTTTCAAACAAATGATTCAATTTAGAAATACCATCTCATCCAAGCCTATTATTAGTGGTGATGTAGACAAGTTAGATGAAGTTATTCAGGAGTTTATCTCACTCCATTCTCTAAAGCTTTCCATGAGAAACCTAAAACAATTGATGATAACCTATCCCTCAATCCTTTTAGCAGTGATGGTATTTTCTTGTTACATGAAGTCATTTAGGACTTCATCTTGCCTCAGTCTTTGACTAAGGTTTTTTGTTCTGAACCTAAAAAAAAAACATTAATGTCTCTAAAGTTTTCCATGAGCAATCTAAAACAATTAACGATACCTTACCCCTCAAACCTTTTAGTTGTAATGACCTCGATATGTTAGATGAAGCCCTTTAGGACTTTGTCTCATCTAAGTCATCCATTAGGGTTTGTTGTGAAAAATTTAAAACTAAGGACATTAATGCAATTCAACCTCAACTCATTCTTTACCCACCCTCACATAAACATCATCCTTCCAATATATCTGAATTCACTCTTTACCCACCTAAAACTGATGTGTTGTAGCAATCCAATATCTTATTGTTGCTCATACATATAATACCTGAAACAATCTATAACCACTGCAACCAACTCCAACCTCTTTACCTTTACTTAATCCACCTAGTGCTCCTCACTTTCCCTCACACCCAAAGGAGTACAATCTTGTTGAACTCAAGAATACTCTTGCTAAGATTTCCCTTTGGGATTTACTTCAGAATTCACCAAATTACCACACTATTGTTGAAATAGCCTTAGAACACATTGCGCTTCCTCCTAACTATACAACTTCGAACGATGTGGCAACTTTAATACATGGAATGGATAAACTTAATCCAGACATTACTTTCCATCAACATGAGCTCCCTCCTTTAGAGTTGTGAAAAAAAAAAATGAAGCCTTTATGACAATTTCTCAATTCAATCAAATAGGTATCAAAATAACCCTCATTGATAATGGTTTTTCCCTTAATGTGTGTAGTGTGAATATCCTTGATAGATTATGTGTTGACAAATCACAAATAAAACCTGTTTCCTTATCCATTCAAGGATTTGATAATACAACAAAGTAACTACTCAGTGTAATCACTTTTCCTTTTATAGTTGGGGTAGCTACTATGAAAACTCCTATTCATGTCATGCCTTATGATCTTTCATATAATATTATTTTAGGAAGACCATAGATTCATGAGATGAATGCAGTGCCTTCGACCCTTCATATCATAATGAAATATGTCTATAACAACAACATTTATAAAGTTAAAATAGACCCAAGCCTAAAAGTTTCTTACACCTTGAAAAAGGAACCACAAGTCTTCTGAATACATTAATTCCAACATCCAATATGGAACCTCTTGAAATTGAACAAGATGAGGAATCAGTGTCTAAATTATTTGGTGATGATTGCAGATCCTTAGAATTCACACCTTCATTTATGGACTAACACATAATCACACAAAAGAAACATGAGAAACAAGAACAACCAACCATCATGTCCACTCAAAATTCAAAAAAATATTCTCAAACATCTATCTCCTCTACTTTGGAAGAAAACACAATGTATACAACAAATTTTTATGAGATAGATTATCAATCTCTCCCTAATCTGAAAGAAATGGAAAGACTTTGTGGAAAAGGCTATGAACTTGTGAAACAATTAGGATATACTAGAAAAGGGTGTGGAAAGCATGGAAAAGGAATTTGTGTCACTATAGAACCTAATACACAGGAGACAAAAATTGGGTTGGGATATTCTTTTTCTAAAATGACAAAAGCTACTCAATGACCATCTTTGAATATCAATACTATTACATGTCAACCAAAACAAAAACTCACAATCAAACATCCTGAATTGCTTGATATGAACTTATCACCATCATGGTAGTATGTTGACAGTGATGAAACTCTAAAACAAATGTTAGGATTTTATGGTAACACATCCACTACTACTCCTATGAAACAAGTTACTTGTGCTATGATAATTACCAAGCAAAATGATAGTGATATCACTCAAGAACCATACGATTCTAAAGTTCCTAAATCTAATGCACCCCCTTTAGGAGATACAATTGATGTGCCAATGGACATCGATGATAATGAAAAAGTTATTAAGATTGGGAAGTGACTTGATGAAGAAGAACAAGAGAATACTACAACTTTACTTCATGATTTTCCTAAAAAAAATTCTTGGAAATACTCTGATATGCTAGGAATTGACCCAAACAATATGATACACAACATTGTTCTCACTGAAAATGATAAACCTATTTGCCAAAAGATACGAAAAAATGCACCCTAACATAGCCTTTCATGTTAAAGAAAAACTTGAAAAACCCCTTAATGTAGGCTTCATTTTCCATATTGATTATTCTCCTTAGATATCAAAAATTGTAGTAGTTTCTAAACCCGATAATTGTATTATGGTATGCATGGATTTTCGTGATTTAAATAAAGCCTTTGTAAAAAATGACTTTCTGCTTCCTAATATTGACATGATCGTTGATTCAACTACTGGACATTTTTTTTATCATTCATGGATGGATTTTCTAGTTATATTCAAATCCTTATCAATCCCCAAGATCAAAACAAAACTACATTTACAACTATTTGGGGAGCGTTTTGTTGGGTTTTCATGCCTTTTGGTTCAAAGAATGCTGATGCAACTTATCAAATAGCAATGACCTTGGTATTTCATGATTACATACATAAAATCTTGGATGATTATGTTGATGACATCCTTTCCAAATAGTTAGAAAGACAACACATTGTACATGTTCTTTGGAAAATATTTGAATGAATACGTAAATATAACATGAGATTAAATATGAAAATGTGTCTTTGGTGTAGATAGTGGTAAACTTGTAGGGTTTGTCATATCTCACAAAGGCATTGAGGTGGACACAAAGAAAATTGATGTCATTATTAGCATGCCACCTCCTAAGAACATTTCTCAATTATGCATGTTACAAGGACAAATTTAAGCTATCCATCATTTCATTGCATCTTTAGCCAATCACACATTACCTTTCACACATATTTTCAAAAATGATGTACCTTTTGATTGAGATGAGGATTGTAAACATGATTTTGAGACTATAAAGGAATATATAATTGCAACTCTACCTATTTTACAATCCACTACATGCCAAACAAACCTTTTATCCTGTATATTGCAGTGTTAGCCCATGCTCTTGTAGCATTGTTGGCTCCAAGATGGTCATGGAAAGGAACATCCTATTTATTACATTAGTCAAATTTAATTGGTTATGAAACTTGATATTCACCAATTAAAAAAAAATTCCTAGAACTTGTATTCGCTACTAGTAAATTGTGACATTCTTTACTAAATGTCAAAATACAAGTCATAACAAAATTTGATCCCCTTAAGCATATTTTTAATCAAACAGATATTTTTGGACACTTAGCTAAGTGGGTGATATTGTTAACTAAGTGTAACCTGAAGTTTGTTTCACAAAATAAAATCAAAGGACAAGCCTTAACCAATCACCTAGTTGAGCAGGCCCCTTCTCCTCTTTCTTTACCTAATCATGACTCCTCTCCTGATGATAATGTCTTGATCGTAGATGTTAAAACATGGGAATTGTATCTTGATGGATCAAACTTTCAAACAAGTCTCGATGTTGGAGTGGTATTAATTCCACCTGATGGAAAGCCTATTCCCTTGTCATATTGATTAAATTTCCTATGTACAAATAACACTGCTAAGTATGAGGCATTAATTGTAGGATTGTGAGGTGCTTTAACCATGGGTGCTAAATATATCAAGATCTTTTGTGATTCACAATTAGTAATAAAAAAATTTAATGGGACATATCAAGCTAAAAATGAAAAATTATTAAAGTATAATGATCTCACCATGAAACTATTAGAGAATTTTGCATCATTCACCATTGATAACATCCCACAAAAAGAAAATTGACATTTGGATGCAATGGCTAGTGCAACCTCTCTTATATCCCCACACAATCCTTCAACAAACATCACCTTTGTTATTCACCCTGTCATGAAACCTTTGATTGATACTCACTTAGAAGACATTTTAACCACAACTCAAGATGACTTGCACGAATGGTATGATACAATATACAATTATTTGAAAGATGGTACTAGTCCTGAGTCCACAACAATAAATACTCGAAATCATTTACACAAACTAGCAGCCAAATATATAATCCTCACCGATGTGTTGTATAGAAGATCCTTCAATGGTCACTTACTAAGGTGTCTTAAGGATTCTAAAATTCCTATAGCCCTTGATCAGGCTCATGCTTACGTAAAAAATGTCACAAATGTCAAGAACATAGAAATTTGATCCATGCTGCTACTTCTAAGCTTCGTGCCCAAATTCCCATTTGGTCATTTTTAGTATGGGGATTGGATCTTATTAGAAAAATTTCACCACCCTCTTTTGTGGGACAAACATTTATCATAATTGCAACAGATTATTTCACAAAATGGGTGGAATTTATTCCTCTTCAATCTACAAATGTTGAAGTAATTTGTTATTTCATATTGGAACACATAATTTCTCACTTTGGACTTCCATCCACAATCATTTCAGAAAATGGAACCCCATTTAAGAATAATGAAGTTGTAGACACCTAAAATTGACCAAGGCCTCTAACTCTTAATTTCTCCATATTTCTTCTAAAAACATAAAATTTGATTATGTCCTTCTATCCAAATTCAACTATTAATTAAATAATTCTTAATTATTTAATTAATTCATACCTTCTATTCTTCTTGACTATTTAAATACACCACTAATGTCTAATTTACTCTTTAATTAAATAAATAAATTTTATTTATTTATTTAAATACGTCTCTAATGTTAAAGTTCTTTTCATAATTAAATAAATCTTCCATAATTTATTTAACTATTGGTCCACTTCTTCCATGATTAAATAATTAGAAGTAATGATTTAATTGTCTCATTTAATTTCATCCATTTTAAATAAAATTAGTTATTAAAATGGTCTCACATTGCTAGCTTCCACTTCTTTTAGTAAATAATTCAAAATCAATTATTTACTGTCACATAACTCCACATTTTTGAGTTAATTTTAATTAAAAAATTGCAATCTTCTTCCATAAATCAAATATTTTCCAAAATTATTTGATTTTTGAAATATTTCTCTTTCTGTCCAATCTTTATCTTCTTGTCACATTTATTTTCAACCATCAATTTTATTTTCTCAGATTGCATCTTGGCCACTCATTTCATATTTTTTCCCTAACCCTAATTATGGGTTGTCACACACAATCTTGATTATTGATTTTAGGGCATTCATCAACTTTTAATCTTGGTCGTCCATCCAAAGTTTTATTTGCTATAAAATTCAAATTTTTCTCTCATTTTCACACTTCTTAGCACTTCATCTTTTGCATACTTGATTTCATGCTCTTTGAATCTTAGGCAATCTTGCATTCTTATCACTTTGTCATAGTCATATTTACATTTCACTTAGCATAGTTTAGATGCTTACTAGTTGCATTATACCATAGTATTGCATCTAATCACATAAATCCTTCAACATTTTCTTTCATCATTATCATTGTATTGCTCATATCAAATCTAAGGGCAAACACACATTTTTAGCAAATTAAGAAGGGCTATGGAGGTGATTCATGGAGGTTTTGAGGAATATTTGGTATAATTATTCTCGTTTTACATGTTTTCCTCCATTTTTATTCATAGTTAACTAATATTTTATGTTTATGCATGATTATTTGCTAACCCATAAAATTTCCTTAGTTACATTGGTTAACCTAACATTTTTCTTGCAGATTTCCATACAGTTTTCCTTTTTTTTTTCTTTTTCCAAGTACAAGTATGGAATGCCACATTCATTGGAAACTTCACGTCTCCCCTTGGCTTCCAAACCTTTGCATTAATTTTCGTTTTATTAATTTAGATTAATTTATTTCTCATTAACTTTAGTTTTATTAATTTATATTAATTTAATTTAAATTAATTTAGAGTTAGATGTAAATTTAGATTTAAGATTTTTAGTTTTTCCAAGTTATTTTAAATTTAGCTTTTTAGATCTTAGATTTTTTAGTTAATTTAGATTTCTTAGATTTTTAAATTAGCTTTCAAATTAGATTTTTAGATTTTTTAATTAGCTTTTAAATTAATTTTATAGATTTTTTAATTAGCTTTTAAATTAGATTTTATATTTTTTAATTATCTTTTAAATTAGATTTCTATATTTTTTAATTACCTTTTAAATTAGATTTTAGATTTTTTAATTAGCTTTTAAATTAGATTTTTAGATTTTTAAATTAGCTTTTTAATTGTATCTTTAGATTTTTAAGTAGATTAGGGTTTTGGGTTACTAATATTCTAGTTTTCAGCTTGTGGCAAGGAATCTAACATTGTTTTGTGAATTTTTTTTATCACATTCCTAATTTCCTTAAGGAAAAAATCAACAAAAAAAATATAAAAATCTTGTATTTACATTCATTTGGTTAAAATTTACTTGCATTTTCATGTCATTGGGTTAAAATGAATACAAGCATGCATTGAAACTCACATGGTTAAAATGAAATTGCATTCTCAGGGCATGAGTTTAAAATGAACTTTGTCTTTCACATTTCAAGTTAAATTTTTAAAAAGAACAAAGTGTCTTGTGTGTCCTCCTCACATTATCATTTGGTAATTAAAATTTACAAGTGTCTTCAATTTTGTGTCACCTTTCGATGCAATAGTCAAAGTATCCTCTCTCCTTGCACATTTGTGTGATCCTAGGTATACAAGAAATAGTTATTTCCTCTAGAACTTGGGCCTTGGTGGGAAGAATTACTCACCCCAAGGTGACTCAGACTGGTAATGGAGCTCTTTGGCTGAGCTACCCCTAACCATTATATAAATGTGAATCCTAATAGGAAACTTAGGATTATGAGTGCAGATGTGTCACACAGAAAAAGTAGGATTCCACAAAACCCTGTTGAGCATAACCTCTTCAGGATGGAATCCTTCCTTTAACAGAGCTTAATATTTTCCCCATGTGTGGCCACTCAAATGTGGGTCCCAAACTAAAAACCTTGTTGTAATATCCAAAATCCTTCTATTTGCTAGCACAACAACAGTTGTTGTGAAGGAATCCACATCTTCACAGTTTTTAGTAGAGGTGATCAATCTTCCATGGGAATTTCAAAGGGGTTGGAAGCTTGGTTGGACTGAGAAGTGAGTGCACTATAAGGGGGAGCTTGTGCTGCCAAGCTTCTAGATTCACACACTAAGAATATACGCTTGGGGAAACCCACGTGGAATCTAGCAAATATTGTCCTAGCTTAACCTAGGTTTGTGCTTGTCTTCTCTGTGAATGTTTACACACTCAACATATTGTATTTTCCAAGTGTTTTCTAGACATTGAAACAAACAAACATCATTTATAGATCTGGAACAAATAGTCAACCTCAAACAATTCATTTATTTTTTACCAAAACTGCAAACAAATTAGAATTTTTGCATTCTGCACTGCATCTACCATATTGAAACACAGTTGAAACTTGGAATGATGCATTTTCGTGGCAAAAATTAAAACACAATTTTAGACCAAAAATTGAATTCAATTTTTTCTAAACTGTCATCAAACATCTTTTTCTAGAGGATTTTGTTAAAAATCAAGATCAGAAATTGCTCAAATTTTACATCCATTAGTTTACATTTACCAATAGGTGCATACTCGCAACATTTAGCTTCATCCTTGGGCAACATCATCTTTATTTTCAGTCATAAACCAGTCTGTGCATCCTTATTTCATTTTCAGATTTGGATTAGGAAACCTACCTCACTTAGCAAAATCTTTGCCTTCAAGAGTAGGTGTACCATTGGACTTAGTCATTATTATATTTTTTTGAAGTCATTACATCCCTTTTGTGAGACCTTTCCAACTCATAAGTCAAGTTAGGAAAAATCACTTGTCATTTAGTCCTTCAAAACAAGTCCTTTTATATTCTAAAATTGATACATAGATCAAGCTTAGGGTGGTTGAGCAACCTCCTTGCAAATCATTCACATACTATAGACATTTAAGTCATTTTATTCCTCACCTTGCATATCTCATCCTTAAAAATACAAAACTATTGTCATAACTTCCATCATAGTCTTCATTTGGCATCTAGACTTTGCATTTACCATTTCCTTAGTCAAAATTTTCACATTAGTCTACATTGTCACCTTGGCATTTGGCATCCTTTCTTGACAACCTTATCACCTTGCATTAGTCATTTTCCATAGTCTAACATCATTATCACCTTGCATTGACATCCTTTATTCCTAAAATACAAAAAAATAGTGTCATCGCTTGTCATCTTAATCTTCATTGTCATTTTGCACTTGCCATTTCCTTCAAACAACATAGTCACATTGTCATATCTTATCCAAAAATACAAAAAAATAGTTTGCATTGACATATTGCATCCCTTATTATCAAAATACAAAAAAACAGTGTTATTTAGTCATCATTTCCACCCTCTTCCTAATTTGAGCAATCCCTTATATGGTTGAGACTAGGCTTCAAAGAAAGAGAAACAAAATGGCTAACTTTGGACAAGACAACAACACTTACACCTTTTCTAATGAAACAAATAAAAAAATGAACCAAGACACATCTTTCATCAATCCTTTCAGCAACATGAACATGCCATCCTCGTCACATAATTCCTTTGAAAAATTCATACATAGGGATGAACATGCACAAGTATTTAAGGAAGACCTAGAAGTCATAGCCCAAAATCTAGAAGTGGCCTCCTTTGTAGAAGAAATGGTTTTACATGATAGAGACAAATATTTGGCCATACTTCTAAGTCAAGGAGCTAAATTACCATGTGGCTTTGACATTAACACTTTGAGACCAAAATTACTCAACCATAATGCCAACAATATAAATAGCATTCCCAACACTAGTCAACCTCAAAACAATACAAGCAATGCTTCTGTTGGTGCCACCTCACAAATCGCCACAAGCACTATTAATGCTACCTCCAATGGTCAAAACAATTCCAGCACAATCAATGCAGCATCCTTTGGAGGGAAACCAACTATGTCATAAACCATGCCACAATCAATTCCAACAATGTCAACACTATAATCAAAATAAATTGGAGCCACCTTTGGGTCCTTATCAATGTGGGGAAACTATTCAAATCCTCTATTTGCAGCTTCATCTAGTGCTATGGGTGCCCCATCATCAAATCCTTTCATTGGTACCTCATTCAATCCCTTTAGAGGAAGTAAACGACATTTCTTGATTCAAGGACCACAACCAAATGTTAACATGTCATCATAATTTAATACCAATACTTCCCAAGGGAAAAAAATGAACATTCCCCATGGACAATTCTATCAATTTGGACAAGGAAATATGAATACTTAGCACATGGAATCATTTGGACATCAAAATATTTATGTTCAACATATTCCCCAAATCTCAACTCAAATGGATGGAGGGCACATTCTGACATATTCATCACATATTCACACTCATCAACAAGTCCCCAATCAAAATTTTCAATACCAAAAACAAATGAACCAAAACACATCATACATCTCGCAACAACATATCCCATAGCAAAACACCAATTTATTTTCACAACAAATGGGGACCCATGGGATACCTATCACCCCCATGTGTGATGCAACAAACAATCCCATAATTGATGCCTTGAGAAGTCGAGTGCCTCACTTACAAAAAAACAATAGAAAACATGCAAGCATCCAAAAAGAAGTCACACATGTCATATGACCTATGCTTATATCCTTTTGACAAAAATTTGTACATGCCACTATTCCCTAATAGATATGTGGCACCACATTTTACCAAATACAACTTGGGTAAGACAAATCCTATTGAACACATTCGAGAATTCACAACCAACTATATGGACATTGCCTATGAACAGACTTAATGAGAATTTTCTCTAAGAGACTTATAGGAGCTGTACTTGAATGGTTCTCCACTCTAAAAGGGATAAAAACATGGGATGAACTTAAAGAAAAATTCATAAAAAATTATGTGTATAACATTGACATGGACATCTCCATCACTAGCTTATGCACTCTAACACAAGAAGACGTTGGTGAAACCTTTATCTCATTCTTCCAATGATGGAGAAGCCTTGCAAGTTGTTGAGATTTTGACATACCTGAGAAAGAAAAGGTCAAATTTTTTGTTCAAACACTCCTAGGCTCATTGAAATATCAATTGCAAGTTCATTGTTGTACAACCTTTATAGACCTAGTTGAAAAAGGTGTCTAGGTTCAGAAAGCTCTCATTGCTAAAGAAGAACTAAAATATGGTTCTAAAAACACAAACAAAAACCCATCCACAAACAAAAATAAGTATTGGGTCAAAAATAAACATGTTACCAATGACGGTGTTGTCAATGCTAAGGCATTGAACGCAATGGGTCCAATACTTACTCTTGAAGGAATTTAGCCACAAAAAAACCTAACAATAATGACAACTCCTGCCAATGTCATTCCAAATAACCAAAATGATCAAAACAATCAAAGTCAAGGACAACCCCACCCGATAAGACAATTCCTAAAAAGACGAACATACACTTCTTTGGGAGAACCAATTGAGGATTCCCTTAAGAAACCTCTTCAAAATGGTCTCATCACACTTGAAGACCCTAAGCCATATGACCCAGGATAGTTTAAACCATCATGGTGGGATGATAATGTTTTCTGTGATTACCACTAGGCTAAAGGGCATAAGACATCCTCTTGTTAGCAACTAAGAAATATTGTGCAAGACCTTATTGAAAATCAAACAATTGAATTGGTTGGGCCACAATTTGCATAAAAAATAGACCATACTATTCACAAGAACCCATTGTAAGACCATGGTTCAAATAAAGCCTCAACATCAAGTCCTAAGACAAATAATAATCAAACCAATTACACTCGCGCCACATATGACTACTACCGTGAGCCTATTATCAATAATGTTCAAACTAATTATGAGTGTGTTAATACCATCATTATCGAAAGAGCAGCTAAATGTAATGCCACTATTCGAAGCAGTAATGTCACCATAGTTGGTCCTCCTCCTCCTAGAAAACCAAAAATCACAATACCTAGTCCATCAGCTAAGCAACCACAATTTGGCTTGTCGACAAAGCAATGGAAACCTAAGAGTCACTTTAACCTTATTGACCAGCTAGGAAAAACCCCTGCACAAATTTCCATACTCAAATTACTTCGCATTTCTCCCATGCATAAGGATATACTTGACAAAACCTTGCAAGAGTCTTGTATCCCACAACACATTGATGTCAACCGATTTGAAGCCATGGTGGGATACCTCACTACACCTCATCATGTAACATTTTCTGATCAAGATTATTTGTCACCCAAGACCAATCATAATGACGCATTACATGTTAAAGTTTTCATCCATAAGCACAAGATTAGATGATTTTTAGTAGATGGTGAAGCAGCACTGAATATATACTCCTTAAAATCGGTCAAGGCTCTGGGATTTTCTAATGCTTGCATAGACCCTATCAGGAGCATAGTTATAAAAGCACATGACGATGAAGAACGTTCTTCTCAAGGTATTATTTCCCTTCTTATCAGAGTTGGGCCAATCATTGTAGAAACAACTTGTTAAGTCCTAGACCTTGAATTACCTTATAACATCTTGCTCTTCGACTATGGATTCACACCCTCAAATCTATTTCATCCACCTACCATGCCTGAAGCTCCTTTTTGACGACACAAAATTTTGACCATATATGGAGAACCTAATCCCTTTCAATATTGTACCAATCTAAGGGGTATTTCAGAACACCAAGTACCCATCAATTGATAGGCTCCAAGCTACACCAAATTCATTGACCCATCCACACTCACTTCATCATCCACGTCCACTCCATCCACATCTTTCATCATACCTTCATCTAACTCCATTCCTATGGCTGGATCCACTATCAAGATCCAAGACCTAGGCTATGGAGAATTTAAGTTGAGTACAACATATAACATCACAACAATACCCAAGTCTCCTAAGGTTTATGGTCGACCCTATTTTAGAATGGAACCCAAAGAAATTTTAAAGGTTTCTCCATCACACATCTTCATAAAATGGGGTGAAATGAGTAAAGAAGACATCGAGGATATATCCACATGGATTTATCAAGAACAAGAAGAAAATTTACCCCCATTACCAGTCTAGATATATGGAAAAGGCTATGACATAATGAAAGAAAAAGGCTACGATGGAATCAATGGAATTCGCAAAAATAAAACTAGAATGCGTGAGACCATAATGCCTCTTCAAAGACCAAAACTTCTTAGATTATGGTATGGATTGCCCGAAAATGATGATCAACATACCAATGTGCTTTCAATTGAGAGCATGAATGCTTCAAAAGGTGTCAAGACCATTTAGGAACCCTTTACCGAAATTGATTCCCATGAGTGGGAATTTGGTTCCAAGAGATCCCTAAGTGACTGTTGTCTTGATGATTTGTTCCTTGAACCTAGAGAACTTACCTTTGAGAAAATATTTTGGAAAATGTTTAAAATTGATCAAGCATTGAATGATGACAATCCTACCATCCGAACCTAATGACCATCAATTGGATTCATCTAAATCACCACACAATATTTCCAACCATGAATCCAATCCATTCGTCCCCTACTTTGCTAATGAATATGAAATGAGTGAAGGAGAATATTGGATAGAGTCAGATTGGGAATTGAACAATCACAATTTCATTTTAAATATCTCTAAATCCATCTACATGCTTTCTGCCACCTTCCCATAGTTCACCAATATTGACGATGGTATCTCCTTAGTCTACCCACAACTAATCAATTGGGACCAACATGGCCCACCAGTCATGGACATATTTTTAAATGATGAGGCCATTGCAAAATTTATGGGACTACATGAGGGCATACCCAATGGTCATCACAAGGTTATATTTTCTATTGACCAAGATTGCACATCCTACTTTGGGGAGACTGCTCTGTCCTCTAGTCACAAACTAAAAAAATAAAAAATAAATAAAAAATGACACGTCTTTAGGTGAAAACTAAAAGGCACCTCCTGACAACAAAATAGTAAAAATAAAGGGTGTATCTGTGGGTGTAAACCTCTCTGAGGCACCCAAAGATGGAGGACTGGAATTTCTCTCTATGAATCAAGAGAAATCAACAATTCGTATAGAGGACACCATAGAAGTCAACATGTATATAGTAGAAGATGCTAAAATGGTCCTCTTTGCAACATTTCTAACAGAAGAAGAGAAACCTGAGTTCCACAAATTCTTTTCAGAGCAATTTTTTTTTTTTTGCATGGTCATATGTTGATATAAAAGGGTTGGATCCAGAATTGGTTTTGCACCATTTTCCACTACTTCTAGACACTAAACCAGTAAAGCATAAGCTACGTAAAATGCATCCTCAAATTGCCTTGTTAGTCAAGGCTGAACTCAAGAAATTTCTAGATGTGGGATTCATATGGTCTAACAACTATGCTAAATGGATATCCAATCTTGTACCAATAATAAAGCCAAATGGTCATATTCATGTTTGCATAGATTTTAGAGAATTAAAAAAAGCATGTCCAAAAGATGACTTTCCATTTCCAAACATTGATATTATAGTTGACCTAATGACAGGATATGAAATGTTGTCCCTCATGGATGGTTTCTTGGGCTATAATCAGATTTGTATTTCCCCTAAAGACCAACATAAAATGGCATTCACTTGTCCTTGGGGTACATACTACTACAATTTTACGCCTTTTGGGCTCAAGAATGTAGGTGCCACATATCAGTGAGCTACAATGACAATATTTCATGCCATGATGCACAAGATAATGGTATATTACGTGGATGACCTTTTGTCTAAATATTTGACAAGAAAAGATCACTTGAATGTGTTAGACAAAATATTCAAGAGACTGAAAGAGTATAAAGTCTAATTGAATCCTAAGAAATGTGTCTTTGGTGTGACATCTGGAAAACTTTTTGGATACATAGTTTCTCGAAGAGGAATTGAGGTCAATCTAGCTAAAGTGAAAGCCATATTAGACATGCCTCCTCCCAAAGAAATAAGTGAACTCAAGAAATTACAAGGCAGGTTACAACTATCTGATGCTTCATAGCACAACTGGATGAAAAGTGTCAACCATTTCAGTATCTTCTATGCAAGGGTATCCCCTTTGTGTGGACAGATAAATGCCAAGAGGCCTTTTAGAAAATAAAAGAGTATCTACTATCACCTCTAGTCCTTATGCCTTCCATTCAAGGAAAACCTTTAATTTTATACATCTCTACCACAACTTTAGCATTGGGGGCATTACTGACACAAAATGACCATGATGAGAAGGAAAGGTCCATATATTATATTAGTCGGACACTAGTAAGATATGAGCTAAATTACATATCAATTGAA
This sequence comes from Sequoia sempervirens, assembly GCA_007258455.2. NCBI lineage: Eukaryota > Viridiplantae > Streptophyta > Pinopsida > Cupressales > Cupressaceae > Sequoia > Sequoia sempervirens. Next base: position 129,980,120 of record VDFB02270651.1, read on the forward strand.
CAAGATTTCCTAGTGGTCATATTTGCAACTCAAAAGCTAAGATACTATATGTTGAATCATAGTACAAATTTGGTAGCAAAGATTGACCCCCTAAAATATCTCTTGAGTCGCGTAGCATTGATAGGATGTTTGGAAAAGTGGTACATGATTTTGAGAAAATATGACATTGAATATGTAGAGTGAAATGCCATAAAGGGACAAGTGATAGAAAACCAATTGGTAGATGCACCTGTAAAAAGTGATCACCCATTGGTGGCAGATTTTCTGGATGAATCCATATTCCATATAGAACCTAAGTCACCTTCGAGGCTAGACTTTGATGGGTCCCATACTAGTCATGGATTAGAGGAAGGAATATTGTTTGTCACTCCACAAGGGGACTTCATCCCTAGGTCATTTGCATAGCTTTCCCATGTATAAATAATGTGGAAGAATAAGAGGAACTTGTGACAAGACTCAAAATGGCCATAAAATGGAAAATCATGGCACTTCATGTTTATGGAGATTCTCAGCTAGTCATCAACCAAGTTAACGATGACTATGACACCAAGGACAAGAAATTAATGCCTTGCAAATGAATGGTTGATAGCTTTCATACATATTTCCACATGGTGACTTTTGAACAAGTTATGAGAGAACAAAACAAGGAAATAGATGCAATGGCTACAATTAGCTCTCTCCTAGACATTCCAAGCAATATGCCTCAATTGGAGTTCTTGGTAGAACAAATTTTTGTCCTTGCATATGATATTCTAGAGTCAGAGATGGTTTGTGAGCTTGTTGGTCTTGATTCTCACTAGTATCAAGACATTTATGACTATCTCAAGTCCCAAACCCTTCCCCCAACCTATCCAACAACCAACAATAGTCCTTTATTCCACAAGACACCTGATACACTATCATCAGTGACACCCTCTGTTGTAGTAGCTTTGACAACACCCTCCTTCGATGTCTCAACACAAACGAAGCACGCACAACCTTATGTGAAGTACATGAGGGTATATGCAGGTCTCATTCAAGTGGTCCTACTCTCCAACCAAGAAGATAATGAGACTTGGGTGTTATTGGACGACCATTGAAAAGGATGCACTTGAGTTTTTTAGGGCTTGTCACCAATGTCAGATACATAGTGATTTAATTCATACTCCAGCGTAGGAACTCCGACCAATTACATCTCCATGGCCCTTCGCACAGTCAAGACTCGACCTCATAGGAAAAATCCACCCTACATCTTCCAATGGCCACAAATTCATCATCACCGCCACTGAGTATTTTACTAAGTGGATCGAAGCCATCCCCATTGCATACATAATGAACAAAAAAATTTCCAAATTCATACTCAACTACATCCATTTTTAGTATGGTTTCCCACAGTCCATCATAATAGAAAATGAACGTCCATTCAAAAATCAAGACATTCATGAGTTATGTGAGAAATTCCATATCCAACATCATTTCTCCATTCCATATTACTTGCAAGGAAACGTTCAAACTAAGGTGTTGAATAAAACAATCCTTAAAATTCTCAAAAAGACTATCAATGACATTGGTTGTGACTGGCACATCCAACATAACCCTGCTCTATGGGCTTACAGTACCAGTATTTACATGCCTACAGGAGCCACTCCATTCACCCTAGTCTTTAAAGCTAAAGCCATATTTATGATCGAGGTTGAATTTTCATCCTTAAGATTGTCCATGAAGGGTTTGATAGATGATGAAGAATACAAATAGTCATGACTATACAAGCTAGACATGTTAGATGAAAGAAGGAATAACTCCCTAAACCATCTATAGGCATATCAAAATTGGCTCTTTTGTAGTTATAACAAGAAAGTCATGGCCAAAAAGTTTGACATTGGTGATTTAGTCCTCATGTAGAATCCTAAAAATTAGGTTGACACAGAAAAAACTAGCAAGTTCAAACCAAATTGGCTAGGTCCTTATGTCATCATATCCTCTTTTGGTTCTAGAGCATATTAGTTGGCTACTCTAGATGGCAAAAAACTGACAGATCCTATCAATAGTCTACATCTTCACAAGTTCTATGCATAGCATCAAAAAATCTAGTTAAAAACCTTAAAAATACAAAAAAAAATTGAAATGCATAAAAAATCATCACCCTAATGAAAACCTAGGAAACAGGTGTCTTGGTGACAACAAAAAAATGATAAAATGATAAAAAAGTAAATAAAAATAATCTGTCCAATAGTGAAAACCTGGTAAATAGGCTCTTTGGATAAGTACCATGGTAAAAACCTGGCAAAGAGGTGCCATGCATAGTCAGTCATTGCTTTGCCATCTACTGTCACTCTATCTGCCACTGGTCCATGATAAACACTCCATTTTCCAACATCACTTTTCCGCCCATCACATAAACCCCATCATGACTAATAACGATTGACATCAAGTCTTGTATATCACCCATTCATCATCCACGCACATCCTTTTTGCATCGGTCTAGTTGGCTAGTCTTTGACCTAACTAGGGGAAAATCTTCATTTCCTGATTGCAGTGGGTATCACACATGGTCCTGTCACTCCAAAAAGTCTTGAAAAAAGACAAAAAAATCATAAAAGTCCTAAAAAAAGACAAAAACATCATAAAAAGTCTTAAAAAATAGACAAAAACATCATAAAAAGTCATGAAAAAGACCTAAAAATCAAAAAACATCTTAAAAAAACACAAAAACATTAAATATCTCAAAACCCAAAAAATAGAGTCATTTCTTATCACGTCCATTGAGTTAGTTAGTTTTTGTCATTTGTCTGAATGACATTATCTCTAAGCATTTTCTATGTACACAAGGCTCACTTTGAGCCCCCAACACAATAGGTCTATCCTTTTAGGTTTGTCAAAATAAAAATTAGGACTCAGTCTTTGGTCATCAAGACAAAGTCATTGGTCATGTCAAACTACAAGGTCTCTGAGTGTATGACGTAGGCAAGGCCATCAACCAATGAGCCCCCAAGGCTGCACTAGATCAGTCCATTAGGGTTCATGACACTGCACTGGAACACACATAAAAGTTTCTTCAAGTTAAACAAGGCATTTCAAAATAGGAAAACTTCTTTAAAAATTGGACAATTCCCTAATAAACATGTCACACAAATCAATATGACAACATTGACATGTAGTAACAATAGGAAAACTTCAGTCAATTTCAATCGAAACAAGTCAAATCGTCAAAACTAGTCAAACGGTCAATTCTTGTTTATTCTTCATATGCATTCTTTTAAAGAACAACCTTTGTCATTTATACCTTAGGATGTGTCCTTCCTAGGTATTGTCACTATTATCGGGCATTTTGAGGGATCCTCTTGACATGTGGGGATCGACCCTCTTGACATTGACACTATTTAGGATGTGTCCTTTTTGAATTTGGAAAGCTTTGACATTCGACACTTTGACATTATCAAACATGACACCTTTGGCATCCAACATCATCAAACATTACACCTTCAACATCTGACATTGATAAATATGATACCTCTAGCATTCAACATCTGACATCTCAACACTTGACAAACTTGAAATTTCAACATCCACACACTTGACAAACATTTGGATTTTAATTTTTCATCATCATGTTGCTAGTTCCTCAAGGAAGTCCTGATAACAAGATTTAGAGGAGCAATGACATATCATGATGATTTTTTTTTCTTGTCTTTTTGGTAGTCATGTTGCTAGTTCCTCAAGGATGTCTTGACAATAGGATTTAGAGGAGCAATGGTGTTTCATGACTTGTCTTTATTGTCTTTATCTATTTCTATCATGTGATGGTTCAACCTTGCACACCATCAATCTATGTCATATCATGGTGTTTGTTGGCCATTACAATGATCTACCCAATGATGATTTAGACCAATAACTATTAGTTATATGGCAATATGTTGAAGGATTTCATTGTAATAACATACGCTTCTCTCTATCTTGTCATATCTCCTCTTCTTTTGTCTTCTGATGATATCCTATGACATGCTAAAATATACTTGCATACATAATCATATAGGAATTGGATTTCATTACACATTGGAATTTAGTTAAATTAAGGAATAGTTGCATCCATTGTCTTTCCAGTCATCAAATTGACTTATCGAGACACTTTACAAATTTTTCTATTGCTAGCCCAAAATTTGAAATTTTTCCCAAGGGGGCATAGATATTCCATACCTTCCCTAGGGCATGACTTTAACTTATTTTCTTTGTGAGAATGTGACATGATACATTATGACAAAGAGGGGCAAAATGTAGACACCTAAAATTGACCTAGCCTTGCGACTCTTAATTGCTCCATATTTCTTCTAAAAACATAATATTTGATTATGTCCTATCCAAATTCAACTATTAATTAAATAATTCTTAATTATTTAATTAATTCATACCTTCTATTCTTCTCGACTATTTAAATAAACAAATTACATTTTTTTATTTAAATATGCCACTAATGTCTAATTTCCTCTTTAATTAAATAAACAATTAAATTTATTTAATTAATCCATTATTCCTTGTTGATTATTTAAATAAATAAATTTTATTTATTTATTTAAATACATCTTTAATGCTAAAGGTCTTTTCATAATTAAAATAAATTCCTTGAAACATTCAACATCCCACATTGCTGTTCTATGCCATATTATTCACAATCCAATGGACATGCTAAAAGTACTAATAAGATCCTTGAACAAATACTAAAGAAAACAATAAACAAACATCATAGGATTGGCATACACAATTACATTATGTGCTTTGGGCTTATTGAACAAGTGTTAGATTGTCCACAAGAACTACACCTTATAACCATGTTTATGGTACCAACACGATTAGGCCCTTGCAGGTAGAAATTCCTACTCTACGAATTTCTCTTCAAGACCTTATTGATGATTCCACTTATAAAGACCAAAAATTGCATCAGCTTGAGATGCTCGATGCAAAGCACATTAACACTCTTCAGCATCTTCAACTTACATTAAAAAATTACAATGAAAACACAACACTCATGTCATTCTTTGAATGTTTGATAAGGGTGATTCTGTTCTTTATGAGAATTAATGCAATACTAATGCTAACGATGAGGAAAAAGATAAATTCAACTCTAATTGGTTAGGATCTTACATAATCGATACTAGTTATGGGTCCGGTGCTTATTTTTTAACTGAGCTCGATGGAACACTCCTTAAGGAACCTATTAATGCCATGTATTTGCATTGATATTATCTCTAGTCTCCTCTTATAGTAAGGATTAGAAAGCATTGTTGTCTAAAGTTATTTGGTTTCATTCTAAATGATTTTCACATTGCTTCGTTCTTGACATCTAATCATGTGTTTTTCTTGAACACTAAGGTAATTATTCAATTTCTTTTTATAATTACTTTAGATTTCATACTATTCATCCTTCTGCAATATTAAATCAATCCTTATAAGAATTATAAGTGTATCTAATTTAACAAACTTTCTTTAACTCACCAATGTTGTATCTAAAGTGAAATTGAAATATATTTTACATTAGATCACATCAATCATGTTAAATCATGTAGTCATTAATTAAATACTTTTAACTAAGTTATTTAATTAATCACATTGTCATTTAGCATTCAAACACATTAAGACAAATTGTAACATCATATGCTTATATATATATATATATATATATATAAAGATTTATGTACATCTCAATATCATATACAAAATCACTAAGGTCTATGAGAGCTAGACCCCTCCATCTCTAGCACCCATGATCTAGTCCTCAAATGTCATGAGATGGCTTAGTTTGATCATGATCGTGATTTTCCAACTTTTAGTGCATACTCTAGACTTTACTTGACCAAGAGCCATAAGCCATTCCTCTACCATTTGATCCCTCTTTGCTCGTACTTGTGTTAGCTCTACATGCAGTCTCTCCACCTCTGTTGGAGTCTAGGATGACTATCCTAAGCCCTCAGCTTGATAGAGTCATCTCCTCACACTCTCATATGCTACCCATAGCCTTATGAAAGGTATGAGCAACTTTGGCTCCTCCTCCATGATCAATGGGGGCACGTAGTCAAGATCCATCTCCTCCTCATTGATGGATGTAGGAACTATCTCTACAAAATCTTGGTGATAGAACTCTCACTAGTGACTTGTTTCTCTTGCAAGATAGAAAAGGTACACAATTAGTAAACATCATCATGATATATATATATATATAAAGCATAAAACACTAAAGTACATGCATAAAATTAAATATCATCGCCTATGTCTCTAGTACGTTGATGGATATCAACCTCATCCTGTTTGGGGTGCATGGAGGACATGCTAGCCTCTCTCTGACCATGGGTCTTGATGTTTGTTATAGCTACTGCATGTGATCTAGTCATACACATGTGTGAGAACTCTCTTCGCTCATGCTAATCCCCAATCGCTACCTCATCACCCTCACTTAGGGGTGGCTCCTCCTCATATTAGTCATCCTCCCCATAATCCTCCTCATCCTCTTCTCCATCTTGGTCCTCATAGTCAGGATTAACCTCTAAATCATACTTATCTTTGATAACATCAATAAATATGTTTTTTGCCCTATATCATACATCCTCAGCCCTCTCCTTTGGCTCATCTCCCTCATTTGGTTCTGGTCATGAATCACCTATAGGGACATCCATGGGGAATATAAGAGTTGGTCGTGTCACTGACCAACACTCCTCATGCTTATCTATTCTACCATCATCATCGTGATTGGAGGTTGGTGATCAGTCATGATCTAAATCATCAGATTCACTCTCACGAACATGATCTATAGTGAGATGAATGGTATCACTCAGCCTTCAGGAACTCTGCACTAATCACCTAATGAAGGGGCATTCCCTTAGTGGTTTTTGTACCTACCCAAACTGTCGCATGACCAGCCATAATAGAATGTTCATAAAACATAGTCATGTCACCTAGCCAAAAATCTATCCATCTGCATTCTCCTCAATTGTCCTGTGTGATTTGGCTACTGTAGTGTGAGTAGATAAGATCTCCATGGGATCTCATCCTCCTCCAGCAGGTCAAATCTCACCCTCCATAAATGAAGGTCTCCATACTACCACAAGCATCATAGAGGATAGCCAAAGGCTAGTGGATATCCTATGACTATAGCACATGGGAACCCAACAGGCTTGATGCATGTAATATGCTTCAGGAACCACACCTATAGAAGCGCACAATGCACCATACTTTCCCCAAGCATAAAATATCCTATGCTCTTCCATCCCATGAATCAAATGAACCAATCCTCCATCCAATTTTGTTGCTCATCCATTAGGATTAAGTATAAGATCCATCGTATGCGTCATAATCTATCTCACTACAAGGGCTCACAAATATAGTAGCATACGAAGCTAGTTTCGCACTCTCATGCACTCACCATGAAGAAGTCCATCAAGGCAGTACTACATGTCTTCCTTCTCATGGAATGACCAATCTAGCCACTGTAGGGTGAGTAGACAAGGTCTCCATAGGATCTCGTCCTCATCTAGCCAGTCAAATCTCACTCTCCAAAACTGTAGATCTTTGTATTGCCACAAGCATCATAGAGGATAGCCAAATTATCATGTATATCCTATACCTATAAAACATGGGAACCTAAAAGGCCTAGTGCATGTAATATGCTCAAGGCACCCCACTTGTAGAAGCATGTAGTGCACCATATTGTTGATCTCCCAAAACACAAATTTTCCAAGATCATAATAAAGATGTGCTAGGATGTAGCATCCCCAAGCATAGTTTGTCCTATGCTCCACCATCCCATGAATTAAGTGTACCAATCTACCATCTAGATGTGTTTCTCTTCTATTAGGATGTAGAACAAGAGCCATTGTATGCATCATAATCCATCTCACAATGGGGGCTTGGGAATATAGAAGCATAGGAAGCTCAATCCACACCCTCACGCACTCATCATGAATAGGTCCACCCAACAAATATTGTATGTCCACCTTATTCTCATGGAATGACCGATCCCATAAAAAATATACTCACTTTTCCTGAATAGGAACTTGGAGAATACATTGTACATCCTCTAGGGTGATGGTCATCTCCTCGGATGGATGATGAAATGTACATGTGTCAGCATCCCAACACTCACATAGGTCCATCAACATGGCATCATGGTATCTCATAGGTGGCATCAAATATTCCCAGTAGATGCCTACTACCTATAGATGCTTTGTCTCTACTACTGACAGTGTTGGGGCTAAATCTTTGAGAAAGATAATCTGACTCCCTACTAGTTGTTGTCGCGACTGGGCAAGAACCTATCAAAATCATAACAATATTCTCTAAAAGTTCATCTAATATCTTCAATTTTCACATTACTCATCATTCAAGTGTGCTAAAGTTAATCTAGTGTGGTTTTCTAAAGCCCCTAGACACTTTAGAACCCTTTTGGGACACTTCACGAAGAAATGAGACACTTTGTGAACAAAAGGGACACTTTGACAACATTTTTTCCAAGATCCTAAATTAACCTATAAATGCATTAAAAACTATTAAATCATTGCAAAATCACTAAGTGAAAGTTGCAGAATTGACTCACATCATCCTACAGCTCACTGTCAGCCACCTATTGTTGAAGCTCGTCTAGTTGCGAAGGTCTATACAATCCTATCTACTCAGGATCTTCTCATCTCACTCATCACTCTCAAGCTACAAGAAGGTAAAATGCAATAGTAAGTGACAAATTACTTTCTTCTAGCTCTTTTAACACATTTTCATCATTTTTACTCATGCATTAAAATAGGGTTATTTTCTTTATTAAGAGTTCATAAATTACCTTTTCTTTAAAACAAGATAACAGAAGCTAGGGAACTCCATTTTTGACATCGTTTGATGTGTTGGAATAATGATTCTACACCCAACATCATCAATTTTCTATCAGTATGTGGCATGGTACTTGGAAATTCCCTATAGTATGATGTTCCTTATTTGATGTGGATAGGTTGCTACCTTGATTCCACCTTCGTAAAGCAAGCAAAATCAAGGGCAGCATACATCTACCCTCAAACTAGATTCCTAGAAGTTAGATAAAATGATTTTTTGACAATTAAAAAATTTAAGTTGTAGGATGTAGTTCCTAATCTTGTGGTTTTGTAGATAACTACACTGGGGGCTTCGTTCTCCTGTCTTTTCAATAAGTATCCTTTTTTGCAACAAAGTGCACCATTTAGAGTCCTTTAGCTTATATATGCATGTAGCCTCATATGGTTGCTAAAGTGGGGGCTAAATGTGGCATAGAAAATTGTACACTCTTGAGAAAATAGACAATTTCACACTTAATTTAGACCTCCATTTGACTACCGAGTATGTGCAGGATCATGATGGGCCAAAAAGTGGCAATATGATGGGTATGTGGCTAACGACTTTTTTTTACCCACAATTGATGAAACAAAAAGGGTTTTTAAAGAAGATTCTCAGTTGTCCACCAATATAAATTATGCTTTACTTTGAATTTAATAAGTAATTATTATTCATTTTCTATTAAAATTACGACTAAAATCCTGATTGATAGGTTGATTGAAAAACATCTATAGCTTTCAAATGGTATCACATTTTTTGAATCCAAAATATGCATCACATTCTATGCTTCACATACTATAGGATTAAAAAGAAAAATTGAATTTCATGAAGTTTTGACCAAGTCGACGTATGAGTTTTATATTTTTAAAAGTTGTAATAAAAATTCATAATTAATTATTTACTTGTAAAAAAATTACAAAAAAATATGCATCACATCTAGACATGAGTCCTCTACTTATATCTAAAATCTTATAAAAAAATACTATTATTTTATTTTCGCTAGGGTGGTTAGACATAAACCTACTTATTTTTTCCCCAAATTTAAGTACTACTACATTGAAATTTCAAATTTTCACCAAATAGATTATTTTTTCTAAACAAACCTAGTAGTTTAGAAACTACATTCAATTTGCTACAAATTTTTTCTTACATATTTTTGAAATAATATAGATAACTTATTCAAATTTTACGTCAAGTTCCCTAACTCTAATTTTTCTATATTTTTGCCACTTAAGGGCTTGTTTTTTCCATGATGATCCTGCACATACCCTACCCCTAAATTATTCATTGTTCAAAACAACATTTATAGGCCCCTAAGACCCATTATTTTTTATCTAGAGGCCCGTTTCACTTGAAAAATCACTTAAATCCTAACAAACAACACTCAATTCATTCATATCCCAAAAAACCACCTTTAAAAACCACTAGTGGGACCCATCCGTCAAGGGTGGTGAATGAGTCCCTTTTAAGGGAAATTTCAATTTTAAGTAGGAATTCAATTAATTCAACTCTTTTTTTTAGTGGATGTCGGCATGTTACATCTAAATAACAAGAAAATTAGGTGTTGATGCCTATAAATACTCATTTTAGGTCATTTTTCACATCTCTTAGTTATTTTTACAAAGCAATTTCAAAAGTTAAGTTTTAGGAGTCTTCCACAACAAGTTTTATTTGCATTTTATATAGCAAAGTTGAAGCTTTAGGATAGAAAACTAAGGTTTTTGCAGGTCTTCAAGCTCACTTATTGATCAAGATTCAACATTGTAAAGAGTTGTTGATGGATTCCTATGGTGAATCATGGAGAAATATAGGTTGAGGAGATGCAACTAGCCATCAAATCACACCTAAAGAAATGTTTTCAAAGTGATTCCATCTTCCATCTTCTCTTTATCTTCAAACATAAGGTTTGCATTAATTTTGCACATTATTTACATCTATTTGATATGTTGTATGGTTTCTAGGGTTGAAGTATTGCATCATTAAAATCACATTTGCACATCTTATTCTAGCACAATAGAATAGGGTTTTGATATACTTCAAATTTTCCTAGTCTTTAACACACTTATGGCTAGGGTTTTATGCAATTTTTTTTTCCTTTCAAGGGTTGCTTACCCAACTAGGGGTTTGACCAAGGAAAACCCCCCATTAGACAACCAATTTTAAGTTGTTTTGTAGGTATTTCCCAAGATCCCTATTCAGTTTTCCATGAAGAAGTGTTGTACAAGTGACAAGGTGCAGGTTTGAGATCCGAGTTTGTAGAAAATTGAAATTGGACTAATTTTTCATGGATGGAAAATGAGTCCCTCATGAGGTGACTTTCAATGTTAGATACAGATGTAGATACCCAGTGAGCAAAAACCAACTTCTAGGCAGAAAACCCTATCCTAAGATTGACTCACCCAAGGTGGTGAATGTGTCCTAGTCAACCTAAAAGTCAGATTTACCAAATTTCTAGAGTGCTTTCTAGTCTTCATCAGTCTCATAGGTGCACAGATTTAGAATTACATCTTTTTGTTTAGTTTCATTTGTGTTTTTATTCATCTTTCTAAGCCTTTTGCAAACGTCACTATGTTTTCAAACATTGCACACTTCATTAGTTTTGCATTAATTGCCAGTCAATTTCATCACTTAGCTACATTTAGATCATTACTTTTAGTCATAATTACATCATACATTCCTTAGTTTGAGTGAACCACATCAATTTTGGTGTTCTATCTCTCTCCTTTTAGGTGAAAGATCCTAAGAGTGCAAGAGAAGACCATAGACACCCTAAAATTGATGGTTCAGGAGGTTGGGGTTGGTTGATGTGGTTTTGTATTGTTTCTAGTGCTATATGTATGATAACTGGTATTATGACTCAGTTGTTGTGACACATTATTCTAAGGTTGTTAAAGGATAAGTTCTAGTTGGTTTTGAGTTGAATGTTTGTTTGAAGGTGGATAAAGGATAAGTTCAGGTTGATTGTGAGTTTTTTGTTTGTGTGAATATGGTTAAAGAATGAGTTGAGTTTGAATAATATTAACATTCGTTGGTTAATGAGAGTCTAACATGGGCTCTTCATTTTCTTGTAAGGGAATAATATCATTATTGTTAATGTTATTGTTGTCTTAGATCATGATATCCTCCCTAGCATTAGAGTTATTTGGAGAACAAAAAAACATATGTTCTTGAAAAGTAAGGCTTGGTTCTTCTAAAATTATTGCATCACAAATAGGGGAATTATAAATGTTTGGATTTTCTTGTTTATCGATAGTGGGGAGATTAGGAGAAGATTCAATTTTATTGTCATTTTTCTATAAGGTATCATTCCCTTGTTCCATATTATGTACCCTAATAGGAGAGCTTGCAATATGGTCATCCAAGTTTGAAGTTTGTAAAGTAGCTTGATCCCAAGTGGGGGAGCCATCAAGATAAGTACCACTATCATTTTCAAATAGATTGCCCCAAATGGTAGGAGAATTAAGTGATGGAGGGTCAAGATTCTCATGATGTTTATTAGGTATATCTTCTAACATTGTCCTATCTTCTTGGCATTGAGAAGGGATATTAGGAGAAGAAAAATTTTGATTGTTGTGGTTAGAGATACTAGGTAAGGTAATGTTTAGGAATTTTTTGATGATTTCATCCTCTTTTTTTTTAATGTCTTCCAAAGCCAGAAGAGGAGAGGGATAATTAAGACTCTCAATGCTTGTATCTTCTTTCACCAAGAGACCTTCATCACTAATAGGAGAGGTACTGGGATAAGAACAAGTATGATTGTTATGATTATCTACACTTACATCCTCTTGTGGTATGACATTCTTACAAATTCGATAGGTAATAGGAGGGTATGCAACATGCTTATCAAATGTTTTACTTTGTTGTCCTAGATTATGTCCATGAAATATAGAATCATAGAATCCACTTGATATTCTAGAAACATGGAATGCTTGAAGATAACACATACTAACATGAGAAAGTAAATAAAGTGAAATGTTTAAATGTAATTTTTAGATATGCAACAATCTAAAAAAATGAAATGTGGTAAATGCAAATGTGAAATTGAGCAATGCATGAAATGAGTTATTTCAAGCTCGATCTAATGAAATGCATGTTTTAGAAACTCAGCCAATTGATATGGATAGGCAATGGTAGGAAACATAAGCTTAAAAATAGGGGTTTTAGCTCTATAAAAGGTAGTTTCCCAAGGTTGTGAATGAGTCCTAGTGGTGAACTTTTTTAGAATTTTCAAAGTATTTTTATGTTTTCAGTGCTATAAGATGCAAACCTAAGATGAAAATGAAAATTTTAGAAAATTTTAATGATTTTAGATGCAAAAAATGCATCCTAAATGCACTTTTCATGAATGCTAAATTTGAAACCTGGCATGCAAATTAATCCATGCGAACCATAATGCAAGGTCAATGGAAGGCTAGATCTATGATGAAGGACTCCAAATCAAAAAAGAAAGATATTCTAAAGGAAGGTTCACAAAAATATAAGCAAATATTTTGGAAACCCTAATGCTTTATGGTCGTTCTAGGGTTTTTCACCTAAAAGGAGATAACATTGGGGCCAAAATGCAATGTAAAAATTTGAAGATTGATGTGATGTGGGTGGAATATGTCTGAATAAAATGATTTAAACATAGAAAATTAATGAAAGATGTTGATTACTAATGCAAAACAAAGAAACTACAAGTTGTTTGAAAACATATTGTGATATGCAAAAAGACCTAGAAATGAAAGTAAACTGTAATAGAAATGGACGAAACTGAAGAGGTGCACCTGTAAACTTGCTAGAGACTAGGAATGAATTTTGAAATGTTATTGATGATAAAATTTGTTCTACTAGGACTCATTCGCCATTCTAGGCGAATTAGTCCCAGATCTAGGAAACTGTTTTGGAGCTTGTTTTCGACGAATGGGTATTCAAAACTTTAGGAAAAAAATTAAAATCCTAGCAATAGGACTCATTCACCACTAATGGTGAATGAGTCCACTTCTAAATTTTTAAAAATCCAAAAGTTGAAAAAGAAGCCCTCGGTCTGTACATCGGCTTTTAATAAGTCACTGCCTTTGAAACTCTAATTTTTGGCATTGTTGGTGAATTTTAGTGGATATTTTGACTTAATCAACAAGTATATGTCTTCAAAAACTTTACAACTTATCTTTAATGATTTCTAATCCTTCAATATGCTTAAATTTGCAAACACATAAGGAAAGAGAAAGAAATGGTGAATGTTAGGGCATTAGGGTTTACCTTCATCAAATTCCTTTGTAGTTAATTAAAAAAAATGAAGAGAGAATGTAATGAAGCATGAAAAAATGGAGTTAATAACTTTCCATGATGATTGATCTTGATTTTCTATAGAAAAAGATGAGCAACCTACCCTTGAATGTTTGAAAAATAATGAATGAGTTATTCATGAATGAGTTAAGTTATTATGAACTAGGGTTTAGAGACTTGTATTTATAGTTAATCCACCTAATTTTCTCATTAATTGGATCCCTAAGGCTGACATGGATAAAAATAAAACTTAAAAACTAACTTTTCTGACTTAAACCCCAAAAAATAGCTCAAATGGGACTCATTCGCCATCAAGGGTAAATGGGTGCCACAAGGGTCATTCTACTAGCTGGAATGTTGGGAAGTAAGGAAATCAGGTTTATATGGTGACTTTGTCAGTTATTTCATCAAATTATGCCTTGGGATGCAAAATGTGGTGTCACAGGGGCCTAATAGTGATGATGTAGAGGTGAATTAGGGCTTGGGACAAAAATTTCAATGTGAAAGTGTGATTAAATACACTTTAAATCATTAAAATAAGGTGCACATAGCCTAGAAAGACACAATATCGAATGTGAATGTGTAAGACACATATTAAAGTCATGTTTAATTTACAAGCCTTCTTGATTAATGTGATAATTTAGTTGAATACATTTTATAATGTTGAATTAGGGGAGAATGGGTTCATTAAGTCTAGAGAGGTGTCAAAGTCTTTTACAACACTTTACAACACCTTTACATGACATTGTTAGATGCATTTTATTCTATTTGCAAGTGTCCAAGACCTAGTGTGGATGTGTAAAACACCTCACAACACTAAATCAAGGCCTCATTAAGTCCAATTGATCACCAATTATTCTCAAATCAAGCAAGCAAAAATGGATACTTTTTCTGTGTCCACAGAACAAAATGAATGAAAAATATTGTAGACACTAAAATTATTCTCTTAAATGTTCAATATTAGTTTTCATCGTACAAGGAAATACCATTTATCTCACCATTGATTACTTATTGTTATCTCATTTATTACTAATTTATCACATTCGTTTACGATTTATTGATAATTTATAATTTATTTATTATTATTTTCCATTATCCAATGAATCCATTAATTAAATAATATTTTATTATTTAATTTATAAAATTTAACAATACATTTTAATAATATTTAAATAATATTTTTAATAATAATAATATTAGTTAAAAATGGATGCTCCCTATTCCTCTCTTCCTATCGAACTTCATTTTTGAATGAATGTTCTTCCGGCCCTTCTCACTTGTTGTGTTGAATTTGATGGCCATCTCCTCCCTGGCTGGGTGTGAGCTAGTGATCGACCTTACTATTGATGCTCTATCATTTGTCTTGGAGGTTTTGGCTAACCCCAAGTCTCTTGTTGTGGGGAATTTTTTGGGTTCTCCTACAACCAATGGCTCTGTTTCACCTTTATTTGTCGATGTTGTGCTGACCAATAAGTCTAGGGGGGGCTTTATGCATCCTCTGTGGTGTGCTAGTGCTACTCCGATTATTTCTCTAGGAAAGGAAGTACCTGACCACAAATTTCTACTCCAAAATAGCCCTAATCTATAAGCTTTTCCATTTGTGACTTTCCCTCCCTGATCTACAGCTTTGGATCTCCAATCATTGGTCTCCTTTAGTGGAAGGTATGATTTATATTTATCCTTTTGGTAGAGGATTTTTTGTTGTGGGTTTTTGTTTTCCTAAAGACAAATAGGCAGTTTTAGATCAAGGCTTGTGGGATTGGGATTCTCATTCCATTTACATGAGGCCCTGGGTTAAATCCTTTAACCGTTTGAAGAAACCAGTTAATGTTATGACTATTTGGGTGAGATTTTCATATCTTCCCTTATAGTTCTAGTGCATGTCTACTTATGAGAACATTGGTAATGCTCTAAGAAGGTTGTTTAAAGTGGATAATGATTCCAAGAATTTTAATCATACCTCCTTCACTCATATTTTGGTGGAGGTTAATTTGTCTCAAGATTTACCTTGTGAGGTAGTGCTTCACGTTAATAGTTGGTCTTAGTCTTAGCTAGTGGATTACAAAGGTATCCCTTTTCACTGCAGACATTGTTTTGTTATTGGAAACTTGGCTCGTTATTGTCCTCATGGCTCTCATCTTATTTCTTCCTCCACATGGTCAAAGAAAGTTGTCTTGGAATATTTAATAGTGTACCCTGATGTAGATACTTCTTTTGATTGTGAGGATTCTAAGCCTCCCCATCCTATGTAGGAGAATATTCCTATTGTTGATGGTTTCACTTCTCCTACGACTTTTGTTGTGTTGAAATTTTGGACAATGTTTCTCCTACTACTGTGTGTGTTTCCTTCCTTGAGGCCCCTTCTGCCCTCTTTCTAGAAAAAGTTGTATTAGCCATTAATAGTGTTGTTGTGGGCTTAGTGATGAATTCTTCATCTAAAGTATCTATTTTTTCACTTGTTAGTTACTCCAAAGGGAGTTCTTCCACTTTTGGTCAAAATGTTTTTAATCTCGTTTATGATTCTTCTTGGATAGTTGTGCAACTTAAGAAGAAATTTACTTCTAGGAAAGTATATGTTTTAATTAACAAGCCCTCAGAGGAATTTCATTGGGTCCTAGCTTTGTTGCTTGAGTTGTTTCTCCCTATTTGTTTTATTTCTATTCTATCTTTGTTGGTGGCTCTATTCTTGCTATTTTTCCTTTTTCTATTTTTGTTCTTGTCCTACTATTTCTAACTAGTTGTCGTGTTTGGCCAGTCTATTTTGATGGAATATTTGGCCCTATTATTTTCTTTGTATAGGATAAGGTCCCTTCCCTTCTTATATAATAAAAAATCTACTTTTAATTAAAAAATTAAATTTTCATTTTTGAACTGACTATGTAACTCCATCTTCTCATTAGATATTTCTTCTTATTTGCAAATTTTATAAACTAAAAAATTCATTATTATTCCCCTAGATGTTTCAAATGAAAATTTTCCACCCCTTGCTTAGCTCCAAGTCTTTGATCTTATCCTCATATTCAATTTGATGTTTCAAAATTATATAAACACTATCATTCTTTCATCATTTCCACACATCAAGTCTTTATACAAGTGTATTAACTAAAAAAGTAGCCTTTTCCCTTACTTGGTTTGGGATAATTGACATTAATACTAAACTAATCGTGCCTTGGGATGATGTTGTAATGTGTTGTACATATTCACATCATTCTATGGTATACTTAAATTCTACCTTTTGCAAAAGTGTTGTAAAGTATTGTAACACATTTTCACACTTTTCTAAGGTTTATTTAATTAATTGACCCTAGTGGGATGATTTCAATAAAATATATTTAACTTGTACCTTATTTAGGTGTTGTAAAGTTTTCTAACATGCTTTCACATTTATCTAGGGTCCCCTTAATTAATGGTGGTTAATTCAGTTCAATTGAACCTTTTAATTCAAATTCAAGCCCCCTTTTCAAGAATCTATCCTAACACTCAATAATAATATCGTATAACATTTAATTTAGAAAAAAATTTATCCTAAAAAATGTTGCTAGGAACCATTTGTGTTTAGTGGAAAATGAGTCCTCTCCACATAGGACACCCCTTCCTTTACATTTTTGTGGTGGGTTTTTGATGTTATTTCACCTCCTTGAAACTTAGTCTTGGAAATTATGCCATTACCCATTCACCTTTAGTGCCGAATAGGTCTTCCCTTCATAGGACTCCTATTTTTGAATTTAATTGTTGTGGGATCCTTATAATTTTAATACCCAGATTTGAGGTCAGCCTAAATTCTTTGAATTTCGGGGTTAATCTCTCAATTTAGTATAAATAACGGGTTAATTCACATTATTTCACCTAGAAACTTTGAAAAAGCATCCTTAGAGAAAATTTATGTCTACAAGAGTCTACAAGAGCATTTTATAAGGAATTTCAAGGAAAATTTTCAAGGTTTATGGTAGAAATTCAAGATCATTTTGTCATGTCAAGGGTTTTATGCATCCATACATGTTGAGCCAAGATTGTTGATGTAGCATTGAAGATCCTTCTTGCAAGAATTGTTTCACATCTATTTGAGATAAATATCTACATTCTCCATGGTCACTTAATGTTAGTTTGTAGATTTTCACTCCAAGACAACTTCTGAGGTATCATCAATTACATATTACATGCTTCAATTTCATCATTTCATCAATCAGTTTAATTACCTAAAAGGGGTTTGATCGAGGAAAATGCCTATCCCCTAAAAAACCATATTTTTTTCCTCTTGCATGTGTTATTGTAGGTTTTAGGCTAAAGAACAAGTTTTCAAGCTAAATTGATAAAGTTGTGAAGTTGCAAAATTGTCATTTATAGTGCAAGAACAAAGGAGGCAACATAATTTATTTTAGACCTTCGAGAGCTAATAACTGGGGATCTAGAAGTGCAGATATCAATGAAAAAACCCAAAAGTTGGTTTTCTAAAACCCTAAAAGGACCCATTTGCCACTTGAACCAAAGATTTTTCTATGGGGGCCTCTCTTATAGTTTTGAACCTAAAAGGAGAGAGATAAAAAACCTTAATGGATCACTCAAGAACAAACCCTTGAGATTCCAATGCAAATGAGATTGAAATATGTCAAAGGGGATTGTCTTAAAGGCTAAAAATTAATAAAGAGATTCACTACCAAATGTAAACCTAGAAAATGCAAGATTTTTCAAAACATAATGTGATATGCAAAATGACCTAGAAATGCAAGTAAACTAAAACAAAAATATATGAGATTAAAAGTGTGCACCTAAAAATTGGAGGGAGATGGAATGGGGATCTAAAATCCTAAAAAATCCATTGTTGATTCCAACTAGGAATCATACCCCAAGCTGGGTGACTTAGTCCTACTTTCAAAAGATTGTGCTAGAACAAGTTTCAAAAAAATGGGTACTCAGATATTGAAAATTCTTGTTTAATCCTGAGAAATGTGACTCATTTTACAATAATGTTGGATCATTCCACTTGTAGATTTATGGTAATTCAAAATAGGAAACTATAGCCTTCAATTTTCTTTTCTGCTCCTAGTTCATATCTAGGTCTAAAATTGTCAAATTCAACCTGGAGGTGTTCTCCAACCTTATCGTAGGGTTTTGAAAACTTTGAATAGCTTTGATAATTTGTTGAAATTTTTTCCAATATTACTCTTTGACAAATACATAACCTAAACCTGCAAGTCACATGCAAAGAGACGGTGTTGTAGAGTTAGTGAATAGTGGTTTTCTTTAGTCAAACCCCAGATTGGTAATTAAACCCTTGAAATGAAATAAAATATAGAAAGATAATGATAAATGAACAAAGACGATGCTACAACTCACCAAACCCTTGAATTAGAATTCTACAGACATGCAAGTGATAGCTCCAATGGATGTAGACTTGAAAATTATTGAAATGCTTAGAATGCTTGAGTTATTGATTGATTAATTGGTTCATTTTGAGGGGGTCAAATAAGTAGCAAAACCATATATTTATACTTGATTATCAAATAATTCTCAAAAATACATCAGAGGCTAACCTTAGATCTTAGAAAATAAAAACCCACTAGAAATTTGAATTGATTTTGAATTTTGGGCCAAAGAGGACTCATTCGCCCCTAATGGTGAATGGGTCCCTCCGAAGGCATTTTTTTTTTTTTTAAAAGAGGGTAAAAATTTATTGAATCAGAAAAGCATTACAAAGGAGAAGAAAACTCCCAACAAAAGCACCAAAACAACACCAAATTAAGATACACCTAAGAAGCACCTCATATCTTCCATAACCAAATCTTCAGGAATGTTGTCCCAATCTGCCACATTCCAAGTCCCCATTTGCTCAAAAGCCCACCTAGCCAAGCCATCAGCCACCTTATTCCACTCCCGAGGGACATGACAAAAAACAACAGAGTCTAAGGTAGTGCCCAAAGCAACAATTTTCTTGACCACCACAGCCAACTTCCAATTCACCTCCTCAAACTGCCTCTTATTTACAAGGTCAATAATAACTTGAGAGTCAGATTCACAAACAATCCTTCTCCATCCTAGAGCACAAGCCCGTTCCAAAGCTAGGAGAATGGCAGTGGCCTCCATGAGGTTATTGGTATGCTGACCTCTATAAAAAGAGAAGAAAAAAACCACCACTCTTGAGCCATCTCTACCAATGCCACCAACACCAGCATGCCCAAGATTTCCTCTAGAAGAGCCATCAGTATTAATTTTCAACTCCCCTAGAGCAGGGGGACACCAATGACCATCCCAACTAACCTTCTCCCTCCCGTGCCTATGGTGAACAGTCCTCACAATTCCTTTCCCCCCTGGGGATAGCCCCAAAGCACTAACAACTCTAAAATCACCAAGATCCACAGGAATAGACAAATCACACTTAGCTGTCAAAGTTTCCTGAAGACCCCCCAAAATTCTCAACCAAAGCTAACCAATCAGCAACTTTCTATCCATAAAAATCCTTCAATTGTGTTCCAACCAAATATGCCAAATTATCAGACTAGGGCCAATAACCCAAGCAATTAAAAGAAAATAAGTCCTAACCGAAGGAGACCCTTGACTTTCCCAAAATTCCTTCAAAGAGAAAACATGCCTACACGACATACGCCATAGGTTCCACCAAAAGTGCCAAATGGATTTCGCAAAGGAGCACTGAAAGAAAATATGAGAAATACACTCTTCATGTCCAGCACACATGACACACATAAAAGGTCCCTGGAAACCACGCTTGCAAATATTTTCCCAGGTAAGACATTTTCCTTGCACCACTAACCAAGAAAAGAAATTGCACTTAGGCCATGCAAACTTATTCCAAACCTTCTTCCACCAATAGATCTCAGTACTCCCAAACAAATGCTTATCAAGGACAGCATAACCTGAAGCAATAGAAAATCTTCCTTTTGGATCAGAGTCCCAAGCCAACACATCACGCCCAGAGAGGGAACTGCAAGCATGTCTAGACAAAATCTCTGCAAGCTCCTAACAGTCCTCAACTAAGCCATCAGGAGGCCATTCCCTTGGGTCCTTCCACCTAAAAATAGTAGCCTGCCCCAATGTTTGATGAGTTTTAAAATCAGCCACGTGACAAAAACCAGCATTAGTGAAGTGTTGACACAAATTTTGCAAATGAGGATGTGAAGCCAAAATGGGAGGATATCCATCCCAAGAATCATGCTAGAAAAGAGCTTCCTTACCCTCACTACAAATCCAGAACAACCCCTATTTGACCAACTTGGCACCCCTTTTAAGAGTGCACCAAATCATAGAACCCTTCCCTTCGAGGCTAAAGCGAGCTACATCAGCACTCTCGACCTCACCAAGATACTTTGAGGTAAGGATTTTTTCCCACAACTGATTTTGCTGAGAGCACCACTGCCAATATAGTTTCACAGCTAGAGCTTGCCCATTCAAGTCAGTCCTGCGAAGCCCCAACCCGCCTTCTTGCTTCAGTCTACAGATGACATCCCATTTAACCAAGCTCCACTTTCTATGAAGAAGATTGCCAGTCCAAAGGAATTGCCTAGACAATTTTTCAAAATATTTGATAAAATTAGAAGGTGCCGAGAGAACAAAACATCTGTATATCGAAAGAGCTTGAACCACAAACTTTAGCAAAGTCACTCTACTAGTAGAAGAGAGCCACCTGCAAGTCCAATGATTGACCAGATTCTGAAACTTATCCATAATCCCCTTCCAAAACATTTTAGGAAGTGAGCGAACCGCAAGCAGGATGCCAAGATAAACAAAAGGGAGAGTACCTATCTGGAAATGGAGGATACTAGCGATCCTCCTTTGAATAATCTTTGGAGTATTAAAGAAGTAAATAAAGGACTTCCCTTCATTGATTCATTGACCTGAAGTAGCCAAGTAACTATCTAGAGTGCTATGCCATCTGATAGCTTCCTCAACCTTGGCACGGCCCATGAGAGCAGTATCATCCACAAACTGCAAATGAGACTCGGAGGGAATGTTATTTCCCCAACTCCACCCCTGTATCAAGCCACACTCCACGCAAGATCTTATAAACCTCCCTAGGCCTTTCGCAAGCAAAATAAACAAATAGGGAGACAAGGGATCTCCTTGTCTGAGCCCCCTAGAAGCCTTGAACAACTCAGAGGGTTCACCATTAACCAACATAGAGAAGGAAAATGAAGTGACACAACTCCTGACCCACTCAATCCAATCACCAGCAAAACCAAAAGCTTCCAGAAGCTTGAACAAGAAGGCCCATTTGACATGATCATAAACTTTAGCCATGTCCAACTTGATGAACATGGATTTCTCTTTAGAGCTCGCCATAGAATGAATGGTCTCGACAGCAATAATGACACCATCCAAAATTTGTCTACCAGCAAAAAAATGCCCTTGTTCTTCTGAGATTAATCTGCCTAACCAAGGTTTCAGCCGCTCAACAATCAGCTTTGTAATAATTTTAAAGACCACATTACACACAAAGAAATGGGCCTAAAATTATCCAAAGCATTAGCCCCCACCTTCTTTGGTATGAGGGTTAAAAAAGTAGCATTCATAGATCTCAACATTTGTTTGTTCAATAGAGATACTTGAACAACTGCCAGAAGGTCCAATTTAATCACTTCCCAAAACTCCTAAGAGAATTCAGCCGGAAACCCATCAGGCCTTAGGGCTTTTCCTCTTTTCATCTGAAAAAAACTGCTTCAAGCTCAGATAAAGGGATAGGATGGAGCAAAGATTCATTCATTTCTCTAGAAACCAAAGTCAGTATGCATCCCAAGATCAAAGCTTCATCCTCCTCCGTAGGAGGGGAGTCCTCAGACAACAATGCAGAGAAGAAATGGATAACCTCAGTAGAAATAGATGTGAAAGACAAAAAAAATATCTCCATTCTCTAACACTAAAGTGGAGATAACATTACCTTGCTTTCTATCCTTCACATAGTTGTGGAAGAAGGAAGTATTCCTATCTTCAGCCTAAAGCCACTCAATTCTGGATTTCTATTTCCAAAAAATCTCCTCCCTTAAGTTCCATTCTTCCACATCTTTCACCGCAGCAGCTTCAAGCAATCCAAGTTCCTTTGTGAAACCTTGATCTCGAATCTGCCGGGTAATTGAATCCAACTAAGACTGAGCATTTTTCTTTTCTTAGAAGAGATTACTAAAGTGCTACCTATTCCAACACTTCAACTTATACTTCACAAACTGGAGCTACTTCGAGAAGTAGTACATAGTAGTCCCATGTGTCGGCTTCCTAAGGCTCCACCATCCAGGAACTAAGTCATGAAGAGAATCATCCTTGAGCCACATAAGCTGAAACTTAAAAGACTGGTTTGTACCTTGTCAGGGTAATGTAGTAGTAAGTTTGATTGGCCAATGATCAGAACCCCTACCATCCAAAATCTCAAAGCTAGTCACCCACCTATCCCCCATCCAAAAATTGGAAACCATGAATCTATCTAATCTTTTAGAAATAGTCGCTTCCCCACATCTTCTATTACTCCAGGTAAATAACCCATTACCCGGCTTGATGTCAACCAGGTTCAAGAGTGCAATATTATCCTTCAAGAGAGTCGAAGCAGAATCTAGACAGACATTACCACCCCTCTTCTCCTCTAAAGATGTGATGGCATTAAGATCCCCAGCTAAAATCCAAGGAAGGTATGGATCCAATGACCTCACATATTGCACATGATCCCACAACAAAACCTTACCCTGAAAGATAGTTGGTGCATACAAGTTCGAGAAGAGAACTCTCTCCCCTGACTCAAGATGAGAAGCAACACAAGAAATCAAACCTCCACAAGAGAACCACCAAATAGGTTTGACTCTATGTGGGTCCCACAAACAAGCCACCCCAACAGAATTACCAGACACCCCAACACATTGGCACTGACCTCGACCCCAAACCTTAGACGCCACTGCCAACATACTATCAACAGACAACTTAGTTTCTTGTAAGAAAACCACATCAGGAGAATGAGACCAAATCAAATCTCAAATAGCCTTTTGTCTAGGGATACTATTCATACCCTCCACATTCCAACAAAGCACAATCATCGAGGAGGCTGAGAGAAGTGAGTATCAATAGTCTTCACCAAACCTGACTCTACTAGCGTCTCACTAGTTAGCTTGACTTTTTCCTGATCCTTCTTTCTACCCACCTTAAGAGGTTTCTCAAGAGCCCCTTTCTTGAAATTTTTTTGATGTAGACCTAAACCAGGGGAGCAAGTCTTCTGTTTACCTAGATCAGAAGCACCTTGCATCTCAGGGAGAACTCCACCAGTGTCAACAGGCCCACCAGATGCCTCCATCACCAAATCATTCGTAGCCAAAGCAAGGCCTAGAGAAGATTCAACAATAGAAATCTGAGCACCCTGTACTCCAATCTAAATCAAACTTAGAGGCCCAGTAGACTGAACTCTAGGAACCTCCACAGCCAAAGGATTCACTAATCTCTGTAGAACTTCTTGAAAACCTTCCTCTTGAACTAAATCTTCAAGTGCCTCAAACTTGTTGAGAGTCTCTTCCTCTTGCCTATCTTTAAATGATCTCTTTTGGCCTTGATTATGATTTTGAGGCTTAACCGGGATAAATCCCTCCTTATCACCCCCCCTCCTTGCATGGGAGCTTTACCCTTATCTGCATTCAAAGAGGGCTGAGAAGAAGCATTACTTGTACCAAAAGCACCTGAAGCACGGGGACACCTCCGTTGGAGATGCCCATATTCATGATATATTCTACACCTGAAACGTAGCATCTCGTAGTCTAACGGTTGAGTTGAGGAGCAGGATCCAACAGTCATATCAATAGAATCTGGTTACGGCTTACTCAAATCAATTTCAACACAAACCCTAGCATAATAAAAAATTCTCTTATTCAGAGTCTGTTGAGAAGGACCAATAGGTCTTCCTAGCAACAAAGCAATCAACTGTAGTATATCACTTCTCCAACATTCTAGTGGTAGCTGAGGCAGATGAACCCAAACTGGGACTCTAGAAGGTAATTCCTTTGCCGAGTTAAAGCCAGCATGCCATGGTTTGATGAAAATACCCACCTGATTATAGAAGTACGAACCACCTTCAAAAGCCCTATTTCAATCAAAAACACATGAGAAATCTACCATAAAGAAGTTATTTGTAGCCATTAGAATATCAAAGTCACCTTCTGGGTTCCATGTCTTACGAATCCAATTATCAAGAAAAGTGAGAGAAACCCTCATCCCCAAGAACTTACAAATCAAAACATGGTTGCAATAGTATTCGATATCTTCAGCTACCGATTCTGATTGTACTACTAAAACTGGTCATTCTTGAGTCCTCTCCAAACATCCATTCACCTTATGCAGTTTAAGGGCACCATTTCAAACCCCACTCGATCCAGAAGAATGTTGAGAAGGAGTTCCAGCATTCACCCCAGCCGAAGCAGAATCAAAACCCCCCATATCTAAAGACACATGAGTAGCCATTTAAATCAACAATATGAGGGTTCCCGCAGCCCCCCGCTCACCAGGCCAAAACCAAAACAAGAGCCCAGAAGGGGCGCACCAACACAAGAATCAACAACACAAAGGAAGAAAAACTGCCCCTCCCCAAGCATGCACACACCCCAGACCAAAGGACGCTTAGAATGAAGAGAATAAACCCCATTTGGAACCCTCAAAAGCTACACATAGCACAACACCAGAGGAAAATTATGTAGCACCCAAAGACAAAAGAAATCCAAAATGAAATCCTGGTCCCCTTGACCCCCCGCGAGCATGCAAAATCCCTGCACACAGAAAAAACTAGACTGCAAGCTAGGGCTCAGATTCCCTAGCTCACCCGCACTCACACCCCATCTCCATCCTCCAATATAAACAATCCCTCATAAGGCATTTAAAGTGGGTTTCAAAATTTAGATATTCTAAATGATGTTTATTGGGATTATTTTGAAAATAACACTTAATTAAGGCTTGTAGATGTAAAATTTGGCCAATTAAAGTGTAAGAAATGTCTAATTATTAATGAAAATCCTAGAAAAGTGTGCAAGTTTGTTACAACACTTTGAAATAAGGCTTAGTAAATGATAAAAAAGAGCTTATTTAGGTGAAATATATTAATAAGATCCTAGAAAAGTGTGAGAGTGTGTTCAACACTTCATGACACTTTTGCAAGGAATCATAAAATTCTTATTAGTTCACAAGGGCCCAAGACCTAATGTGAATGTGTTAACAACATTACAACAATAAATTAAGGAAAAACTAAGCCAACATCCACAAGAAAGACCCAAATGAGCATGAAAATGTTGAAAGATCCATTTTTCTATGCTACATTTAGCTCCCACTTTAGTGAGAGGATGAACCTACTTCAAACTCACACTAAAGTAGTCAAACATGCACATCAAGAGGGATTTGGATACACCTATGCTAGCAAGATGCGAAAAAAATAATCAAGAGGGGTGATCAAGCCCCCATGAACAAGATCCCATAGAAAACGAAACATAATCACAAAGAAACACATATAAAAGTGATGTAAAGAGCAATGATAAGACCAATCATACACTGCCAAAGATGAAAGGGAGAAAAGGAATGAAAGAAAAATAAAAGAGAGAATTGAATCAAGCTTCGATTGTTTGTCCATCCCGATATGGATTAGATCTAGGTTGATTTCTCGAGAAACACATACTCACTCTGAGGTGATGGAACACATGGTTGTCTGCTGGGTGAGAAGTCCTAGAAGGTGAGAAACATACACTCATGGTTGATATGCACTCACACACACATAGGTGGCTACGAAGAAATTTGTTCCTCAAAATGGGCTTCCCACTCAACCATACCATAGTTATACCTCCTGATAACTTTAATCAGGCACGACAAAAGAAAAATGGTTTTTTCGAGCTTCATGAGTCAAGCAAAACTTCGTATGCTTGGAGCTCATGAACAAACATGATGGCACCATAGGCATGCAAATTGTGTTATGTAAGGTTTCCATATAACAAATGAAAAAATGCAACATGCAAAGAATTTTCAAAGGATTGTTTCTTAATTCATGTGAGGTATTTAACTTAGGGAACATTGTTCCTAATGTCTCTAAGAGAGGACCAATCAAAGAATAGAAAATTTGCAGCTTAGGGGATGCAATGTGTCACATCAAGCCACCAAGAGGAATGTAATATTCTAAGATAGATCAAGCTCATGAAGGACACTATACCCAATGTCATCCACAAAGCAAAAAACACATTGTATGAAGTAAGAAGGCTGCACTAAGAACCATGAAAAAGGGAAAATGCATTTAAAGAATAATGCCAATGTATGCCCCCACTTTAAAGGAATTTTTAACACTATACTGTGAGCAATTACTTTAAAGTAGCAATTTATGTAAAATGTAAACAAGAATAAAGACATGAGAGCCAACTTGAAAATCCCTATGCCAAGTCATATGTTTCCAAGTAAAGCTACGTCATTGCGAGAGAAAAAGAAAATAGAGGGGTTGCCCCTAAAATGTAAACACCAAACACATAAGGGATCCATGGATTTGGGGTTAGTATGTTCTTTGTTGTAATGATTTTTAAGAGAGCTCAGAACCATCATCATCCCCCAAATACATATAGAACTAGAAGAATGACACAGAGAGAGTGATAAAGAAAAAAACCCTTTGGGTCAACATGGAAGATACATGGGGTGTCTCAACACCTTGCGTCATCCCTAAAAGGAAAACACAAGAAAAATGAAAAATAAAATGTGAAAGAAAAAGGAAAAAAAATTGGGTCAACATGAAGGAGACATGAATGACTCGATTCCTTGCATCATTGCCAAAAGGAAAAACACAAGAAAAGTAAAAGGAAAAGAAAAATAAATCCTTTTGGGTCAACATGAAGGAGACAAGAATGTCTCATTGCCTTGCATTATCCCCAAAAGAAAAAACACAAGAAAAGGAAAATGCAAAGAAAAAGAAAGCCTTTTGGGTCAACATGAAGGAGACATGAATGTCTCAATGCCTTGTGTCATCCCCAAAAGGAAAACACAAGCCAAAAATAAAAAACACAAGTGAAAAAGGTAAAATAAAAGAAAAAGGCCTTTTAGGTCAACATGAAAGATAAATGAATGTATCAATGCCTTGCCTCATCCCCAAAAGAAAAACACAAGACAAAAATTAAAAAACAAGTGAAAAGGGTTAAAGAAAAGTAAAAGTCCTTTTGGATCAACATGAAAGAGACATGAATGTCCCAATGCCTTTTGTCATCCCCAAAAGGAAGACATAAAAAAAAGCGAATGAGATGTGTGATATAGTGAAGAATGAAGGTACAAATGGAGGAGTTTCACAAAGATAAAACATCAAACAAAACATCACGAGGGATCACATTATGCACATGCAATCACACAAAAGAAAAGGAAAAAGAAAATGCAAAAGACTAGTAAGGAAAATCCAAGTCAACCGTTGAGCAAGTCATCTACCTCCCAATCCGAGTCTGTATAAGTGGAAAGTGGACAATGAGCCTAAGTGACAATGAAAAATGTATCACTTGGACAAGGCTATCTATCTCTTGTCCCCACTAAGTGAAAGACAAGAATGAGCTGAATTAGATTATGGAAAAGGTCATGTAATAGTGAGAATAGAATTTTTTACAACTATTACATGACAAGGGGTGAAAAATGGATGCTATGAAATCACTCAATGGCAATCGCTGACATCAAAGTGAAATTTGTTCAATACTAATTTGAATTAATGACACTCATCAGTACTATGTCCAAGAGTTTTGTGGTATCAACAATGTGGAACTTTTACATCTTTAGGATATAGTATGAGTATGTCTTTCATTGGTGGTAATGTTATGAGTTCTTCATTCAAAAGCAATCGTAGTTTCCTTTCACTTTTAGGTGGTGGAAAAGGAAACTTTAGCCTTTGTAGCTTGTAGGGCCTTTTGTGCTTGCTAGATTCACCAATTTCTCTAGTTGAAGGAGGACCCAATGGGATCCTTTAATCCTTGTGATTGTTATTAGTTAAGGGTTTCTCACTAGAAAGGAAATTCAGGTTGGATAGAGAATCAAAGATCACCATACAATCATTATGAAGCCTTAGATACTTTCTAGGAGGCTTGTTGTTATGAGGGAGAGCTTGATAGCATATCCCCTTGGTATTTTCATTGGTTGGTGATTGCTCTAAGAGTTGATGTATTTCATGTTCACTTCTTGTGTTACATGCTTGTTTTCTCAAGATAGTGAATCCTTTTCCATATGTTTCTTTAAGGTTGATGGGAGTGTTTTTTACTTTGTTATCATAAAATGGTTGAGTGTTTGCTTGTTTAAATGAACTAGGTTCACCTTGTGTAGAGAACAAAAGTTCAAATTTTGTTTCAGGGTGTAAGTAACCAAACATCTCAATAGGTGGTACTGTAGGAAGATCTTGTTGTTTCATGGATGGATAAAAGGATGCATTAGCTTCAATGTTGTCAAGGAAATCATTTAGGAACTTATTCATGTTGTCATCAACTTCTCCAATGATGTCAACATCACGAGGAGGAAATTCATTAGGATTTGAAGGATCATTAGTGAGTTTGAGGTCACTAGGATTAGTTCCAAAGGCATAAGTTGACACATCCACTAAGGACTTTAATGACATCCAAATATTATTAAAATAGATATCCATGATGCAAATTTTATATGGCACAACATGAATATAATAAATTCAATGAAACAACAAATATGGACATAGAAATAGAAGGGTAACAATAGAAAATAAAAACTTGAAAAATGAACTCTAGATGATAGAAAATGTAGTGAAAAAGATGCAATTGGACTAATTTTCCCACCGTAGCGAATAAGTCCAGGTAATGATTTTTTAGAAAAAAATTAGAATTTTTGAATTGGTTTGAATGCTTTTTATATTTTTTGATGCAAATATGATATGAAAATGTAGAATTTGACTGTTTTTAAATGAAATGAAGAGAAATAATGAAAATCTAAATGAACTTTTCACTAACACAAATTTTAAAACCCTAGAATACAAATTAAATGATGCAAGATGTAATGCAATGTTAACGTAAGATATTCCTAGGATGTAAATGTACTCTAAATTATAAATATGATGCTCTAAATGTAGGTTCACCAAAATGAACCAAATATTTTTGTATGGGGGCTTCTTGTACATTTGTAAGGTTTTGAACCTAAAAGGAGAGAGATACAAAAAACTTAATGGCTCACTCAAGAACAAACCATTGAAATTCCAATGCAAATGAGATTGAAATATATCAAAGGGGATTGTCCTAAAGGCTAAAAACTAATAAAATAGATTCACTACCAAATGTAAACCTAGAAAAGCAAGATATTTGGAAACACAATGTGATATGTAAAAAGACCTAGAAATTCAAGTAAACTAAAATAGAAAACTATGAGATTAAAAGCGTGCACCTAGAAACTAGAGAGAGATGGAATGGAACTCTAATATCCTAAAAAATTCACTGTTGATGCTAACTGGGGCTCATACACCAAGTTGGGCAACTTAGTCCTACTTCGGGAAGACTATGTCAGAACATGTTTCAATCAAATGAGTACTTAGATCTAAAAAATTCTTGTTTAAGCCTCACTAGTGGGACTCATTCGCCACTAATGGTGAATCACTCCACTTGTAGATTTATGGAAATTCAAAATAGGAAACTATATAGACTTCATTTTTCTTTTCTGAGCTCTTGGTTCAGATTTGAGTCTGAAACTATCAAGTTCAATCTATAGGTGTTATGCAATCTTCTCTTAGAGTTTTTACAAATTTGAATAGCTTTTAAATTTTGTTGACAAGTTTTCTAATCTTTCTCTTTGACAAATTTTCAACCTAAACCTGAAAATCACATACAAAGAGAGGGGAAATTCTTGTAGGTTTAGTCAATAGGGGTTTGCCTTGGTCAAACCCCGAGTTGGTAATTAAACCCTTGAAATGAAATAAAATGTAGAAAGAGAATGATGACTGAACAAAGACAATGCTATAGCTCACCAAACCCTTGAAGTAAAATTTTGCAGACATGCAAGTGATAGCTCTAATGGATGTAGACTTGAAAATGCTTGAAATGATTAGAATTATTGAGTGATTGATTGATTAATTGGTTAGTTTTGGGGGGGTGAAATGAGTAGAAAAACCCTATATTTACACTTGATTATACAATAATTCTTGAAAATACATCATACATTGACCTTAGATCTTAGAAATTTGAATTGATTTTAAATTTTAGGCCAAAGGGGACTCATTCACCCGTAATGGAAAATGGGTCCCACATAAGGAATTTAAAGTGGGTTTCAGAATTTATATATTTTAAATGATTTTTATCGAGATTATTTTCAAAAATACACTTAAGTAATGCCTGTAGATGTAAAATGGGGCCAATTATAGCATAAAAAAGGTCCAATTATTAATGAAAATCCTATAAAAGTGTGAAAGTTTGTTACAAAACTTTACAAAAATTTGAAATAAGGCTTGGTAAATGACTAAAATAGGTTATTTTAGTGAAATATATTAATAAGATCCTAGAAAAGTGTGAAAGTGTGTTACAACACTTCACAACACTTTTGCAAGGCATCATAAAATTCTTATTAGTTCACAAGGGCCCAAGACCTAATGTGAATGTGTTAACCACATTATAACACTAAATCAAGGAAAAACTAATCCAACATCCACAAGAAAGACCCAAATGATCATGAAAATGTCCAAAGATCCATTTTTCTACGCTACACAACTAAAGGTGAATTAGTCCCCAGTAGGGCTAAAAGTTGTGAAAATCTAGAATTTGGAGTTACATATTGATGAGGGCGCAACCTGAGACTTAGAAAGTAACCCACAAACAACAGAATAATTTTATTATTCA
The DNA here is from genome assembly GCA_007258455.2 of Sequoia sempervirens. NCBI lineage: Eukaryota > Viridiplantae > Streptophyta > Pinopsida > Cupressales > Cupressaceae > Sequoia > Sequoia sempervirens. The sequence continues at coordinate 130,012,000 of VDFB02270651.1, forward strand.
AAAAATAGAGCTTCTTACATGCAGAGGATCTCAAATCCCCAAGTTCTACAACACATGCAAGTTACAGAAAGCTACAAAATAACCCTTTCACAATATGCGAGCTTGTCCCCAAAAGGTTACCCAAATATTAGAAACCTGCCCATAAATAGAGCTCCTCTTTAGTTTTGGAGCCAAAACAACATTAAAATTTGAGTTTAGGTGGTTTGGCGCTGAAAAATTACAACTTGAAGTTCAAATTTCAAGAGAACATTTGCAATGGTATCTTCTAGACAAGTGCGCCAACTTCCTGAGGCCATAACTTTTGATTCTGGGCTCCGATTCGCGGACCGTTTGAACCGTTGGAAAGGTCTCAAAGTCAAGAACGTGCTCAATATTTACTACAATATCTTTCAACCCAGGAATAGAAAATAAAAACTGTAAATTGGAAATTTCATTATGACGAAAAGGGTATCCAAAAATGTAAAAATATCTAAAAACTGATAAACTTGAAATTTAACTATTTTTGGGTGATGCGAGATTGCCCTTACACCACTGGATGCTCTTGCATCACATATTGAGAGGAACAAAACCTAGAAATCACTTTTTAGAAGCCCTAATAGGGATCCATTCACCACTGAATGCTAATGAGTCCTCAATAGGCCCTAAAAAAAGCTTTTCTAGAAAGGTACACATCATTTCAAGCTCTCAAAAATCCCTTTTTCATTGCTATAATAGTTATTTATCATTTCTAATTGTTATTTGCATGTTTTAGCTCTCATAATTCAGTGTTATAATAAAAAAAATACATAGTGGTTTATCATCTTTTTCATTCATGGTGGTAAACCCTATTTTTTATATTATACAAAAAAATTATTTTGTAAAAAAACAATTACTAAAATTGATAGTGTTATGCAATTGAGTTGCATCCACAACCATTAGCTAGAAAAATTATATCACAAGATCGATCTAAGGTTTGCAGTGAAATTGGTAAATAAGAATTGATTTAGTTATGCTAGTTTTCTTATATTTCAAGTTTCTATTTTTATGTTATTGCAATTTTTGGCTTTCATTCAGGTAAACCTAATGTGAACATGCTAACCTTCCAACCACTTGTGTTGTGTCTAATATTATAGTGGTTTCCCTTTCATAGGTTCTTTTTATTTTTAAGTGGTTCAAGATATTGAAATTTTTAGAAGCTTCCAAGTGCAAAGTATACATCACATTTGCATCTAGGAGGGCCAAGAAAATAATTTTGATGTATATGACACTTTATAGTTTGGTTGAAGTAAAAGTTATTTATTTTTTAAGGCATCTCAGGTTTCAATGATATGAAATTTTATATGACCATATGGAATCCATATGGTGATATTCCTATTTCATATGGATTGTACTATACTATTTATTAGTATTGTAATATTTAATGTATATTTGATCTATATATTTTAAGGTTCCATATTTGCACCATACACATAACTCACAAGGTTATATACTTATTATACCTCAAAGGATATGCACATAAAATATACCTTCCTCTAGTATATATAGTGCACCTTACTCATGATGTATACTCACATATTATCACTATATTCTTACAATATATTGTAAGAAGTATATAAATTATAATACTTTTGTATAGCTCCATAAAAATTTCCTCCCTACTATATGCATTTATAATCATGGGATTTGCTGATATAGACACCTTTTTAATTGATGCAAAAACATAATTATACACAATATAAAACCTAGAAATATACATATATAAACATACAATTTTTTGTATATATATACAAACAACACATGCATGTAGCTTGCACCATCCAAAACATATTTAAATTTTTTAATTTTAATTAATTTTATGAAACAATTTTTCCATTGGTCATATGCACAACCAAGATATTTTTTCCTTCCAAAGTTGTCAAAGTTGTCATCTTTCTTGCAATTTCATGAAAATTGACCTACAAAATTTATTTCTAGCTTTTCAATCATGAGTTTCGAGAATTTGGGAGTGCAAAAACAATAGAATAAAACCCATAAAATGATTTTCAGGAGTCCTAGTAAGGACCCATTCACCATAGGGCGAATGAGTCCTTAATTTGCTTCGAGAAAGCACTTTTTCTGACTAGTACATATCGCTTTCCCATTCTTAGATCTACAATTTTTCTATTGGTTCCTTCAGAATTGATCTTAATATTCTAAATGCACTTTATAGCTTGCATTTTGGGTTTGATTAGATATTTTTAGCCTTTCTCCCAAAGTGTTGTTTGACTCATACCCCCATCCTTTCATAAAAGGGAAATTTGCAAATTCATACCTTGATTTGACTCACCATTTGGTTGTTAGTCATACAATATTGTGGATCTCATTTCCTTGAATGAATTGAGGCAAAATAGGTCTAGTCATCCCCTTTTACCACAATTTTGTAGTGGGGGTGAACAACATCAACCTATCTTTTTCATTTTTTCATTTTGGTGAACTTGAGTTTGATTATTACAATTTCCTGACTTTGGAGTCCATTTGAACCCTAGATTTAGATCGATCATTCATTCACATTTCTTTTCATTGAATTGAGTCTCATTTAGGGTGTCTATTTTGCATTTAAATTTGCATTTCATTTAAGGGTTTTAGGATTGCATCTTTGCATTCTTTAAATTTCAAAAAATACAAAAAATATTCATTTTTCATATCATTTACATAGCATTGCATCATATTCACTTGCATTTGAAAAATGAAATAAAATTGCACACCAAATTAGTTCCCCTAGTTTGTCATTTTGTCACATTTTTCACTTGTATTCAACATTAAATTCATAGAAATTTTTTTAATATATCTTTCTATTTCTAATCAGAATCTGGAAACAACTAAAATCATCTCACAAATCTATACAAACTTTTAAAAAAACCCTAACCTACGACCCATTCACCCTAGGGTGAATGAGTCCATGATCAGGGTCATTTTTTTTATTTTCTAGGAATTAAAATATTTGTTTTTGCATTTCATTTTGCTATTTTCAATTTTTTGTTTCATTTTACAAATTTTATGTTAAGTGGAATTGATTATATTAAGCTTAATTGTATAAAATTAGTGCATTGTGTGATTTCAAAATTGCATTTACAAGACATCATTTTCAAGTTTTTTTTTTAATAAAAAAATTAACTTGTTTAAAATCTGAAAATTGCATTTACATAGTGCATTCTATATCATTGCATTTTAGTTTACCCCCTTTCCATTTTTGGTGTGTACATTGAGTTTGTGAATCTTGTATGAGCTTTACAACTTGGTGTCTAATTAGCAATATTGTTATGATACGTAGTTCAAGACTCATGTCATCCTACGATACACCATTCACCATTGATATTGAGTTCTGCAACTCTTTTACTAATAGTGTTGATAATCAACCCTCTATGGATCATAGCCATCACACCTCATTCCCAATAACTTTCCTCCCTACAAACAATGTGCATGAAATTACCCATATCCCATATGAAAACATAAAGAAGCTTGAAAAAGAATTAAACATTTTGGAAAACTCTATGAGAACCAAGCCTATTGCTAGTAATATCATTACTCTCATAGGGAACATACGAACAATTTGTAAGCATGAAATAGGAATAGAGTTTATATGTTCCTTAACCCATATCATTAATAAGAATTTGTCTCCCCCTCAACCACCTTCCAACACATCTTTCATGCATAAGAGAAAAGAAACCACAAGTTTCAATCACTTTACTACTCCTAACACATACTTTTTTGAAAAATGAAAGGGCTTTTAGTTAGATGAATAAAGTGATAACAACACAATAATCAAACCAAAGAAAAAGAAACCAAAACTGCATGCACATCGAAGACTTCAAATGCAAAATTTGTATGATATTCCCATAACTTCCTATGATCTATTACAAATATCCAATATTGAGAATATTTTTGCACCCTTCTACATTGGAAACTAATTGAATTACCACCTAAACATGAAAATCTAACTAAATATCAAACTTATCAAAACAGACCATAATGTGCTTATCATGTAGATTCTTTGGACATCACACCAATAATTGTTGTATTTTAAAGTGAATATTGGAAATTTTTAGATCCGCTATAGATCCATATTCAATTAAATCATGCACTTTTCTCCTTGCCATGCAATAGTTGTAGGATCTTAGTATGCTCATTATTACATGCTTAACATTCATTGCAAATCATTCTCTTTATTTCAAGGAGCTCATTCTCATCACTTATCTCGGCTCATCTTTTTATTGCACTTAGAGGGGGCAAGGAGTTAGATAGCCTTGTCCTAGTTTTGGGAATTTTCATTATCCCTTTGTCTAGTTTTCCTCCCTCCACATATACTAAACAAGATTGGGATGCAAACAACTTTCTATAGGTTGACTTGCATTTGCCTTACTAGTATCTTGCTTTCTGTGATTGCATGTGTGTAATGTGAAATCCCATATTGTTTTGCTTGATCTATTTATCTCTTCATGTGCATTCTTCTATATGTATCTATATTCTTCTCTATGTCCTACACATTTATCTTTTCTCTTGTCTTATGTTTTCCTTTTAGGGATGACGCAAGGTTTTGAGACATTTAGGTCTCTTCCGTGCTTACCCAAGATATTTTTCTTTGTTTTTTCCCTCTTTATGTCATTCTTCTAGTTATGTGAGTATTTGGAGAATGATGATATTTCCAAGCTCTAAAAAACATTGTAACAAAGATATACTGACCCCAAATCCATAGATCCCTTATTTTTTCGAGGGAAACCCCTTCCCCTTTCATGATGCAACTATTGGCCTTCTCGTTGCACGAAAAGGTTGACCTATCAATGCTTGATACAAGCTTTAGGTAAGATCCATAGGATGCAGTTAAACCATGTCACAAACCCAAGCATCATGTTGTACAAGGAATACCGAGGGACACACCATCTTGCAACAATCCCCCCAACAAAAGTGAGTGGTTTGAACCTGTGACCTCCGCTTTGATACCAATTGTTGGCCTTGTTGTTGCACCAAAATATTGACCTATCAATGCTCAATACAAGCTTCAGGTAAGATCCACATTAGGCATTTAAACCATGTCATAAACCCAAGCATCATGTTGGACAAGGAAGACCAAGGGACGCACCATCTTCAAACAACAACCTTATTTGGAAACATATGACTTCGCATAGGGATTTTTGAGTAAGCTCTAATGTCCTCCTTATGGTTAGCATTTAATATCAGCTACTTTAAATCTATTTCTCACAACAATGGTGTTAGAAATCTATTTAAAGTGAGGATATATGTCAACACTCATGTTTCACTATGTGATTTTCTTTATTCTTTTGATGCGTCCTTTTCTTGGTGGTGTCATTGTGTTTGATGTCTTCCAAGAGGATGATATTTCTTAGCATACAACTTTCCTCTTAATGGTGATGCAACACATTGCATTCCCTAAGTTGTGATTCTCTTATTCTAGAATTATCCTCTCTTGGAGACATTATACATGATGATCCCTAAGGAGAGACCTTGCACGGACTAAGCAATATCCCTTTGAACAAAACCATCTATATGTGTATAATGTTCATAAGTGTTTAGCATAATACAACATGTTAACCTTGTCAAGCTCGAACCCATAAATTCAAGACCACCAAGCATAACACAAATTGCTTTCTAATGGAGCCTTTCCCATGTTCATGAGTGAATAGCATAACACAACTTGTTTAGGCCTTGTGAAGTTCAAAGTATAGTATTGTGGTACCTCATTGAAGTTTTTAGGAAGATAACTCTGATATGGAATGGGAGCCTAAAAATATTCTCTCATTTTCCACCCGTTTGGGGCTCACCTAGTGGAAAACCTAAGGCTCCATTAGCCTAGAGTGAGTGCATGTGCCATTTGCATAGTGGACATCAAGTTCTGCTTGTGAACAAATAAGAAAAATAACCATGTTCCACAACACATTGGGACATTCGTAGCTTGATTCTTCCCTTTCCTTGACAAATAGCCATGTTCCAAATCATGTTGGAATAGTCGTAGCTTGATTTTCCTTTTCATCTCCTAGGCTTTGACATTGTATGATTGAGTATCTTTGACATTGATGCATAAATATGTTTCTTGAATGTCTAGTTTAGTGTTAGCTTGACATGGGGTCATGCTCTCACTAAAGTGGGGGATAAATGTAGTGTAGGAAAGATTATCCCTTTTTCATGCTTAATTTGGGACTAAATATTAACAAAAAGGACTAAATTATGCCTTAATTTAGTGTTGTAATATGGTTTACATATTCACATTAAGTTGACGGCCTTTTTAAATAAAATGGAATTAATTGTGCCTTATTTATGGTGTTATAAGGTGTACCTTTACACTTTCACACTAATCTATGACTTTATTAATTAATTGAGGTTAGTTATTCCTTAATTGTCTCCTTTAATTCAAATTACTACTTTTCAGGCCTCGTGGGACTCATTTGACATTATGGGTGAATTTGTCGTAGTTCTGGAAAACTGTACCAAAGCAAGTTTCAGCCAAAAGGGTGTCCAAATCTACAAAAGTCTTTAGTAAACTCCTACAATGGGACTCATTCACTAGTTATGGTGAATGAGACTAGTTTGTAGTTTTTTGGAACTTTAATGTTCTTATCTACACCTCTTAGTATGCTCTTTCTATTCCTTTGTCTTTCCAAATATGAAACCTTAATTTTGAGGGTGTAGGTGAACTTTTTGTGAATATTGGGACCTTACAAATGAGGGGACAACCCCAACAAGCTTGCAACCTAATCCTCAATGATCTTCAAGTCTTTTAAGCACCTAAATCTGTAGTCACACAAAGAGAGAGAGAAATAGTGTTGATTATTAGGTAATAGGGGTTTTCCTTGGTCAAACCCCATTTAGGTAATTAAACAATATGATGAAATGAGATAATGAAGAATGAACATGAAATAATGTAATTAGGAATTTTCCATGATGATGGATCTAGAATAGATACAACAATTGATGAAGAATCTTACCCTTGGATGTCTTAGAATTGATCTTGAAAGCTACCTTGATGACCTTGTGAATAATTGGAATACTTAACTCTTGAATGCTTGACTTGAAAAATTGAATACATGATGAAATAATGATTTGGAAGCTTGATTATATAGTCAATTCACTCAAATGACCATTAATTTGATCCCCAGGGCTGAAATTGAAGAAATTGAAACTTAAAATCTAGTATTTCCCACTCAAGTTGGGATGGGGCTCGTTAACCCAAGGTGGCGAATGGGTCCCATATGGGCTATTTTTTCAGCTAGGATGTTGTGGAGTGAAGAAATTAAGCTTATATGTTGATATTGTTAGATTTTTTATCAAAATTTTCCTTTGGATGCACAATATAGGGTCATAGGGGCCTATTAATGATGATATAAATGTTATAAAAACAAGAAGGCCCATGATTCAATGTGAAAGTGTAAATAAATACAGTTTACAACACTAAATTAAGGAAAAATTAGGTCTATCTAACTTAGAAGGGTCCTAAATCCCATGTGAATGTGTAAAACACATTACAAAACTATATTATGTCCACTTTAGTTTACAAGCCTCTTAAATTTAATGTGAAAGTGTAAATAAATACATTTTACAACACTAAATTAGGGTATAGTTAAGTTACTTTAGCTTAAGGAGGGGCCAAGACCTAATGTGGATGCGTAAAACACCTCAAAACACTAGATCAAGGTGATATCAAGTCTAATTTATTGTTAATTATTCTTGAATTAAGCAAGGGATACATTTTTCTACACTAAAATTATCCTTGACTTTAGTGATAGGATGCACCTACTTTAAACTCACACTAATGTAGACATTCAAGAGGGGTCTAATTGTACCAATGCGGATGATCTAGGATAATAAAGATCAAGGAGGTAACCAATCCCCTAGGATCCAAGATCCTAATTCAAACTAACATAAGCACAAAAGGACACACACAAGGTGTACGATATGGAACAAAACAAGATATGTGATCATGAAATTTCAATTAAAAGAAGAAAGAAAAGAAAAAACTGCACTCACTTTGAGGCCACAAAACTTCAGGTCATCCACAGGGTGAGTATCCACAATACACTCACTCTAGGGTCATAAAACTTTAAGTTATCCATGGGGTGAGTAATCCCAAAAGGGTGAGACATACACACATTGCCAGTATGCACTCACACACACACGTGAGTGGCTATGGGAAAAGTCATGCCTAGTTTGGGCTTCGTACTCAAACCATACCAAAGTTATACCTCCTGATAACTTTGATAAGGCACCATGCAAAAATGATCTTCAAGCTCCATAAAGCAAGCAAAAATTCATATGCTTGAAACTCATAGACATTGTAAATGCAAAATAGTGTAAGGTTTGTTCAAAGGGATTTTACCTAGTTCATGCAAGGTATCTTTTTAGGGAAATTGTGCCTAATCTATCTAAGAGAGGAAAAATGAAAGGTCTCATCTTAGGGAACATTGTACTTAATGTTTCCAAGAGAGGACAATGTAAGGAAATATCATGCTCTCGGAGGAAATCAAACCCAATGACACCAACAAGAAAGGAATGCACCACAAGAAGAAAGAAAATCATATAATGAAACATGAGTGTCGATGTATGCCCCCGCTTTAAAGTGGTTGCTAACACCATTATTGTGAGAAATTTCTTTAAAGTAGAAGAATAAATGAGAGCTTATTCGAAAAGCCCTATGTCAACTCATATGTTTCCAAGAAGCTACTTCTTGAACAAGGTAGTATGTCACATGTGAGTTAACTTAAGGCTTGTCATCCACATTGAAAGCTTGCTCTTATATGTACATGAAATGTGATCAACTAGCCAAAAGCGACAATGACAAGTGACATACGAGGAGGAGGATAACTAACCCCTTGCCCCCACTTAGTGTAGGAAAATGATGAGCTAAATAGGATGAAGCTAATTATCAGCTAAAGGAACTAGGTGCTTCAACACAAGGAAGAGCACCACGATCCTTAAGATGTTGAATTTTGTTACTTAAAGCCTTACATTCATTAGTAGAATAACCATGAACTCTATGATAGGTGAAAAATTAATGTTTGTGGTAAAATTTATTTTGTATTCTAAGAGGAAGGGATATCAACCAATCCTGGAGGAATCTCAACAAGATATCTTCTTGATCCAAATAAGAAGATGTTCCTTGATTAGATATCTCTTGCTTAGAATAGGATGTTATACCTACACAAGACCTTTTAGATTGCAAGATTTTATACTCTCCTTTATAGGATGGTGTAAAATCTAATTAATTCAAATCATTAGTGTTTTACATGATGGCGTATACATTAAGTGAATATTTCTTTGTTTGTTTCATTTCTTGCAAAGGATAATAGCCAATACCACTAGTGTCTATCAGTTGAGGATACAATGGTTTTAATGTTGGCTTAGAGGAATATTTTGTGATATTTTTGATATTATGTGAATCCTTGTTTATTTCTATAAAAGGACAATAACCAATACCATGAGTTTTTTCTTTCATGTTAGGTTTTATAGGATTATAGATACTTTGTTCTCTAGCACAACATCCTTTTCCACTATACCCAAGTTGTTTCATAAGTTTATAACCTTTTCCATAAATATTTATCATTGCTTTTGGATCTAGGGGTTTCTCATAATCAGCTTCATCAAAGGCTATTTTGTAATTTATTGTTTTTTATTCTAAAGTGGTTGAGGCGGATGCTTTCAAAGGGTCTTACAAGTTTTGCATTGGCATTATCACTTTTTATTTTCCATTTTTAGTGTATTTGTCTATGATCTTGTATTTTCCCATGAATGTTGGTTAAAATTCTAAGGAACCCCAATAATCTTCTAATAGCTTAGTGACTTCTTCAATGTCTTTTTATTTGTCTTTCTATTGTACAGGTTCAACTTGTGTAGTTGGTGTCAATGTTGCTAAAAGATTCTCCTTTTTTTTCTCAATTACAACTGTTTAGGTTAGGTTCTGCTTTGAGTGTGTACACTTTTTTGTTGTAAATGTATTTCATTTTATGATGAAGAGTAGAAGGAACACCATTCATTGCATGAATCCATGGCCTGCCTAGAAGGAGATTCTATAAAAAATTGTGAGGCATAACATGGATCGCTGTTTTTAATGTGGAAGCAAAAAAAGAAATACAAACATGCAATGTCACTAGCATTAAACTAAAATGAATTTTATTATATGGGAAATCCACTCAAATGACCATTATCTTGATCCCAAAGGCCGACATAGGAGAAATTTGAACTTAAGAACCAATTTTTCCTACTCAAACCTCAAAATAGCTCAAATGGGACTCATTTTCCATCCTAGGTGATTGAGTCCCGCTTGTATGGGACTCATTCTCCTAAAGTGGAAAATGGGTCCCGTAGGGGCTATTTTTCTAGCTAGGATGCCAGGGAGTGAAGAAATTAAGCTTATATGTTGATATTGTCATGTTTTTTTATCAAAACATGCCTTGGGATGCATAATATGGGGTCATATGGGCCTATTAATGATGATATAAAGGTCATAAATACAATAGGGCCCAAAATATAATGTGAAAGTATAGATAAATGCACTTTACAACACCAAATTAAAGAAAAATTAGGTGTATTTAGCTTAGAACCTAGGGCCCTAAATCCCATGTGAATGTGTAAAACACATTACAACACTAGAATAGGTCAAATTGAATTGCAAGCCTTCTAAATTCAATGTGAATATGTAAATAAATATATTTTACAACATTAAACTAAGGCAGAGTTGAGTTAATTTAGCTTAAAAAAGTCTCAAGACCTAATGTGGATGTGTAAAACACCTCACAACTCTAGATGAAGGTGATATCAAGTCCACTTTTTCATTTTACATTCAAGATTTAAAGGAGCCCCCTTCATTGCATGAATAGATGGCCTACCTAGAAGGATATTATATGAAATATTATGAGGCATAACATGAATTAGTGTTTCTAATGTGGCCTTTCTAGCTATAATAGGTAAATTGATCACACCAAGTGGGTGTTTTCCTACATTGTCAAATCCCTTAATAGATAAATAATCGGGTTGAATGTTTGATTTATCAATGACGAGCCTATCCAAAAGAGTTACACTACACACATTAAGGGTAGATCCATTATCCAAAAGGGCTCTCTTTATCCCTTTTCTTTTGTATTGATATATTATTATGAAAGCTTCATTTTATTTTTCACTTCTAAAGGAGGGATCTCAGTTTTGTGGAAAAAATGTTACCATTCAGTCATTGAATCATGATTGCTATGTCATTCGGTTGCACATTAGAAGGGATAGGAACTTGTAACATTTTTTGAAGCATAGTGTGATAATTAGGTGAATTCTAAACTAGCTCCCATTGGGAATTCTTTTCAAGAGATGGGTATGTGCAGGATCATCGTGGAAAAAACAAGCCCTTAAGTGGCAAAAATAACAGAAAAATTAGAGTTAGGCAACTTGACTTAAAAACTTGAATAAGTTATCTATATTATTTCAAAAATATGTAAGAATAGAATTTGTAGCAAATTGAATGTAGTTTCTAAACTACTAGGTTTTTTTTTTTTAAATCTATTTGGTGAAAATTTGAAATTTCAATGCAATATTACTTAAATTTTAGCAAAAAATAAGAAGTAGGTGTCTATCCCACCCTAACCACAATAAAATGATGATATTTTTTTATAATATTTTAGATATAAGTAGACAACTCATGTCTCGATGTGATGCATATTTTTTTTTAATTTTTTTCCAAGTAAATAATTAATTATGATTTTTTTATTACAAATTTTAAAAATATAGAAAACTTGTATGTCCGACCACCTTAACTTGGTCAAAACTTCATGAAATTCAATTTTTGTTTTTAATCCTATAGTATGTGAAGCATAGAATGTGATGCATGTTTTGGATTCAAAATTTTGATACTGTTTGAAAGATATAGATGTTTTTCAATCAGCTTATTGATAAGGACTTTAGTCGTAATTTGAATAGAAAATGAATAATAATTACTTATTAAATTCAAATTAAAAAATAATTTATATTGGTGGAAAGCTGATAATCTCCTTTAAAAACCCTTTTCGTTTCATCAATTTTGGGTAAAAAAAACTCGTCAGCCACATACCCATCATATTGCCACTTTTTGGCCCATCATGATCCTGAACGTACCTAGATTCTTAATTTGTTCAACAAGATAATACTCCTTCCCACTATCCAAAGTTAAATGGTGGGAACTAGGCAGGATGGGATTAGGAAAATGTAAGGTTTTCAAGGTCATTTGTCTTGGTTGTAGATTGTTTCTAGTGTTATATGTATGAGCAAGGGTATTATGACTTAGCTACTATGACACGTTATTCTTAGGTGGGTAAAGGATAAGTTTAGGATTATTTTGAGTTGGAGGCTTGTTTGAAGGTGGGTAAATGATTAGAGTATTCTTAGGATTTCCTATGGAATATGTGGGAGGTCCAATAATCAAAGGGGATCTAATGGACACACATTCATAACCTCAATAATCATGGTTTGATGTATCTTTAATAAAGGGCAATGTAGTATCACCTTTTTACCATCACCCAAGGAAGACAAATTACTATTGTTGTCATTTTCTGACACCATGATAGCCTCCCTAGGAGGAGAGTTTTTACGAAAACTATAAACCAAATATTCTTGACATTCAAGGATTGGTTCTTCCAAAATGACGTCATCATGAGTAAGGGAGTTATCAATTGTTGGATTTTTTTGTTTGTCGATAGTTGGAATATTAGGAGAAGACTTTATTTGATTTTCATTTTTATCTAAGGTCTCATTCTCTTGTGCCATATTATCTACCATTGTAGGAGAGCTTGTAATGTGTTCATCCATATTTATATTTTGTAAATTAGCTTCAACATAAATAGGGGAGGCATCAAGGGAAGGACCATTATAATTTTCATGCTTACTAAATAGATCTTCCCAAATGGTCAGAGAATTAGGGAAGGGAGGGAAAATATTTTCATGACTCTTAATAGGTGCATCTTCTAACACTAACTTATCCTCTCCACATCGAGGAGGGATATGAGGAGAAGGACCATTTTTATTTCCATGTCTGTCTATGATATTGTCGAACCCCAATCCCAATACCTGCAAAACAACATGAACAAACACATTAGATAGTGAAAGGCAAGAAAGAACAAGGATTCCCCATGGAATCCATTTACAAATTTCAAATTAGGAAAAGAAATAAAGAGCACAATAAGAAAACAATAAAATAGAGATTGAATCCTAATTAAACTAGAAAACTCATGATCCCATGGGGGAATTGGTGCCATTTTGATGTGAAAATTGGCCCTTTCCCAACTCCAATAATGCAAGCTTGATGAATATTGATGAATGATCCACTTTGATGAAGGATGGTGAGTGCTCCAATGTAAAAATCTGCATAACCTAGCTAAGATTAAATAATAATGGATGAAATTTGCTAATGATTTGAGCATAGTAAGTTTACTCAAATTATGGATGATCAAATGAGGAGTTTAGCCTCTTATTTATAGAGTAAAAAGTTGAAAGCATGCTAAAAATAGAGCAATGTGGGACTAAGAATTAGCCAATGACAAAGTGCCACTTGTCAACCTATGAGTGGATGGAGGATGTGCAAGTTTTGATGATTGTGCCAATAAATGCCTATTTTTCAATTTTGAATTTGTTGAAATGAAATGAAAGAGGGAAGAAAGAATGAATTGAATGCCACTTGGCTCAAGGAAAAGGACATGTAAGATGGACTAAATGCCTTGTTGGATGTACATATCTACTTGGATTTTGAATTCAAACTTGGAGAATATTCCCAAAAGATGCCTTGTTGAGGAAAATAGAGATTTAATAAATCAATTAAATCTATTTTCATGTGCAAGTGGTAAAAGCTGGAGGATGGGACATGAGGAGAGATTAAATTAATCAAATTTAATTAATTTAATGAAGGGGGTTAAATGATGTGACCTATTTGACTTAAATTTGTGGATTTATTTAAATAAACTAATGAGAAGAATGTGATAAGGGATTAATTAAATAAAGATTTATGATTTATTTAATTAACAGTTATGATGTTAGATTAAACTAAATAAGGTTTTAATTTATTTAATTTAATAGATAGACTTAAAATATTTAATCAAATAAAATTAATATTTAATTAAATAGGATAATTAGATCAAAATGATTAATTTAATTATCAAGAAGAGGTGACTTAATTAGATACCTGATTTATTTAATTAAGAGAGGAAAATTGATGAATTTAATCAGATAAGGGGATTTGATTAAATGGTTAGACCAAAGGATGATTCCAGATAAAATGATGTTAGTGGTTAGGATCAGATGCACAATGTCAATCGGTACATTTTACATGTCTACATTTTGCCCAGGCTCTTTGAAGAAATGGACTTGTTGTGTTGGTTAAAAGAATAAATGATCTCGATTAAAGCCAAAAAATTTCTCTTTTAAAATCTTGCCCCACTGCTACCTAGTGAGAGAAATTTTTTTGGGTGATCTCACAAAAAAAGAGGACAAGGTGCCTGACATGTCCAAAAAGGCTCCAGGGGGCCAAAAACATGTCTAAACATAATAAAACAATGTAAAACAGGCCTTGACTGGACAAAAACAGGCTCAAGGGTCCAAAACCCTAGCAAAATAGACAATTAGGGTAAAAAAGCCTAATTTTCAAGCTTAAAAAGGCTCTAAGGGGTCACTTTCAATTCATTTTCACACAGCCATCTAGCAACCTTGAGATTTGAGCTCTAACCTCACAACAATATGGTGCAACAACAGCTCCCAATGCACATTTCTAACCGAGTTTAGATGTACCAGTGGCCACCCGGCATTGGGGCACCGGTAAGTGATGCTTACTTGAGCTTTATTTTTTGTTCTTAGCACTCATTTATTGCTTTTAAAGTCAGTCTTTGTGCAATGATCCTATACAACGCTACTCAAAAATAAAATTGCACTACTTGGTCTTAGATTGCGCCACAACGGTGAACTCCAAACTCTGACACTTAGGTCATGGCCTGCGGGGTCATTTCCAAAGTGCAACACAACAATGCATTAATGACAAGAATCTTTTCAAAATGCACCACTTGGAAGGAAAGTGCATCGTGGTGGTTCACTTTCAACATTTTGTACCCCAACATTTGAGTTTGATAAAAATCAAACTATGATGCCTTCATAGATAGTGATGTCTGGAGTGGTTTCTTGGACGCCCGGCAAAAAAAGTTTCAAATTTTTTAACATGATGACTCTTCTTGATGCAAGATGCGGCAAGGGAGCTCTATTCCCAAGAGCATAGGTCATGGGATCTCTTTGGTTACCTTCGATACCTCAGTGACAAAGATTAGGATCAACTACAAGACATGGGGTTGTGGTACATCGCTTACACAACACCCATTCGCACCCACCTTGGGATGATGTCAACGCTTGCTGAGAGATGGCACAGCGAGACCTCCTCTTTCTATCTTCCCACCAGCGAGGCCACCATCACTTTGGAGGATGTTTGGTGTATCCTGAGATTGTTGATTCATGGTCGGTGCATCGTTTTTGATATAGATGAGGGGCAGAATGGCTGTCAAACCATCCTCACCATAGAGGAAATTTTAATTTGAGAGAGGCAGATCAAGTTCAAGCATCATAGGGCTCTGGAACCTCCCTTCTTCTTTGTTGTTGCAGTGATTATTTTAGGTTTCATTGGCCCAGATCGACGAGGCTGGTATTTCAGTCCTAGTTGGGGACTCTGCTGGGAGCGCATGGTGATGCATGACAGGCCTACTCATTTTTCTTAGGGACCAATTCTTCATGCATCACTATACAAAGATCTTCACGAGTACATCTCCCTAGATGGTAGAGAACTCAGAGCAGGCATTACACTCCTCCATGTATGGGCGTGGGAGCACATTGTTGTCCTTCATCAGTGGATTGTTGCAGTTCCGATGGGGCCTAATGATCCCCTTGTAGGGCACTACAGAGGTGGTATGTCCTTCACACACATAGAGGAGAATGAGATTCCCAATTGGAGGAAAGTCCTAGATGAGATGCAGGTGTTTATATGGCGCTCATACCTTGGTCAGCCCGGATAGGCCCACTATGTACATCAAATTTTCTATGCCTGCTAGGACCGCTTCATGCAAGGGCAAGAGCACACAATGATAGAGAGATATCTGCCCAGGTGCGTTCAACGTCAGTTCGGTGAGCCTCAGGATCAGCTAGAAGATGATTATGTGGCCATATTTTCCCACACCATGTCACAGGTTTCATGGCATTGATACATTCCTACCCATGGACAACTTTAGACATTTGGTGGCTCAACCATGGGTTTATGATCAAGGGCCTATAGATCCAGGCATGACATAGGCATATAGGGATTGGTTTTGGCCTCCCCTACATTTGAAAGTTCCAAGAGTAGTCCCCAATGAATAAAGGGTGAGAGGCACAGGGGGAGGAAAAGGACAAAGGGATGGTGCATGACAGGACTAGTCGATCGAGCCTCTAGTTTAGCCAACTTAGCTAGGTTAGGGCAACATCCAAATGCAGGATCAATAGTAGGGGTTGGCTAGGTAGCAAGGGCAGGCAGGTGCACCACCATAGGCTGGGGGTGAGGATCATCCTTAGGTACAGCCTCCACGAGCACAACCGATAGGGAAGCCAACAGGGCAGGTGGATCCCAAAGATACATTGTTTGTACAGCTACAGGCTTAGGTGCAGACTTTGACAAGGGAGAGAGATCAGGCTAGGACTGAGATAGATCAGATCAGGGCTAAGAGGGACCATGGCATACTGTAGAGGCAGGCTATAGAGCTACATGTGGCTGTAGAGATGGGTTGGCGATAGCATTTGGAGAGCATGGCAACCTCCTCTCAGAACACAATGTCACTTCGGTCCTACAGGGAGGTCATTCAAGAGGCCAATTATTATCGTTGGCACTATCACCAGGTTGTGCCCAGAGTAGAGTTGGTCCTAGAGTACTCACAGTGGACCAGCCACAGACCAGAAGAGGGTAATGATGATAGGGGCGAGGGTAGTAGCCAAGAGGGGTAGACCTTGATCGAGATGATACTTTTTGTGCTTTATGGGATCCTTTTTGATAGCCTGATGGGCCTTTTTGTACTTAGTGACATACATGTACAGTGATCCAATTATTTTGTACTATGACAGTTATTCGATGATGATATATATATATGAGCTGATGGTTTTGATGTGATGTGTACCATTTATTTATGCATGTATGGATGATTCTATTTCTATATGCTATTGCAATGATGTTATGGTGCTATATTATGTATTTATGGATGCATTTATTTCTAATGATATATGCATTATGTAATGGCTATGACCTAACAGATTTATATTATGTTGTTGATTTATGATATGCATATGTATTTATGTGATATGTAATGATGTTGTAGTGTATATGATGATTTGAAATGATATGATATGTAATATGCAATATGCCAAATGATATGGAAATGATCTATGGTGTATACACGAAATGATGTGAATCATGCTTATATGTGAAATGATTATGGATGGATGTACGCTTTGCATGTAATGGATTTTTGTGTTTCTATTTATGTTTATAATGATGTGGAATGATTTATGCAATGAAATGTAAAAATTATTGTGATGCCATTTATGAAATAATATGGATGATTAGTGGACAATATAATGCGATGTAAATGCAATGATCGTGTTTTATATGGTGTGTATTGATGATGCAAATGAGATGGTTTTCTAAGATGCTTAGAATAACAAATCTATATTATCCTAAACATGTTAAATGATAATCTAAATGCATTTAATGTGATGTGATGTGATATATGAAATGATAAATTAATGTAAATTGGTATGATGGTGCTTTATGCAAAATGAACGTAATGTGTGAGATGACTTTATAATGTTATGCGAGTATGTATGCAATGGATTATCTATAATGCTTATATACATATTATGTATGATTATGCAGTAGGTGGTAATGTGAAATGGTTATGAAATGTTTATGCAAATGAACGTTATGTGATGATTTATGTGTTAAATGCAATGTGATGCAAAAAATGGATGCAATGTAATGAGAAAGGGATGTGCTAATCTATGAATAATTCTTATGATAACATGTTTATATGATGGTGGAAATGCAATGCATATGTTTCCTATATGATATATTTATGCAATATGCTAATGATTTGTGGATGCAGGATCGATGATGATGATGATGATGATCAACTGTCATAGTACCTTTGTTAGCGCTATGAGCAAGAAGGAATGAAAGAGAGGAAGTCATTTCAATAAGTCAAGAGATGATGAATATGCAAAATGATGATGATTTCTTGCCGAGGAATTAGGATTTTCAAAGGGCCAATTTCCTTATGTTTGATGACACACATGGTACGATGCATCAAGGTATAGAAAACAAAGATGGTATTGTACCCAGTGTGATGTAATTTCATTTGACAAACAGATAGGAGCATTTTTGTTCACACCTGACATACATAAACCTTGCTAGGATTTACTTTAGAAGTTTCAAACACCTTAGACCGAAACACGGAAAGGTATAACTGTAGACATGTAAAATGTACCAATTGACATTATCCATCTAATTCTGACTACTAACATCATTTCATTCTGAATCATCCTTCGGTCTAACCATTTAATCAAATACCCATATCTGATTAAATTCGTCAATATTCCCCTCTTAATTAAATAAACCAGTTATCTAATTATGTCACCTCTTCTCACTAATTAAATTAATCATCTTGATCTAATTATCCTATTTAATTAAATAATTTATTTTAATTGATTGAATCTCTAAAGTCTATCTATTAAATTAAATCAATTAAAACCTTATTTAGTTTAATCTAACATCATTCCTGTTAATTAAATAATTCAAAATATTTATTTAATTAATCCCTTGTCACATTCTTCTCATTATTTTATTTAAATAAATCCACAAATTTAAGTCAAATAGGTTACATCATTTAATCTCCTTCATTAAATTAATTAACTTGGATTAATTTAATCTCATATCATGTCCCATCCTCCAGCTTTTACCACTTGCACATGAAAATAGATTTAATTCATTTATTAAATCTCTATTTTCCTCACAAGGCATCTTTAAAGTAATATTCTCTCAATTTGAATTTAAAATCCTAGTGGACTTCTTCCTTCCAACAAGGCATTAACTCCATCTTACATGTCCTTTTCCTTGAGCCAAGTGGCATTTAATGCATTTTTCCTTCCCTCTTCCTTGTAATTTCAACAAATTCAAAATTCAAAAATAGTCATTTATTGGCACAATCCTCAAAACTTGCACATCCTCCATCCACTCATAGGTTGACAAGTCGCATCTTGCCATTGGATTAATGTTAGTCCCACAGTGCTCAATTTTGGACATTCATCTATCAATCTCATCTATAAATCAGAGGCTAATCTCCTCATTTGATCATCCACAATTTGAGTAAAGTTACCATGCTCAAATCATTAGCAATCCTCATCCATTATCATTGAATCTTAGCTAGGTTATGCATGTTTTTCCATTTAAGCACTCATCAAGCATCAACAAAGTGGATCAATTATCATCACACATCAATCTTGCATCATAGGAATTGGGAAAGGGACAATTTTCACATCAAATTAGCACCAGTTCCCCCATGGGATCATGAATTTGCTAGTTTAATTAGGATTCAATCTCTTTTATTGTTATTTGATTGTGTTCTTCATTGCTTTGTTCCTAATTTGAACTTTGTGAATGGATTTCATGGGGAATCTTTGTTCTTACTTGCATTCGAGAATCTAATGTGTTTGTTCTTATTGTTTTGCAGGTATTACGATTGGGGTTCGCACAATAACCTATCAATGCAATAGTCAAAAATTTTCCTAAAACTTCCTCCATACATACCTAACAAAGCAAGTATTCGCTAGGGTTATATTACAAGAACGCACAACAAGCACAACAGATAAAAGATAATGATCATTGCACCATTCCTATTTCTCTAAATCCTTTGCTCAGATATCATCGAGAGGTCCTTGGAATGAGCATAGTAAGATAATTCAAAAGGATAAAGATAAAGTAAACAAACAAGTTGATGTTCTCCAATACCGCTAACCAAAAGGGGATGTGGTTTTAAAGATAAGAACCAAAACTATTGCCAAAAGATCATGCCCATTGTAGGAAGAATAGATCCATGTTAGTGGATGGCGACATGTCATTTCGTTTATCCTAAGCGTTCTTTGAAATGATTGATATGGGACCAATTCGATGATAGGTTATCGACACAAAGAGTTGACCAAATTGTTTATGTACTAACTTAGACCTAAGACTTGACATTTTGAGTTTTCACTTTTCACTTGCTAGACTTGTTTCTGATTATCTTACCAAAGATTGAGGATGACGATCATTTATTATGAGTGATGTTATTGCGGGTGCGGCCGAGATGAGATAGATGGATTTTTTTTCAAATATTTGGACGTTTTTTACGTTTTGCAATATTTTGAGGCTATTTTTGGTGTTTTTGAGATTTTCAAATGTTTTGATGTTTTATTTTCCAATGTTTTGGGGTTTTTGGAGATTTTGACCAAGAGACTAACCTAAAGACCTATCCTAGGGGCCTCGAGGGCTGATCAACAGATTAGCCTTACCTACGTTATACATGCAGAGACCATGTAGTTCAACTGAAAACTTGACTGATTTACATATGGTGATATACATGATGAGATGTCAGCTTATTTTGACATATTCCTAAAGGACTGGCCTAAGTGTCTTGGGCGATGATCAAAGATCAACCTTGCCTACGTTCAAGGCTCAGAGACTCGTAGTTTGAAAAGATGTCATTGTTTTTGAATTTTTGAATGAATTTTGGACCTATTTTTTAGATTTTGATATGTTTTGATGTTTTTGGATTTTGTGATGTTTTGATGTTTTTGGATTTTCTAATTTTTAATGTTTTTGGATTTTCTGATTTTTTATGTTTTTTTAATTTTTTGATTTTTAGGACTTTAAGAATATAGACAAATCCGATCCGATGAGAACATGCCACCAATGTGATGCAATAGACTACTCTGATAAAGGTAGGACAAACTAACCTTGAGGATGGGCCAAGTAGTACTAGGAGAGATCATGATACAAACACAGGACCAAGCTATGGTGCAGATATCAAATGAATGGGTAATGGATGGAGATATGAATGCAATGGATGGATGGATGATGCATAACAAGCCATAAAGATCCTGGTGGATGGAAAGTGCTTATTTACACAAGGCACCTGTTTGATGGGTTTTCACCAAGGTACTTGCCCAAAGTGCCACCGAAGTGGTTTTCACTAGAGGACAATTTTTCTCTTTACTATTTTTAATCCTTTTTCTGATTTTTTTGGATTTTCTTCTTTTTTTAATTTTTTGTTGTCACCAAGATGCCTGTTTGCCATGTTTTTTCCGAAGTAACTATTTCTTCAGGAAATTTTCTAATTTTTTGGATTTTTGGTTCTATACCCCGAAAGATTTAGGCTTAAAACTTTTTGAGATGAGAGTTATTCATGGGCTCTTGCAAAAGTTCCCCTCTAGGTGTTGATAACTGATATGCCACTGACTTATAACTTGCTATGATAATGAATGGTCCCAACCAATTGGGTTCAAATTTTTCTTTGCTGCTTGGCTTTGGGACATTCTTTTGATTCTCCTTTAATACTAGTTCTCCGACTTGGAAAGTCCTGCTTCTGATTTTCTTATTATAGCTCCTTTTGAGTCTATTATGATAGACTTGTAAATGATTCAAAGCATCTATATGTTGCTCATCCAGTAGCTTCAACTCATTCAATCTTGATACTCGGTACTCTTCATCTATCGTGAGGTTTTGTAGTGATATCCTATGTGATGGGAGCTCGATCTCAATAGGGAGTACTGCTTCTAATCCGTAGACCAGGGAGAAAGGGGTGGCTCCAGTGGGTGTGAAGATACTGGTTCTATAGGCCTAGAGGGTGGGATTAAGTTGTAGATTCCAGTCACGACCTACGTCAATGACTATTTTCTTGAGGATTTTCAAAATGGTTTTGTTTGTAGCTTCTGCTTGGCCATTTCCTTGGGGATAGTATGGGGTAGAGAAGCGATGTTGGATTTTGAATTTTTTTCATAAGCCACGGACCTCCTAATTCTTAAATGGTGTCCCATTATCTGAGATAATGGCTTGTGGAACCATGGCAGAAAATGAGATAGTTCAAGATGATCTTTGATATCTACTTCCCAGTTATATACGTCATGGGTATGGCTTCCACCCACTTAGTAAAGTACTTTTTTGCAGTTATGATGAATTTGTGGTCGTTAGATGAAATGGGCGTGATTTTTCAAATGAGATTGAGTCCCCACTACGAAAAGGGCCATGGTGTGACGATGGGATGAAGCTCTTGACCTAGAGCATGGATGAGGTCCCCATGCTACTAACATTATAGACACCCTCTGACATAATCATGTGACTCTCTTTCCATTGTGGGCCAATATTACCCCATCCTTAGTAGTATCTTAGCTATGGTCATTCCACTCGAGTGTGAACCACAGATACAGTTATGTACTTCAGTTAGATTAATCAATGCCTCTTTAGTGTTTAAGCAACACAGTAGGTTTCCTTCTATGCTCCTACGATATAAGGTATTTCCTAGGATGACAAATAGGGATGCCTTTTTGACAAAGGTTTGTTTTAGGTTTGAGGGTAAGTTACCGGTATGACTCCTATTCGAAGCTATGTATAAATTTTGTGGCACCAAGGATCACTGGGAACAATGATTTCTCACACAAATTCCAATTTTGGTACCTCAAATGCAAGCACAAGAAGCTGCTCTATCATGAATTCATATTTTGGAATGTTGTGAGGGATATCTAGTAAAGATCCAATTGTTTCCATGGCATCCGCTACTCTATTTTTGGCTCTAGGAATCTGGTCAAATGTAATTTTGATGTACAATTCTTTGAGAGTCCACCAATTTCTTGTATGGAGTGAGCTTATCATCCTTGGTCTGGTATTCATCATTCACTTGGTTTATTATCAATTGAGAGTCTCTGTATACTCTGAGAGCTATAATGTTCCATTGCACTACTATTTTGAAACCTATGGTTAAACCCTCGTATTCTGCAATGTTATTGGTGCAGGGAAATGTCAATTTGTAGGACCTTGGTATGCAGTCCCCTTGTGGGGTGATAAAGAAGACACCATCTCCTGATCCATGTTACATGTATGAACCATCAAAGTATAGTTTCCAGTGGTCAGCTACGTTGAGATTAAAAATAGATTCATCTAGAAACTCAAAAATGAGAGGATTCTCTAAATAGATTGGTGCTTCTGCAAGTTGATCTACGATGACTTGGCCTTTGATTACTTTCCATTCCACATATTCAATGTCATACTCTAACAATATCATCACCCATTTGGCCATTCTTCTCGTGAGCATTTCCTTTGACAATAAGTACTAGAGAGGGTCAATTTTGGTGATGAGTTTTATTTTGTGTGCCAACATGTAATGTCTGAATTTTTGTGATGCAAACACTACCGCTAGGCATGCTTTCTCTATGAATGAGTAGTTTAGCTTATGCCCAACCATTGTTCTTCTGATGTAATAGCTAGCCCTTTCTGTTCCATATTCATCATGCTCAGCTAGGAGAGCCCTAAGGGCTACTGCTATTGTTGATATGTAGAGAATTAATGGTTTTCTTGGGATTGGTGGCATTAAGACCGGTGGTGTCAGTGGATATTATTTGATTTTATTAAGTCCCTCTTCACACTTGTTATCCCATTTGTACACTACTCCCTTGTGGAGTAGGTGAGAGTATGGGTTCTATTTGTCTGCCAACTGTGCTATGAATCTTCGAATGGATTGGAGCCTGCCTTGGAGACCTCTCAGTCTCTTTAATGTTTTTGGTGCCTCCATTTCAAGGATTTTTTTTACGTTTGCTGGATCTACCTCGATACCTCTCATTTACACTATATTTCCTATAAATTTTCTTGATTTTAAGCCAAAGACGTAGTTCTTTGGGTTTAATCTGGCCTTGTACTCTTTGAGCCTATCAAAGATGGCACTTAAGGTTGCCATGTGATCTTTTCTCTTTCTCGATTTAGCTAAGATGTCATCAACATAATCTTCAACTATTTTATGGAACATGTTATGGAAGATCAATGTCATGGCCCTTTGGTATGTTGCTCTTGCATTCTTTAAGCCGAATGGCATCATGTTCCAGTAGTGAACCACAATTTATGGATCAAGTCCTAGCATCTTCGCATAGCTCCATGCAAATTTTATCTGTCTTTTTCTTAGGAAGGCTTCTAGAAGCTATTGTTCCTCTTATAGTAATGACTCCACATAGAATGTGATGTGTGGGGTTTCCTCTATTCCTAGGTTGACCGAATTGCACCTTTCTGCTAGGACTGCTAAATTTTCTTGATGAAAAGCTCTAAAAGGAAGGTTGAATCCCCCATCCTTGAGTGCCTCAAAGAGGTTTTCACCATTGGATGCGTCCTTTCTTTTTAGTTTTTTTCTGGTTTGAGAGTGCCACAGTGTGGTTTTCACTCAAGGACTTAGATATTATTCTTAATTTTTCACTTTTACAACTGAGGGATTCAATTGTTTCCCCGTAATAGGCATGCGTATCTAGCTCAATTATGAGCCCTTCTTTGTGATCCCCACATGGAATATTATCTTGTAGTCGCATGAATTCCAAGAGTTCCTCATCATTTTCGAATGTATCAAGAACTGGTGCTCCTCATTAGTCGTAGTCAATGAGTTGGGGATATACTAGGCAGATTTCATGATTTTAGTGGTCTGATTGAAAAGATAGGGTGCTAATCGTGCAAAGAGTGGTATTCTTAAATAGCCTAGGTAAGTTGGTCATGGGATCCTCCTCATCACTACTACTATAGACGTCGCTTATATCAAATGTGAAGTTATCTATGACGCGACCTGTAAATACTGGTAATCCTAATACCTACAAAATAACATGAACAAACACATTAGATGGTGAAATGCAAGAAAGAACAAGGATTCCCCATGGAATCCACTAACAAAGTTCAAATTAGGAAAAGAAATGAAGAACACAATAATAAAACAATAAAATAGAGATTGAATCCTAATTAAACTAGAAAACTCATGATCCCATGGGGGAATTGGTGCCAATTTGATGTGAAAATTGGCCCTTTCCCAACTCCAATGATGCAAGCTTGATGAATGTTGATGAATGATCCACTTTGATGAAGGATGGTGAGTGTTCCAATGGAAATATTTGCATAACCTAGCTAAGATAATATAATAATGGAATGAATTTGCTAATGATTCGAGCATAGTAAGTTTACTCAAATTGTGGATGATCAAATGAGGAGTTTAGCCTCTTATTTATACATTGACAAGTTGAAAGCATGCCCAAAATAAAGCAATGTGGAACTACTGAATTCGACACCATTTTTTGATGGCCGTTCATCGGTCATTCAAAAAATCTTTGCTAGACAAGTGATGAAATGGCAAAAATAATTTCGTCGTTGTTTTTTTGTCGAAAGGCCGATGACGAATTAAACGTCGAAATAACAGTGAAGAATCGTTAGTCATTGGCATCATGAAATGACTCAGACTTTCATTGGAATATTGATGAACACTTTGTGTATCCACCGATGAATTACACCAGAAGTTCATCACCAGTTCAACGAAATGGGAAAGGAGTAGCGTCAAGACAACACCAGACGTTCATCGCCAGCTCGATGAAATAGGCAAGGAGTAGCATCGAAACAACACCAAAAGTTCATTGAACTTGTGATGAAATAGGAAAGTAGTAGTGTCGAAACAACACCAATATTTCATCAAAATGGCGATGAAAAGAGCAAGGAGTAGCGTCAGAAGAACACCAAAAGTTCATCGAAAGTGCGACGAAATGGGAAAGTATTAGCGTGGAAACAACACCAAAATTTCATCAAAATTGCGATGAAATGTGCAAGGAGTTATGAAGAAACCTTCGTCATAGCTATAGCAACTTCATTGAACCTTTTCATTGATTCATCTGTGGGTTTCATTGAAATTGCGACGAAGCATCAATTTTTAAAAAAGAAAAAATTCGTGGAAATGTACCATTCCGGAGACTGACGAGTAATCATACATATAGACTGCATATTGGTTTGATGCTTCAAATGATGCATTTCTTATATTGAAAATTTCATTACCTTATTGAGCTTCTCTTTGTTTCGAGAATAGTTTAATATTCTCTCCTTAACAGGGCCAACCACGTTACGGTGGAAGCTCATTTGGCCCCTCCCCCCCTCACATCACTCTCAATTTCCCACACCCAATCATATAGCATTAATCATTCATTCATCCATTAATAACATATAAAATTCATTCATTAACATATAACATTCATTAATTAACATATTCACATTCATTCATTAACATATAATATTCAGTCTTTCAATTTTTACATATTATCAAAAATATGGTTATCATGATATGATTACAATCACTTTTTTTCTTTTTTCTTTTTTAAAGCTACATAAAGCTGAAGTGGAGTATCATTTTCTAAATCAATATATGTCCCCCTTTTAGTTTTTCTTCCCTCTGCTTGTGATATTAATGTACATGTAGTCGTCTGCTCATGACGTGGACGCCACTACAAGGGGGGATCTACTACAATAAGAAAGAAATGTTAAAATGATATGTTTTAGTATTATTGTTACAAGTATTTCATTAATTAAAAGAACATTAGAGTGGTTCTCTTTACATCATGGGTCCACATCATGTTCCTGAACTTTTGTTATAGACTCATGCTCAACATGTTGAACACCCTCTAAATCTTGATCTGCAGTTGAAACATGAAAGGTTACATTAATTAATACACCAATTGAAATTAAAAATGTTTAAGAGAACATGAGGGTGGTCCTCTTTACCTGATGGGGCTACATCATGTTCTTGATCTTCTCTAGCCTAATCATGCTCAACATGTTGATTACGCTCTACATGCTCTAAATTTGAAACACGAAAGGTTACATTAATTAATATACCAATTGTAATTAAATATGTTTAAAATAACTTTAGAGTGGTCCTCTTTACCTGATGGGGCCACATCATATTCTTGATCTTCTCTAGCCTGATCATGCTCAACATGTTGATCACGCTTTACATGCTCTAAAGTACTGGGATGTACACCATGACCTTCATTTGCACGTTGTGCTCCACCCTCACCAGGCTGCATTCCAATGTCATGTGCAGTATTATCATTGCTTGAATGTTTAAAACAAATAGGTATGTAATTACTTTATGGTGGAAATTAATATTGAATAGATTGCACAAGTATTAAATTTTAAATAAACTTTATTGAGTTTATTTACCTGTGTGTCAGATGCAATGGAAGATTATTTTTGCCCAGTCAAGACTCTTAGGCATTCAGCCACAACTAGCCTTGTTGGAAGGCAATCTTTAGGTCCTCTTTTGTGGGAACTTTGTTGAATTCAGAGCCCTACATTTTTGCATAAGATCATGAATTTTTCTTTTATGGTGTGATAAAACCAAAAAAAATTCAATTTATTATAATTTGGATGCAATATTTCATTTATTGATACTTACAATTCGTGCGGCTAATTTCATATAACCACCAGAGCCAAGTTTGTGTTTCTCGTGCTTTTCTAGTCTTGCCTTTGTTGCCTTTGATGTGTTGGGAAGCCTATGAAAAGTTTGAAATATGTTAGATTATGTAAAAAGAAAGAGTAATTAGTATATAATTACATTTTTGATAGTATCACACATAGCATACTACTTTTTAAAAAAAAATTAATGGCATTTCAATAGTATAAAGACATTGAGAGCAAATAAAATACAAAGTTCAATCCATGAATTATAGAAAATAGATTTTTGTTGGTTATATTCATATTGCTGATTACATTGCACAAAACATACTAAAACTAGATAAATATCGATGGTGACAGTTGTCTATGCTACCAAATTTTTCATACATGTCTACCAAAGCATTTTATCAAATAGTTCACTACCTTGCTGCTATGGCTAAAAGCCTAAAATAGGTGCTTTCAAACAAGCTATGGATGCTTGGAAAAAATCTATCAAAGCATAATAGTAAGCAATAGCATAGACAAGGAAGTGAACTGTTTCAAAAAATGCCTCAAAGAAATGTGGTCTCATGATGATGGAATGCCATGACAATCCATAGCAATTTGCTTCTCATGGCATTCATTATGGTATTCCATCACCATGAGACCACATTTTTTTGAAGCATTTTTTCAAATAGTTCACTACCTTGTCTATGCTACCACATTTCTCATACATGTCTACCAAAGCATTTTATCAAACAATTCATGCCTTCATGCTATGGCTAAAAAGTAAAAACCTAAAACAGGTGCTTTCGAACAAGCTATGGATGCTTAGAAAAAATCTACCAAAGCATAATAGTAAGCAATACTTAGACAAGTGAATTGTTTGAAAAAATGCCTAAAATAAATGCAGTCTCATAGTGATGGAATGCCATGACAATCCATAGAAATTTTCTTGTCATGGCATTCATCATGGCATTCCATCACCATGAGACTACATTTCTTTGAGACATATTTTTCAAGCAGTTCACTGCCTTGCCCATGCTACTGCATTTTTCATACATGTCTACCAAAGCATTTTATCAAATAGTTCATTGTCTTGCTGCTATGGCTAAAATCCTAAAACAGGTGCTTTCAAACAAGCTATGGATGCTTGGAATAAATCTATCAAAGCATAATAGTAAGAAACAAGCCATGGTCTCATGGTTTTTTTGCGCAAAAAATCAGCTCAATTTTATTCAAGTTTTTTGCAGATTTTAAACACATTTTTTTGACGATTTTGCAGTTTTAAACGGAAAAAAATTATTGACCAAAAATTCAACAATTTTTTCAAAAAATCGGGGAAAAAATCATCTAGCCTGTAGATTTTTTAAAAATCATGATTAATCGAGATTTTTTGTAGATTTATGCTTCTACAATTACTATATCACATACCTTCCTTGGCTTGGTGGTGTCTTTCCTTTTTTCTTTTCAGCCTTCTCCTTTCCATCGGACATGAGGTCCTTCCACTCCCTCTCCGAAATCATGGGGGGATGCTCGTACTTTTTTTCTTCTCAAAATGTGACCTATATTGGTCCCTCACATACTTTAGATAGGTACCAACTTTCTTAAGGACCTTGGTTCAGTTGAATTTTTAATCACTAAACAACACAACTAAACAGTTAATTATCTCATCTTTTAAATCTGTATTTTGGGCATTCCACCGTGTATGTATGGTGAGCCCGAAGAGCTCCAATGTAATATCACTTACATGTTTATAAAAAACATCATTTCCTACAAAATGATCATGGGATCAATAGTCTAAAAAGAGCGATCAATAAGTAAATTTCAATTGGATTATATAGAATAATAATTAAAATAGTTTAAAGTACCTGTGACCTTCTCTATCTTTATGGGAACGAAATCCTCGGTCACCACAAGTGTGACCAGCAATGTTCCCGTACTAGTAATATGGGAAGATCCAGGAAATGTTGCTAAAACATCACCAGTACTAGTGGCCTCTGCATCCCCAGGTACATGTCTCGATGCATGTTCTAGTATGTGTTCACTGCTAGAGGGTGCATTAACAGATGCCTACATGGTATGTGTTTCCGACATTTCAGATGACAATATAGGAACAAATGATGGGGTCAGATGATGTGATGTATGCGTAGAAAAATCAGGATGGACACTTGTACCAACCCTTACTCCCCAGGAAGCACTTGCAATGCCCTCATCATGGCTAGGAGCATCATGAGGAGGCAAATAACCCTGTAAAAACAACACATATTTTAGTTCATGACATAAAAGAGTACAAAATATAAAACCATGAATGAACTTATGTTATAATTAAAGACCTCATGACAGCTTAATTGCAAGTTTTGTAATCTCTTAGTCAATACTTTAACCCTCCCTCTTATCTCATCTATTTGAGGCACTAAGAACATCAACTTAGTCATTTCTTCATTGCATTTTCTTTAGAGCTTCTTTATCGTATCGAAAGGGTTTGTTGAATAAGCGATGTCATCATCACAAAATATTGACTGCACCTCACTATGGATGCTCTCCTCTACTGTTGGTGCCTTTCCCCGATCAGTCGACTGCAACAAGAATATTAAAAATATTATCGAAATTAACCCAAAAAACATATGAAAAAAACATAATAATAAAACATTTTTCTCGTATCTAATTTGTATAATTACAATGAGGTAAACCTTTTGGGTAGAAGTGCCTAAAGATACATTGAGATCTGTGCTTTGGACCAAAGCCTTCTCCATATGATCAATGTCCCCCTATGACAAAAATTAAATATAAAAAAATATTACCAAAATGAAACCAATAGACTTATGAACAAAACATAAGAATAAAATGGTATATTGGAGTCATTAATTGGAGGTTGGGTAAAATGGTACATAGTACGTACCACCCCCATAGTAACTGTGTTTGTAACTAAGTGATTCAAATTGTAATCGATTAGCAACTCTTCCCCTGTAGTTACTGATTTTATCGCACATACAAATACATGGTTTCCCTCACGCGCCTCGAATATGCAATTGGGTTGCTTATTTGTTGACCCAGGTCATGTACTGTATATAAACACTACAATAGTCCCTGATGCTTTTGGCCTTGTATCAATGTATATAGCCACTCCTTTATTTTGATCCTTATCTTTTAGTTGTATATACTTTTTGATAGTGCATACCTACGCATAATTCATGTTTATCGAACCAGTTGCATCCAATCTTTGTAACTATAATAGGGTCCAACATATTCCATCAATTTAGTAACTTTTTTGTAACGGACCTTTATGTCATCCATGCAAAATAGGCCCAAACCATGTAATTATGATGGTGCTATGCGATATATCCTCTCGTTGACACAAAAATCGGTGTTTATTGGAGGAAGTTCCTTGGGTACCCATTGTTTCCATAGATGTTTGTACCTCAAGGGCACCTCGACATCACCTATGCTCTCATCATCACAAGAACATGACCCCCCTTCAGCAAGAAAAAATTCCATGCGTTTACAGAATTTTCTTCTAATCTTTTGACCTCTAGTTGATCTCCTTCTTTTAGACATACTAAATGTATCGCTTTCCTCTTTTCTTCCTGAATTTCCCTCGCTCAAGGAAGACAGATCTAAAAAATATGTATTTGGTGGTACCTGCACTCATAAGGATGTTGGATGAAGTTCTTTCATAGTGATGTG
Organism: Sequoia sempervirens; assembly: GCA_007258455.2. Taxonomy (NCBI): domain Eukaryota; kingdom Viridiplantae; phylum Streptophyta; class Pinopsida; order Cupressales; family Cupressaceae; genus Sequoia; species Sequoia sempervirens. The sequence continues at coordinate 130,043,174 of VDFB02270651.1, forward strand.
ATCCCAAGGTGACATTATGATTAATCTATCATTTCATTGCTATAATTTAACAGGTTATAAGGTAATCAAGGGGTATGTGTAGGATCATCATGGAAAAAACAGGCCCTTAAGTGGCAAAAAAATCAGAAAAATTAGTGTTAGGCAACTTGACATAAAAATTTGAATAAGTTATGTATATTAATTCAAAAATATGTAAGGGTAGAATCTATAGAAAATTTAATGTAGTTTCTAAACTACTAGGTTTATTTAAAAATAAATAAAATCTATTTGGTGAAAACTCAAAATTTCAATGCAGTAGTACTTAAATTTCAAGGAAAAAATAAGAAGTAGGTGTCTGTCTGACCACACTAACCATAATAAAATGATAATATTTTTTATAATATTTTATATATAAGTAGAGGACTCATATCCAGATGTGATGCATATTTTTTTATAAATTTATTCCAAGTAAATAATTAATTATGAATTTTTTATTACAACTTTTAAAAAATATAAAAACTCGTATGTCTGACCACCTTAACTTCGTCAAAACTTCATGAAATTTAAGTTTTCTTTTTTTAATCCTATAGTATGTGAAGCATAGAATGTGACATATGTTTTAGATTCAAAAAATGTGACACCATTTTAATGTTATAGATTTTTTTCAATCAGCCTATCAATCAAGACTTTAATTGTAATTATAATAGAAAATGAATAATAATTATTTATTAAATTCAAATTAAAGCATAATTTATATTGGTGGAAAGCTAATAATCTCCTCTAAAAACCCTTTTTGTTTCATCAATTTTGGGTAAAAAAAGTGTCATCAGCCACATACCATACAAATACCCACAATATTGCCACTTTTTGGCCCATCATGATCCTGCACATACCCCAAGTCTTGATAGATTGCAAGCTATTGTTACTACCATCCAAATGTGTCCATCACAAATCAAATCTACTTAAGGTTTTAACTCCCAAACTTTGTAACAAGTGTTAAATGTGACTATGGTCCACCGGTTACACAACCAAGGCCTCAAATGTATTCTCTAATTGTAATCAAAGGAATTTTGCTCTTCATTCAAGTAAATAAACTTGAAGGGAAACACCACCAAGTGGTTTATTGGACACCTACATGACTTAAAATAGCAGAAAAATTACATTTAATTTCCTTATGTCTAAGTAGTTAATGGGGAGGGGGTGTGTACTAGACCTGGTTAAGTCATCATAAGTTTACACTTTGGAAATGATTTTTTTAAGTCATATTAAATCTTCCTATGTCTAATTGCTAGGATATTTTTGGTATGTTTTAAGGTAGGTTGATTGATGAAAGAGCCCAAAGACTAGCCTTTTTCCATGGTATCCAGGTACACATAGCAGTAGTCTTCTCTTATACGGTTGGACATGATTTAAAGAACTTAGCTAGGAATTATTCATTTAACCTAAGGTTCTCTCATAATGCCATCATTGGAAAAGAATGATCAAATTATTCTATTATGAAGAATTGGTCTATGTGCCTCTAGTAATCACTATAAATGTTTGTAAGGATAAAATGACTAATTGCATCAGGTAGGAGAGAATCAACTTTGAGTTCTCCAAAGATTATATTCCTCTATTCATAATTTTTAAGGGTTGTGTGTGAAGGAGGTTATCACTACCAAGAAGGGAGGAGACCTTTCCTTGTATTCTTTTATAATTTTCATTATTCTTATTTATTTTACACCTACATTTACAAATACACATACATATGCATTTACTATTTTCATTTATTTCTCATGTATTTTAATTGTTTGATCGATTTCATATTATATGTGTTGAAGACTTCAGAATTTCAATTGCATTAATTTATGGATATGTTGTATCTATAACACTACAAAACCATATGCTCTTTGCATTTACACTTGCATTTAAAAATACACATTTATATACATGGATCTAGATTTCTTTAATGATATGTTGAATTTATTGTTCTAGGAGAGCATCCAGTAATTGCATTTACATTTACATTTAAAAATACATATACATACATATATGTGTGTGTGTGTGTGTATCATTTATATTCAGTGTTCAAAAACACCCCATTAGGTCTGCACATGGATAAAAATTCATAAAATCAGATCTCCCATACATGTTTTGTTGAAACCTAGGCTTGAACCTCTCATTTCACATGATTTTCTTCACAAAACTATTAAGGACAGCAGCTATACCTTCTTTATTTATCATCCTATGCCCTATTCATGCATCCTACAATTACAACAATATCCATGGGGCCTCTTACACAAGCTACAGTAATCACAAAAAGTGTAAGAGCCACTTTATATCATGTTTGGACTACAAAACCTTGAAAAATAGGGTAACTCAGATTATAATTTGTTGGTGAGCTGTATGGACAAAATCATTAGCACCAGCTCATTCTTGGAGTCTTTTGAAAGATAAGTGAATCAGGTGGCAGTTAAGTACAAACCTTATAGTGTCAAGCTGAACGAGGTGATCAATTTTGATTGGCCAACTGATGAAGAGTACAAGGAGGTCCAATTGGTTGGTGACACATGTGATTTCTAGCCTGATGCTTGTTTGCTCCTCATTTTTCTATAAGAAGTATTTCAAGGCTAGAAGTATGGGTTAGCAAGTTAGATATTTTTCATCAAGTCTAGTTGAAGTTGCTGAGAAAATTGTAAAGTTTGATGGTTTTAGGGAAAATGCAATTTAGGTTTTGAGTCATTCTGTAGTGGGTTTTGAATTCATGGGGATTTGATGTTTTATGAAAATAATGGCATTTGAATTAATATGATTAATTCAAACTCATGTCTCTCCATTGTACAAGCATATCTGAATTTTGAATAAAATGATCAAGGGTTGTTTTTTTCATCTCACTGTTGTGGTGAGTATGATTCTTGTTTTAGTTTTAATTCAAGGAATTAATTAAAATGCTTGAATGAGATTGTAGGTGGATATGTTCTATGTAAGCTATTTTATTTTTTCTGTCTTATCTTATACCATTTTACGAGAATGAGGGTGCCAATGTATGAGAAGATCTTTGGAAACTAGGCATGAAAATTGAAGGTTAAAGAGAATGGGGGTGCCAAACTTACAGTAATCATTGCCCTTGGTCATCAATTTTCCATGAGTGCCCTCAACCTCATCCTTTGCACTGGTATTGACCTTGTTTTCACTCCTCCAAACTCTTCCTTGGCACTGATATGGACCTCGTTTTCACTCCTCCAAACTCTTCGTCGGTGTTGGTATTCACCTTGTTTTAACTCCAAACTCTTCCTTAGTACTAGTATTGACCTTGTTTTCACTCCTCCAAACTCTTCCTCAGCGCTGGCATTGACCTTGTTTTCACTACTCCAAAATCTTCCTCGGCGCTGGCATTGACCTTTCACTTCTCCAATTTCATGAGCTATAACCTAGTTTTGTTAACTTTTCCAGTATGTTAATTAAGTTCAAAATTTTGGCACCATTTAGCAAGGTTTTAATAATATTTTACAATATAGTTAAGTATATATTAGCTATATTTTAAATATAATAAATAATATAATTATTCAACTTATTATAATTAGATATTATATTCTTTAACAAAATTATTAAATACGTATAAAATTATTCTAATTAATAATTAATAATAAGTATATTTTTATATAATACAAAATATAATTAATATAATATATATTTAATATAATAGTAATATATATTAATATGAGAGAGAGAAACTAAATTTTGATTGGTTGTTTCATGTCAACAATCCAAGGATGGCATGTGTCCTTAGGGAGTTATGCTCAAGGTAGCATGCCATTTGATTAAAGATATGATAGTTCTCCTTTAAGACCTCTTCAATGTACCCATTGCACACTTAAGGAGACAAAGATAAATATAGGGAAGAAAATATAGAGAGAGAGGGAGATAATGAAAAACATACAAATAGAAAGGGAGACAAAGAGATAGAGGGTAGAGAGAGATAAAAGAGATAAAGGTGAATAGATAGAGATATAGGAGGTGATTGATATATAAGCTCCCACAGCCAAGCTCTCTATATCTCCCACTATCATGTCCTCCTGCCTCTTCCCCCCTCTATCTATTGAGCTATATCTCCCTCTCCCCCCTTTCTCTCTCATTCACTCCATCTCTCCCTCCATCTCTCCTACTCTATATCTCTATCTCTATTTATCCTTTTATCTCCCTCTCAGTCCTCTCTACTTTAGAAATTAATTAGGAGACTAGAGGGGTGTGAGAAGAGAGAGAGGGAAAGGAGAGAGAGAGGGAAGGGAATATATATATATATATATATATATATAGAAAGAATTAGGAGAGGGAATGGAGAGGGGAAGAGGGGAAGGAGAGAGAGAGAGAGAATGAATTAGGAGGGGGAAGGGGGAGGAGAAGAGTGTTGAGGGTAGAGGATAGAAGGTTTAAGGGTTTATGGTTGAGGAGGTAGGAGTGAGAGACTTGAGAGAGAGAGAGGGAGGGAGTGGGAGAGAGAATCTGAGGAAAGGAGGGTTAAAAGAATTAGAAAGAGGTTTATTAAGGGTTAGGAGTTTAGGAGTTAAGAAGGGGAGAGAATAGAGGGGAGTGAGTGAGAGAGAGAGACCCTAAAAAAGGAGGAGAGAGGGGGTAGGATATTGAAGATACTTCAGAGAGAGAGAGGGAGGGAGGGTTAAGGGTATAGGGTAGATGGTTTAAGGGTTTAGGGTAAAGGGTGGAGGGGAGAGAGATAGAGGGAGTGAGTGAGTGAGAGAAAGACGTAAGAGAGGGAGAGAAATATATATAGAGAGAGAAATAATTAGGAGGGGGAAGGGAGAGGGGAAGAAGGGGAGAGGTAGAGAGAGAGAGAGAGACCAAATACTTATTGATAACAATAAATATTTGATATCTCTACCTTTTATATTCAACACATATGGACTAATAGCTGAACACAAAAAATCTATTTGTTGTTAGAAAAACAACACATAATGATTTAAAATACAACTTATCCTGAACAAAAAACTTATGAAAAAAACATAATAATAAATTTTTTTGCTTGTATCTAATTTTTACAATTTCAATGAGTGTCTTATTTTATTAAATGAGAATTTTATTTTTTAAATGATATACTTATAGTGGAGAGTTGTGATATTTTATTTGAAACAAAAAAAAACCTATGTCACTTCTTTATGAGTTATGAGAGAGGGGAAAGAGAGAGAGAGAGAGAGGAATGGTTGTCACCGACTCTTGGCTCACCCAAACAATTGATCATTGCACTAAGATGTGCATATTCAATCGAAAGTTAAAATTTATAAAACTCAGACTAAAAGAGGGGAATATCCAAGTCTTTAGAAACCTTTTCAAAGAAAGGATCTCCTTGAAAGTAGAATGGCTAAGATCCAAAAAGACCTCTCAAATGATTTTTCTTACATCCTAATAGAAGAAGAGAGGAATCTCATAATTCAATTGGATGGTGTCTATATTTTTAAAATGCAAAATTAGAAGGAAAAGAAACATAATATGAAGATTTAAGATGGAAAGAGAGATATGGGGTAGAGGGTTAAATGTAGAGGGTAGAAGGTTTAAGGGTTTAGAGTTTAAGGGTATGGAGGGAAGAGAGATAGAGGGAGTGAGTGAGTGAGAGAAAGACCTAAGAGAGGGAGAAGGGGTAGGAGGGCAAGACTTGAGATAGAGTGAATGAGTGAGAGAGAGACCTTAGAGAGGGAGTGGTGCTAGGGTTTAGGGTTAATGGGAGAGATAGAGAGTGAGTAGAAAGTGCAGAGAGACCCTAAGAGAGAGGGAGAGGGTAGGATAATGAAAGATACTTGAGAGAGAGGGAGGGAGGACAGGATGAGGTAGATAGTTTAAGGGTTCTGAGTTAAGGGTGGAGGATAGATATAGAGGTGAGTGAGTAGAGAGAGACTAAGAAGAGAGGGATAGGGGGAGTAGGATATTAGAGATAGTTGAGAGGAATAGAGAGAGAGGAGGGAGGGTTAAGGAGGTAGAGGTAAGCAGGTTTAAGGGTTTAAGAGTTAAAAGAGAATTGGAGTGGATGAGATAGAGAGTGAGGAGTAGGTGAGAGAAAGACCTAGAGAGGAGAAAGAAATTAGGAGAGGCTAGAGAGGAATAACTAGAGAGAGAGGTAGAGGGGTAAGAGGGGAGACTTGAGAGAGAGAGAGGGTAGAGGGTTTAAGGGTTTGGGGTTTAAGGTTTAAGGGTTAATGGTTTAGGGTTTAGGGTTATGGCTGGGTAGTGATGGAACTTCAAAGTTTTGTTCTCTGTGTTCTATTTTATAAAAAAAACACATATGGACTAATAAAGTTAGAACACAAAAAAATCTATTTATTTGTTATAAAAACAACACATAATGATTTAAATACAACTTATATTGAACAAAAATGGACCAGTGGTTGAACACTAAAACTTTTTTGGAAATCCTTCACATTTAATGGGAAAATACATATTTATTTGTGCTGCTAGCATTTTATATTTGTGATAGGACAAACTATTAATATAAATTATCAATGCTTGTCTTACAGTGGAACTTCAAATTTTTTTTCTTCCCTAATGTTTCCTCATGCCTGCCTTGTATCCTTTGGTCTTTCATGGTGTTGGAAAATTTCTTAGGGTTGGGGTTTTAAGCTTTGTCTTATGTCTTAAACCCTTGTGTTTTACCCTAATACCTTAGTTGGGATCTATTTCACCGTTATCTTTTTTGAAAGAGTTTTAAAAATATCTTATGCCTATCATTCCGTCTAGGCTGGTCCCTTTGGTCTTAATGTTTTATTTCCTTTGCGGGTTTTATTTTCCTAAGTCCTGGTTGGCCCTATGTTGAACGGTTTTAAAAAAACTTATGTCATTGTTTTCCATCCGCCTAGTAATGTCCCCTTGCCCTTTAATGAATGTTTAATTTTTCAAAAGGATGAAATTTGCCACTGATACATTTTGGTATTTTTTTCGATGGCGAGTCGTCAGAATTTTGACGGTTGTTCGTCGTTGTTATTGCGTCATAATTTTGATGTTTCAAATGTTGTCGAAATTCTGACACAATAACAATGACGAACAGCCATCGGAATTCCGATGACCCGCCATTGAAAAAAATACCAAAATGTATCATTGCATGCTACCATCGATCAAAATTCCTTCAAGATCAACGGTTGCTCACCATCCCGTGATCGGGAATTGTAGGATGGCACTATCGTGGATTGGTGACACGTGTCCCATCTGGAGATCAAACAGTATCAGCAAGACCAAACATATGGTACATGACATTTCACCGACGGCTTAAGTCTAGCCGATGTAACCCTTTGTATCCCGATTGATAAGACTCTTATGTGTTTGATATGAATCTCTTCGATAATTATTGTCTTGGTGATAAGTTCACTTTGCTTTTTGATCGGTATGACCTACAATGACTCGCTATGACATATAGCGATAACCACTGTCTTGCTGATAGATATCCCTTTATCTTATGTTTTTCTATGACTTTTGGAGTCGGGGAGAGGTTTCATAGAATACTTTGTGTCTTACCGAGATACACCTCGTGGTATGTTTTCCAATCAATGAAACATATTTACTCTCTCGCCGATGAAACACTTCAATGAGACATATGAGTCGGCAAGACTACATAACCTCATCCTCAGAGTCATTTGATATAATCCCCTTATGCTTTGTTGGCGAGACAGCGTGCATTCACTGAGACTTTATTCTGATAACCTTTAGTCTGGCCGATATGTCATTATGTGAGCTAATCGGTGAGACATAATACATTCGGCAAGACCTCACTCTAAAGACTTTTGGTTTGGCTGAAACATTTGCTCAGGCACTGATCGGTAAGAAAATATGATTTTGCTATGACTCATCCCGATGAAAGATTTCTCACCGATATGTCATTTTGTCACCGAAACAATGAACTGTGTCCTGCCGATGGGTGTTTGCATATGAATTTTGATTAGTGTGACATCTCTAAAGTCTTGCCAATAGACATACAACAGATGTATATTAGCAAAAAAAAACATTATGGATTGGGGAGACCCTCACCATGACTCAATGGATTCTACAGGACCACATGGAAAAATATGGGAAAAATGTTATGAAGAGAGGATTTTTGTGTCTATGATAAGGACTCATTTAGGAACTCATGGGTATGAACAACTTGTAAAATTCTTAGAATTTTATAGTTCCAACACTCCCATGCTCTCTCCCACCTTCTCCCACTCTCTCCAACATTCTCCCACTCTCTCCCACTCTCTCCCACTCTCTCGCACCCTTACCCACTCTCTCCCACCCTCTTTCACTCTCTACCACCCTCTTCCACTCTCTCGCACCCTCTCCAACTCTCTCCCACCCTCTTCCACTCTCTCCCACTCTATCCCACCCTTTCCCACCCTCTCCCACACTCTCCCACTCCCTACCACCATCTCCCACCCTCTCTCCCACTCTCCAACTCTCTCCAACTCTCTCCCAACTCTCTCCCACCTCTCCCATGCCCTCTGACTCTTCCACTCTCTCCCACACTCTCCCACTCTCTCCCACCCTCTCCCACCCACTCCCACCCTCTGCCACCCTCTCCCAAGATCTACAACTCTCCCACCCTATCTCCCATGGCCATCTCTCTATTTATTCATAACGCACTCGCATTCTAATAATGTTATTTTAAAAAAAAAATTATAGTGTAAACCCACTCCAACCCATTGCCACCCTCTCTCCCACCCTCTCCCACCCTCTCCCACTCTCTCTCTCACCCTCTCTCACCCTCTCCAGTCCTCTCCCACTCCCACCTTCTCCCACTCTCTCCCACTCTTTGGAACACCTTCTCCCACCCTCTTCCCCCCTCTCTCCCACCTTCTCCCACTCTCTCCCACCCTCTCTCACCCTCTCACACCCTCTCCCACCTTTTCCCACCCTCTCCAACCCTCTCCCACCTTCTCCCACCCTCTCTTCCACCTTCTCCTACCATCTCCAACTCTCTCCCACTCTCTTCCACTCTCTCCTCCCTCCTTTCCACCCTATCTCCCACTCTCCCACACTCTCTCCCACTCTCCCACAATCTCTCCCACTCTCTCCCACACTCTCTTCCACTCTCTACCACCCTCTCCCACTCTCTACCACCCTCTCCCACTCTTCCACCCTTCCACACTCTCTCCCACTCCCACCCTCTCTCCCACTCGCACTCATAAGCATAAATACATACATATAGGAATACATAGATGCATGCATACATACATACATACATGACACACAAGCATACATATACATACAAACATATGAATAAAAATTCAAAAAACTATCATTTAACTAAAGGAATAAATAACGTGACCATGTTATTTGTTACTGGAAATGTTCCATGGAGAAGGGAAAAGTGAAAACTAATAAATAACGCGAGCACATTATAATGCACTCACGTTATATTTTTCTTTGGGAATCCTTGAGCCTTAGTTTTGGTATTTGCCTTGGAATACCAACCCAAAGGTTTGGAGTGTATTCCCAATGACCAGAGACATGTTTTTTGTAAATTCTAAAATTTTTCACATAATTGGGTTCGTGCTCACCATGAGGATTGCATTTGGTTCAATATCGACAAAATAAAACACATGGGTAATGTTAAGTTCTCTCTTAGCTTTCCAACGATATAATTTTTTTCACTTTCTAACAATATTAGGGCTTTCATCCATAATTTCTTTTGTTTGTATGTTTGTTTTTTATCAAAAAGAAGTGTTTGGTTTTTTTTCGTTATAAATTAAGCGTTCATCAAAATTTCAAATAAATTACATTTTCAGAAACTAGACTCCATTCTACAAATTTTAAAAAATAAAAATTTAAAAAAATCTATTACTTTCCAAAATTTGTAGGGGGAGCATGGCCAAAATTCTGCTTTTTATGAAGTGCCCACTTAGAAAATTAGTAAAAAATCAAATATTCATTAAAAAATTATCAGAAAAGTTGTGCATCAACTAGATGTTGTTAGCTAACTTCTGACTAAAGCAATTTTAAAAATACTAAAAAAAAGTTCACCGTGCTCAGTTCATACAAGATTTGTTATATTATGTTTTTCTAACAAAAACAACATCAATTTGTGTACATCCCTCTATTAAACCCCTTAATCTCAACCATTTTAAAAATAAATTAGTAGTTTAGAAAGTAGACTCAGAGCATTTTGATCCTTGTTTTTGTTCCATCTCAAAATTTTGAGTGTAACTATCGTCAATTTCATGTCGAAGGTCAACATTTCCTGATTTCAAAAAAAAAGGGCCACTTAAGCCCCCTTTTTTGGAACCATCTTGGTGCACTTACCCAAAACCTACCTTATCTTTCATTAAGGTAGAAAAATTTTGTTATATAACATGCCCCTTGAAAATTGGAGATAGGCACTGCAAAAATAAGGTAAACACTAATGAAAATGGTCAGTGGTATTTTGGAAGATGTGATAAAACTCTCCCTGAATGTGATTATAAATATATACTTCAATGCAAAGTGCAAGACCATACTTCATTCACTTGGATTACAACTTTTGAAGAAGTGGCATATGAAATTATGGGTGTAACAACAAAAGAATTGAACATTTTGAAGCATGAAAAACAAGATGATGTTAAGTTTTCACACATTATACAAAAGGTCCTTTTCAACAGATACATACTTAAACTTCAAGTGAAAAAAGAGACTTATATACTTGAACAAAGGATTAAATGCATAGTCATAAAACCAACAAAGTTTGATTATTCATCTGAGAGAAAAGTTTTATTAGAATTAATTGCAAAGCTATAGGTTTCATAACATTCAAATGCTTGAATGTATATAATGTTAACAATGTATTCAAACATTTGAAAAAAAAATAGTGGATATATCTAAGTTAGTTAATGCAATTTTCTCATGATATACTTCTTTGATGCTGTCAATACTAAATCTAATGATTGATGAACATTTTTGCTTTTAAATTTATTGTTCTTGGTTGATTGTTGTTATAGACAAGTCGGTATGATTTCAAATTTCAATGTGTACCCTTATATATGGGAATTGAGATAAACAATGACACAAACAATAATGAAATCAAATTGATTGCTTTCCAAATTCATATTCATGAAAATGTAAGCATTTTTTCAAGTCAATAAGCATCTTGATAAAGATAACTCTCGGCGTGTTTTACATATATTATTAATTAATATAGGTATGCTAGTTAATTAAATTATTAACTATATTTTATTTGTATTATATATTGAATTGTTAAAAGATGTAAAAATCTTAATACTAAATATATAGGAAAATGGTTAAAAAATTACATATTTTTCAAAAAATAAAATATAGTGTGCAATTTAAAATACAAATTATATAATTCTTATATATTTATATTATTATTTATTGAATATTTTATAGAATTTAAAACTAAAAATTAGCCTCCCCCTCTTGCTCTCCCTCTTCCCCATCTTCTCCCTCCATATCTCTCCCTTTTGTCTCTCTATCTCTCTCCCATCTCTCCTTCTCTTGCTCCCTCCCTATCCCCCTATCCATCTTTATATCTCAACCTCTCTCTCCCTTTATTTTATCTCTATATCTGTTTCTTTCTCTTCCCATTTATCTATCTCTCTCTCTCTCTCCTCTCTCTATCTCCCCCTATTTCTATCTCCCCCTATTTCTATCTTCCTCTCCATCTCTATTTGTCTTTCTCTCTTATCTCTCTCTCTCTCTCTCTCTTTCTCTCTCTCTATATCTCTCTTTTCTTTCTCTCTCTATATCCCTTATATATCTATCTTGCCATCTCTCTCTCTCTCTCTCTATATATATATATATATATATATATCTCCCTATATATCCATATATTTATTTCTCCCTCTATCTCTCTCTATATCTCTATCTATTTTTATCCCTTTTCCTCTCTCATTTTATATTCATCTCTACCTCTATCTATAGGGAGAGATACAAAGGTGAAGCATTGGACCTTACCAAAGATCCACCAATCTCAACACTACTCCCAACTATTTTCAGAATTTAAGTACATATTGTATGCTAGATTAGGAGGCATGTGTCACAACTCATAGTTATTGATGCAAAATAGGTCCAAAGTCATCAAATTTGGCACTTCATCAAGATTTGTATCTTCATCAACATTAACAAAAGAAAAGGTATGTACTTGAATCCCTTGCATTTAAATTTTTCTATATATATAAATATTTAATATTTTCCCTCAAATCCATAATATATATATTAGTGTGTATTTTAATATATTTCAATAGAGAATTAATGTAAGTAACACATTAAGAATTATAAGGATTTGTGCTTGGAAAAAATGCATAACAAATTTTTTTCCTGGATGTCGTGTTGTATAGTTTAGAAAAGCTAAAAATATGAATATGATTTTAAAGCAATATATTATGGTAGCTTACAATCCAAAAGAAGGAAGGAAATCTATTATCAATTTTAATCTACAATTTAATACCATATGAAAAACCACATGTAGTATTATCTAAAATTAATTCTTGACATATTAATTTTATAAAATACACTTACCATTCAATAAACTTATCCCAAGAAAGAAACCCTAAGTGAACATTAATTGAACCCTAATTGTAGATTCATAACTCTAATCATAACCCTAAGTGAACACTAATCCTAATCAAACCCTAACCCTAGCATTAAAGTTATCATATAGTCTAATTATCTCTCTTATCTAAATTTGGGTTGAATTATTTTTCCTTTATTTTTAATTGCATATATTTTTTGTTTATTAGATCTTATTTTATAAATATATGCAAATATAATTTTACTTCTACATTCATTATATGCCTATTTTTTTCATGATATTTTAACATTCATTTTCTAGAATATTAGATCAATCTCACACATATAAATATGAAACCTCAAAATTTTAAAATTGAATTCTACCCAAAACATAGACACACAATTGAACAAATTCTCAGAAGAAGAATGACAACATCATTAAAATTTCATTCAAAATTCACTCAAATCCACATAAGGAGAGAAAATATATTAGAATTATACATTTATTCATGCTTATAAGTCATATCTGCATACAATTTAAGATAATTTGCATATATTCATCCAAAACTCAAAACAGGCTATCTACTCTATTCCATCCGCTTAGGGTTTTAACAGCCAATGGCACCACAAATATCACTTCCTCATCAGAGGATATATATCTTTCTACCCATATATTCAACTCAAAACCTAGCTAGAGCTTTCATAAATTCTCTCCCTACAAATTACCCTTGAATTCCTTTCTATATGACAAGGGAGCAACAAGCTTCGGGCTCAAATGTAATTTCACCACAAATTTTCATTTGAACAAAATATCCATTGCATTTGAATTTAATTTCAAAACTTCCTACACATTGAATCTACAAAACATAGTGGCACACGAATTGTTGAAAACTAAAAGAAAAGGGAACACAAATTGTCATCAAAATCCCCTTGTCGCTATCCCCACAAAAAACCAGGCAACCAAATTGCCACGAAGGCACCACAACAACTTCTTATTTACCCACCACCCTACCCTTACCAACACTCAGACCCTGGTATACACGTCCACTTCTAGTTTTTTCCCAAGACGATAGACCCTCAGCCTCCTCTTCTTTCTTGTCCTTTCCCAATGCAGTTCTAGTCTGTCTGCTTGGGGTTTTAACAGCCAATGGCACCACAAATATCACTTCCTCATCAGAGGGTAGACCATGATTGAAGTGATGTAAATACTGACAGTAGTCAGAGTCGGTCTCAGTTACATCATCAGAAGTGTTGCTCGTAAGGTCAATGGGTGAGTGTTGGCATCCAGATAAGGAGCCATGCCCATACCTTATTTTCCTATCAACACTAGTAATAGAACACACCACTGACTGCTTGCCTTTGTCATCTACCAATTGAGTAGCAATGTCCTGGAATTGCAAACTTCTACTACATCTAATGGGAACAAGCCTGGGCTTGTCAGCCAAAGCACCTTCCTAAATAGCAGGACCGAGCTTTTGTGAGATCAAATGAATAGACCTCCTTACTGACTTACTCATTTTCTCTTCTCAGACAAGCACTCAAACTTTATTAGACTTAGCCCACAAAGTGCTCTAACTGCTACAAGAATGACACTATTAGAATTTAATTCCTCTTGTATTTATTGTGTGAGGTAATGGCAACCTTCATCAATGTTTAGTAAAAATGCATGTGCAAACATGGCAATTTGGTGGCGTATGTATTGTCACCATTTAGCTAGAGCTGCATGAGAATGCAAAGATCACCCTTCATGATTGCCAACAACATCTTCACATAGATTGAGATCTACGTGACTACACAACAAAGGAATAATTCATTAATGCTTCACCATTTGTACAATAAAACAACCACCATGTGTCATTTTCCAACTTCAAATACTGCCCGTTGGTCTCCTGAAGAGTTGGCAGATCAAATGGTTTATCTCGGGCTAACTCAGTTTGACATCCAACGAAGCATCGTTCACCTTCCTCATGACCAATAACATTATCCATATAGGACACACATTTTCCTTTTGCTGACCTCGCGCCAAATAACAGGGCAACACCTTAGGTTTGCGAGTTGGTGGGGTACGACCGAGATCTTCTCCCATATCTTCGAATATGAAAAACCTACACATTTCATAGTTAGTATTTAATGAAAGACTTTGGCTAAGCTGTCAGTGACATGACCACTGTGGTTAATTGCTTAGGCTTACGTCACTAGATTAAAATTAAAACCCAACTTTGATTTTAATACTTTATTTCCTCTGTAAGGTTTTATTTCCTAAGTCTTCGTTGGCCCCGTTAAATTCTTATGCCAACCCTAACAAAGAACAAATGATTAAGCTAAGGATTGTATTAGTTGTTATAACTTTAGTTCTAGAGAATTCTTAATTACCAATTCTTATTTGTTCATTTGTATATGAATCCAATTGAATGCCTTTCCATATCATTATGGAAAATTTTATTATTGCAACCTTAAATCTAACACTAATTAAACCTTGACCCTAACCTGATTGAACTCGTATTATAACCCTAACTCTAACACTAATTGAATTGTAATTGTAACCCTAGGTATTGTTGAAACCTAACCCTAATTGTATCAAAACCCTAGAGAACTGTAATTGAACCCTAACCCTAAAATAGACAATAACCCTTACCTTAATTGAACCCTAACTCCAATCCTAGCCCTAATTTAAGACTAACCTTAACCCTAACCTTAATTAAACCCATATTGAATTATAACCCTAATTGATCCCTAACCCAAATTGAGTACTAATTGAACTTTAACCTTATTTTTCAGTTTAAAAGATGTGCCAATAATGTTGCAATCACTAATGATTAATTTTTTCTTTATGGTTAAAATAGATTGGTAAGTAAATTTATCTATAATAAGTGAATTTATCATTGATTTTTTCTTGATAAGTAAATCAATATCTCATAAATTTATCTATAATTCTTATTAAATTTTTCTTAATTATATTAAATTATATTTTATTAAATTGCTAAAAAAATAAAGCTGCTTATAAATAATTTTATGCATTTTTTTATAATTAACTTGATATTGTGTATAAAAGGTTTAAGTTATGAATGTTATAATATAATAAAATAATTGTTTTTCCAATGTTTATTTGTTAGTTTGATGTGAGAATAATGTTGTATAGTAATGATTAAATTTTTCTTGATTGGTTAAGTGATATTGTGAAATTATTCTATGTTAATTTAATGTTATGAATGCTATATTATATAAAGAAAAATATTTCTAATATATTTTTAATGCATCTTTATATTTTATTAAAAAACATCTAAAATAAAAAATGTGATTGTAAAAAAAATACAACTTAATGAGTGAACATACATTTAAAGTTAAAAGTGAAATTATAAAACAAATTGTAATTTTATTTTATTTTTATTGAACTATAAATATAATTTTTTTTATTTGTCATCCACCTAGTAATACCCACTTCTCCTTTTAATGAATGTTTTATTTTGCAAGGGTTGATTTAGTGTTGCCGTTGATCTATTTCCTGTAGATATCAATGGTGCCCCCCATCCCGTGACCAAGAATTGAAGGATCGTGAAATCATGGGCAGGCGCCACGTGTCCTATCCGAGGGATCAAATTTGCGCTATCACTGACCAACTGCCATTTGATCTGAGTTGTTCCCCACCATCCCCCAATGGTGCTTGGGTTGATTGTGAAATCATGGGCGGGCGCCACGTTTCTCATCCGATGAAGCCTAAAGAGTAAAGGAAACACTAACCAACTTTAAATGTATTAAGGGGCAGATTACTAAAGTGTTCTCTTGACGCACATGTTCTAAATCAATGAATATGTTATAATCTCGCTGGAAAAGTTGCTTAAAGGTTAATGACATGGCTGGCAACTATGTTAAAAGGAACAAGATCATTTATGCTCAGGATCAATGGTTGCCCGCCATCCCACAATCAGAAGTTTCAGGATTGCGATATCATGGGAAACTGCCATATGGACTTCCTTTGTAGTGTATGGTAAAGTGGGACCCTTCTCACCGTGTTGGCAATTGTGTCAGCTTGTTTTGAAGGTGGTTGTTAATGATTTATTTTGTAGAGGGTTGAATTAGCGCTGTTGTCGATCTATTTCCTGCATATCAACAATGTCTGCCATCCCGCAATCAGGAATTATAGGATCGTGATATCATGGGCGCTTGCCACGTGTCTCATCCGATGAGGTCTAAAGAGTGAAGGAAGCATTAGCTGGTTCTAAATGTGTTAAGGGTCAGATTACTAAAGTGCTTGTGAGATGCACATGCTTTATTTCAACACGGATGTTATAATTTTGAGGGAAAATCTGCTCGACAGTTAACGGAAAGGACGGCGACCATTTTTGAAGGAGCGAGATCTCTGATGAGAAGCATCAACGGTTGTCTACCATCTCGCGATGATAAATCGAGGGATTGCGGTATTGCGGGAAACTGCCACATGGTTTTCATTTGTGGCATATGGCATGGTGGGACCCTTATTGCCGTGTTAGAAATTATGTCAGCATATTTTGAAGGTGGTCATCGATGATTTGATCAAACTAGAGGATCAACGGTTCAAATTTAAATCTGTATCAAATGAGGTTGGAGCTGTTCGTGCAACCCGCGAATGAGCTTTTATGGTGGATGAGACATTTAGTGGCAAGATTTGATCGACACAAAATAAATTTTCCTACCTCATTTGTATCACAAAGTATCCAATTATTTCATGAAAATAGTTTCAAAGCCCAAGGTGAAATTGCGAGCCGTTGTAACCAAAATTTGGAGTTTATACGAAAAGAGTCATAAGTTTATTTTTTGTGCCTCCTAATCATTTTGCACCTAAATTTGGGAAATGGGTTTGCTATGCTTCTCATTGAGCTTATTGAAATCTCTTGTTAAGGCTATAGTTTAATCATAAATTGTGATAAATTGTAGTTTTTTACTCTATAGTTTCCTATCTCTGCTTAGTCCTAGCCAATTGAAGTGTAACATTGTAACGAAGCCCTAGTTTGTCCAAGATGGCACCAACCAAGCAAGACTCTGGCCACATTGAATATTTGAAAATAAACTTGTATGATGATTTCTTGGATCAATTCCGTTATCAACGAATGATAGAAGGAAAGGTGTAGTGTTGATGCAAGGGAAAATACTAGGGGAGGGGTTAGTGTGTAATTATTCCAACATTTCCGATGCTAGGGTTCCTCTCACCGGCTTAGAAATGTTCATATTGTGGTATGGACAAAGGAATTTTCCTCACCATTTTTCAAATGGATGGATGTATGACATGGGGAAGCTGGTTGTACCAAATGTATTCCCTGGTGTGGACTTACTTAGGGAAGTGGCCACGAGGTATGACCCTATTACACGGTTAATTAGGGATAATGATGGAGGGGTGCTACTAGAAATTAATAGAGAAAATATCCAACAAATTTTTGATTTGAGTGAGCCAAGTGAAGACTTGGTTCTTATCAATCTTGAGGAAATGAACCAAGAGTATGCAAAGCTGAAATCTCTTTTTAGGGCTAAGCTACTTCCACGTCATCTGGTCAAGGCAAGAGGTTCACAATTTCATATCAGCCCTAGTGACTAGGAACCTTTCAGATTGAATTATTTTGCAAAACCTTTCCTGGCCACTTTCTATTCGTTATGTCAAATTTTGGGTTTTATTCTTGGTGCAGTAATGCCTATTGTGTACATGTTCATAGGGGTGCAAATACAACACCCTAACTTCTCTGTGACATATGAATTTGCTTCTTTCTTGGCTAAGAGGATACATGAAGGGTTATCGAAGTTGCGGAAAAATGATATTGGTACTCAATTCTTTTGGTATTCTATGTTGATGCATATGTTTCTGTTTAGGAATGCTGATTTCTTTTCTAAGAAAATGAAATTAAGGTAATCAGTTGATGGAGAAAGGTTGTAAGTACAAATATGGGCTGCAGATTTATCCTATAATAAGGAAAGCACCAGTTATGTGCAATTTGATAATTGTTTTGCTTCTAAATTAAGGGCTAGATTGATGGTGAATATACCTAGGATCCTTGAGGAATTGCATGATTTCCTTGGGCCAAAAGGGAGGAAGCCAAAGTTGAGGGTTTACCATAACTGGGGTGACATTATCCCATACCCAGTTAGCACTATCTTGAGCCCCTCACATATTTCCATACAATGTGCCACCAAGAGTAGGGTTTGCAGAAGTTATGTGCCAGATAGGTTGTATTCATGAAAACAACCTCATCGGAAGGGGGAAATAAACATTCTTCCCTGATTATACAGTAGTGTCTGACTTTGTATTTTCAAAGGGAGGTTGGACACATTTTGATAAATTCTTTGTTGATTACCATTTTAGATGTGGTCCAAGGTGACAGCATGATCCTGAGGGTTTCTTTGCTCTTTTCGAACAAAGAATAAAAGCTGGAAAATTTGCACATGAGATCAACTTCCCTGAGGACCTTATTAGAAATGAATTTGATTTAAATAAGCAGGAGTTGAACAAAGAGAAATGGATAGCTTATAGTAAGCTACTGGATGTTGTGGATGAAATGGATCTGAAGTATGATCCACTATTGGACTTCAATCCATACCATAAGAAAATTGATTTTCTAATGAAGAACTTCAAGGAGATTATGGACACCTTGAGAAGTAAAAAGATAAATTTAAGGCTAAGTCTGGGTATACAAGAACAAAGTGTTGCGCCAATTGAAACAAGGCCAGTATACTAGCCTACAGAAAAGTGACCCATCTATAGAAGGAAAAAGGATAGTAGTAGTGATGAGGAGGAAGTAGATAGGAAGGGGAACCAAATAATGAAGGCGCCTCCATGACCAGGTCCAAAATTCAAAGTACTTGGGGTAGTTAAGATCATTGATTTAGAGTCGTCACCAAAAGATAGTCCCCCATCACCACCATATGACCCAAGCCCTAAGAGGCCAAGAACTGATCACCCACATGAGGATCTAACAAATGAA
Source organism: Sequoia sempervirens (assembly GCA_007258455.2). Taxonomy (NCBI): domain Eukaryota; kingdom Viridiplantae; phylum Streptophyta; class Pinopsida; order Cupressales; family Cupressaceae; genus Sequoia; species Sequoia sempervirens. Next base: position 130,062,550 of record VDFB02270651.1, read on the forward strand.
ATTATTGTTATTGATTAGGACATGCAGGTTGGTATGCTTTCCCCTCCTAGGTCAGCTGAATTAGTTTTTTTCGATTTAGATATGAATGGTAAAAGTGTGCAAGATGCAAGAATGGAAGCATGCAAGGAGTTTTTAGATGACAATAAATTTGTAAAAACTCCTATATTCTTGCAATTGGCATGAAGAATGAAATTTGAAGAGTATCAAGATAAATGCAGGGAGAGAAGAAAACTAAGGCCTGATAGGTCAAACCAGGAGAATGATGAAGAAGTAAAAGTTGAATTGATGGAAGAGTTCAAGAACATCACTCCTGAAGAAGGAAGACAACTGGTGAGTCAGGCTGGTGTATTGATTTTTCCTGAGTGAGATATTGTAGATGTAGTAGCTTTTAATGGTATTATGAAGTCCAAGAATCCTTTTCAAGATTCTAAGGAAGAGGTTAAGGAAGCATTGCAAAACTCTACCTTCAGTGAAGAATATGAGACCTTGGAAATTTGGGCATTGGCTCCACAAGGGAGAAAACTTGATATTGCTGATATTAATCCAAATTTCAGAGGAGGATTAATAATAAAGAGAGCTTCAGAGACTTCAACCACCGAGGCCACTAATTTAGCTGTAAATGTGGCCAAATTGGCCCAAAGGACTGCTGAAAGGGAGGAGGCTAATAGGAAGAGCCTAATGGAGAAGTATAACATTTTGATTGAAGAATATAGTAAAATGCAACAGAGGAATGTTTAATTGGAAACTGAAGTGGAAAGGTTCAGATATAGATAGATTGGGGAAACATCAAATGCTCCATGAACTAGTACATTACCTCCCACAGCAGGGTCAATGCCTCCTACTTTTGCAAATGTTTCCACACCAGGGTCTCCCATTCAAAATCCTACTCTCACCCCTCCTCTAGAAAAAATTGATGCAGAAACTAAGTGCTCTGTTGATCCAATGAAGAGGCAACTCATATAGAAAATTGATGAATTATAGACATCATTAAGGATAACAGAGGGGGGATTTCTTTCAAAGGAAAAGGAGATTGTTACTACATTTTTGGATCACTTAAATAAAGGGGTAGATAGTAAATTACAATATATACATTCTTTATATTCTTTACTATTGGAAGCAATAAAGAATATTGATAGGGATCAGGAGGTAGTGGTACAAATAATTAAAAATTGGATCCCTAGGGCCAATGATTTGGATATCATGAATAAATCCTCAAGGTTTGATATAAATTATAGGCCCCAATCATTGAAGCCTACTCATGTGTTAGTAAAATCATTACAAGGTTTTCAGACCCTACCAGATGATTTGAGTAGGAAAATTAAAGAGTTGGTAAAGAATTTCAATGATTGGGGTAACGCATTGTTACCTAATATAATTGATGAGCAAGGGAAAATCAGAACACTCCAACAATGGTAGGATCAAGCAAATAAGGTCATCAATAATCAAATTAAATTAATTTTTGATGACTCGGATTATGATTTGTTGGTGAGTTGTATGGATAAGATTATTGGTACTAACTCATTTTTGGAGTCTTTTCAAAGAGATGTGAATCAGGTAGTGGTAAAGTATATGCCTTATAGTACAAAGGTAAATGAGATGATTAATTTTAACTAGCCTATTGATGAAGAATACCAGAAGTGGGTAGCTAAGTATTGGAATGATGATGAGTAAAAGAGAGTGGACTATGGATAGGTGGAAAATCTGATGTTGTGGTTAAAACGGCCCCAGTTTTGTATTGATGACTTTCTTAGTGTGGGTTTCTTGTGGTTTTTGAATTGCATCAACTTTCCTCAGTCGACATGATTAACATGAATATGCTCCAGGATGATTGCAGTTGTAACAATTTTTGGAATATCATCAGGTGCTCTAATCGGCTAGTGACGTGTGTACTTTCTGGCCTAAAGCTTGTTTTCTCCTTCATTTTTCTATAAGAAGGATTTCAAGGCCAGAAGTATGGGTTAGCAAGTTAGATAATTTTGATTGAGTCTAGGCGAAGTTGCAGAGTTGATTGTAAAGATCAATGGTTTTAGAGAGAAATGCAATTTAAGTTCTGAGTCACTCTGTGATAGGTTTTAAGTTCATGAGGATTTAATGTTGCATAATAGTATTAACATTTCATTCGAAATGATAATTTCAATCTTGTCTCTCTCCATTATATGTTCATATCTAAACTTTGAATAAAATAACTAAGGGTTGTTTCATTCAGCTCACTGTTGTAGTGTGTATGATTCTATTTTAGCTTTAATTCAAGGAATTAATTAAAATTATTGAATGGGATTATAGGCAGATATTTTCTACATATCCGATGGTTTTAGAGAAATGAAATTTAGGTTTTGAGTCATTATGTAAGAGGTTTTAAGTTCATATAGATTTAATGTTGTATAACAGTACTAGTATTTGAGTTGAAATGAAAATTTGAGCTCATGTCTCTCCATTGTACATCCATATCTAAAATTTGAATGAAATAACTAAGGGTTGTTTTATCAATCTCACTGTTGTGGTGTGTATGATTCTATTTTAGCTTTAATTCAAGGAATTAATCAAAATGCTTGAATGGGATTATAGGCGGATATGTGCTGTATAAGGATTTGATAAGTAGTCCTGGGTTAGAATGCATACTAATGAAATTGTAATGCAATATTGTCAAGGATCTTATATGTGATGTATTAAATCTATTATAAACCTCTAGATGCTTATGAATTTGACTCCTGAATGGATATATGGCACGATCTAAGTTGTAATTATTAGTGTAGGTTAGTATTTCTTTTTCTTTTTTTCTAGAGCTTGCTACAAATTGCAAATCATTGACTATCTTATACAATGGATTGTGTTTAGTTATCTCACACTCCAGATAGTTGATATTGTCTATGAACAACCAATTCTAGTTGATATTATCTTATCATGTTAAGCTATTAAGTGAGATCATCTGCTATTGTTAATTTTGTTTATAATAATGGTGCAGAGGTTGTAAACACATTAAGGGATCACCCTTCTGGGTCTTGTAGAGCCCGAAGTGTAGTAGGCTTTTAAAGTTCTCGTCAGTTGGTCCTTCAGTCCTTTGAGCTACCTTCGATTGGAATTGGCAATTCCATAGGTAGATTAGAAGAAAAACCTGGTTACATTGTAAAAAGAACCAACATACACGTCAACCACTGAACAACCACCTCTACAACTGACTTTTTAATCTTTTATGATCAAATGAAACATAAAACACACTAATTTCAAGGTTGTTAACATCACTATTGAAATGTTTTAATTTTTTGACCTTTCAAATATTAAAAAGTACATTAAATTAATTATGTAATGGCATAAAAATTAAAAACATCATGAATTAATTATGTAACCACATAAGTCAAATATAATTCTATCAAGAAATTAATATCAAATAGATAATATAATCACATAACTTATACATTTCAATGTCGTTGATCTTATTCTTCATCCAACTCTTTGTCTGTATCATCCGATCTAGATTCGACATTGTAAGGATTAGTCATATCATCATCATCGTCGTCAATATAAGTTTCAATAATGTCATCATCCACACAGATATCATCTTCATAAACATTAACTCCTACATCATCATGATCTAGTTCCTCCTCTTCGACATCTTTGTCAGGGACATCATCAACTAACCGTTGATCCTGATCATCATCTACATCATCTTCTAGTTCTTTGGTATCTTCTTCTTCCAACACATTATACTTTACTGACCTTCCTCTTGGATCATGTCTAGCAACAAATGACCAACCCGGTTTACCTGGAACCTCTGAGTAAAATACATGCTCACATTGGCTTGGAAGAACATAGGGCTCATTTCCAGTTCTCTTGTTCAACCTTGTATTAACCATGGTAAATCCATTATCATGTTCAATAACAGTTCTCTCAGGATCATTTTCATTCAATCGTAGCCTGTACCATAGGATGACGAACAAAATTAATTTGAAGGACTTAAAGTCACACTCAAGTATATCATCCAAAATCCCATAGTATCAATTTTCTGAGACTTCTGGATGTATGTCACTTCTAGATGAAACATTAGTCACCTGAAAGACTGCAGTTATACCAGAATCACAAGTTTTTATGTCATCCAAATTTTGATTCGAAATTTATGACCATTGCACCACATAGCCTTGTGGTGTTTCACCTACAATATGCCAAACATGTAAAAATTATTGCAATATCGTCAGTTGATAAACATATTTATTCTTGGCCGAATGTATGCAAAGAAAACAATCTCAAGATATATATACATCAATATACTTTAAAATAATTAAATAATATGGGTGATTAATACTTTTTATACGTACCTGTTTATCTCTTAAACCATATGCTAAATCAATTTCCCTTTGTGTAACATTGGAATCTCCATTACGATGAATTTCTTTAACCAATGAAGCCACACCTTCCCATATTAATGCACGACTAGATTGTTGACATCGTTCAATCCATACCATCATCCAATTAAGATTGTTGGCATCGTACAAATGTAGTGCATCCCATTCTTGACCAACTGTACCAAAAAAATTTGAAATTTACAAACGATGTATAACTAGTTAAATACCACAATATACAACCTTAATTTATAATTGATGTATATGAAGATTAAAAATTAAATAAGTACAATATACATAAAAACAATCTGTAAAAAGTATTCCAATTAATCTCCATGACCATCTTCTAATTACCTCTCACTTTGCTCAATCTACCTTTCCCCAATAGGTACTCCCCTTCAAATTTGTTAATGGAGTTGGGATCCCAAATGCGATCTACATGGATCTTTGCTACAAACTTAGCAAGATATTCACTAATGTACACCACGGTCTAGTATACCATATATCCCTCCACCATAGAACCCTTAGGATGTTCTCTTTGTCTAACCAAAGTCTTCAAAACTTTTAAGTGCCTCTCAACCATCCACATTGACCTTGTGTGTACAAGTGCACACAATTCAATCTCACTCAACTTGGTGTATGAGGTAGTGTTCTTGTGCATTGAAAAATGTTGAAGGTAGACACTTTTTCATTTCACACATTAGACGAGGAATTTTTCTCTTCCAATAATTTATATCTTCTTTATGGATTTCTTTATATGATAGCCATCTACAAGTGATTCAAGGCACAAATATAGTAATGAGATTTAACAAAAATATACAATATATTACATAACAAGTAAAACAAATAGAAATTATAAGATGTATACAACGAATTTGAATAAATCTCGCTACTTACCTCATGTATTTTCTAAGATCATATATAACTTGATTGACATTGTTGTCAAAGTTGTCTAGGAGAGATAGAGGTAGAATGTACTGCAACAATTATAAAATGATCTTTTCATTTTTTTCCAAAAGTAGTAAACACAATACACTAAAAAGTACATGCATTATACAAGTGTATATAATATACCAGAATAATTACCTTAATGAAGGTATGCCAATCATGTGTTTTCATCCCTGACCCAAATTCACCTTTCTTTGTTATTATATTGTTTATGTTCATAGCAAATCTTGTAGGAAATTAAATTTTTTGTATGACTTATTTTATAGAATTTCTTTGCTGCTCTGTTAATAACCAAGGAAGGGCACTTATATTAATTTGGTCTCCATCACTATTTCATTGACTGACATTTTTCATTACATGATTGGCTTCCTGAATGTCACTACAAATTTTATCAATTTTTCCTTTGTCATGCCTTCCATCCAATATTTTTCATATTTTTTATGTTATATTCTTTCTGATATGCATTGTATCAAACAAATGCACAATTTGTAGCTGCTCATAGTAGGGAAACCTACTAAATTGTCTAGGATAACTTTTCAGTCCCTGTGGAAGCCGCCCATTAATGCCTTGATGACCTTCATGAAGCATATAAGTTAAACAAATTAACAATGACAATCATTATCAATTACAACATAAGTAAACACAACACAATATAAAAATATAAGTTTAAAACATATCATATATGATAGATAAACAATTTAATCCGATGTATAACCTTGACGATTAATTCTATTATATTCCAACTTCCATAGGTGAGGTGACATTCTTCATGGTTTTGATGTAGTCTCCTCTTTCCCATTGAAAAAATGTTTTTCAATAGTTCGATACTTATGATTTCTATGGAGGAAGTGCCTATACTCATCAAACACCTACTTTCCTAAACTTGTTGAACGATGAGATTTCATCTTTGGACTACAAATTGGACATGCAAATTTTCCCTTTGTTTGAAGACCTGCAAGATGATATATAATTGGATTAAATATGTCAATTTTTTTAATTATATATAATGAATAGATTATTTTAAAAATATGCATGATATCTACTTCATTAAATTAAATATTGCTAAAGTGCAATTGAACATTATAACATACCACAAAAATGTGTTAGCCCTGGGGCATCATGAATTGTCCATACAAGCATTGCATGGAATTGAAATTGTCTTTGTCCTATTGGTCTCGAGATGTCATACATAGTGACGCCATTCCATAAGTTTAGTAACTCATCGATAAGAGGCTCGATATATACATTCATATCTTTAACTTAGTACTTACCTAGTTGAATGAACATAAACATTACATAATTATTATAATCATTTTACTGCAATATATATAAATTAATGTATATGACTATTGAATGAAAAAACTATAAGTCATTATGCAACAAATAAGACAAATGAGATGCTACTATGTTAAAGAAAATTGATGTAAACAAATACCTAGAACAATCATTGACAACATTATGTGCTCCCTCTTTATTGACATCCATGGAGGAATGTTATTGTTGATAACAAAAATATGCCACATTGAGTAAATAGATCTCATCCTCTCCAAATGGATTGACACCATTTGCTCCCAATGAAAGCCTAATATTACGAGGTTCTTCTTTAAAGTGTGGCCATTTTTCCTCCATGTCCCTAAATGCAAAACCATCTGCAAGCATTCGAAGAATGCCATCTCCACTTCTATTCCATGCATGGTAATCCATAAATTGTGCTAAGCTTTCACACCTAAATAATTGTTGCATACGTGGAATAATGGGAATATAATAAAAGCCTTGCGAGACACCTTTTTTGTTAGTTGATCTATCGATATCTACTAATATGACATTTTGGGCATTCTGTTGCAAATTCTTGTTGTTTATGATATATAATATGATCATTGGGACATGCATCTATTGCTTGATACTCCATTCGATATCTTTCATAATGGAACATAAATCTCGGTATGAGTGAGGTAAAATATTTGATGGTGGTAACAAAAATTCACCAATCAATCTACAACAAAAAATAATTTGTTCATATAAAGAATATTAATGGTACATATTTCATCCTTTATTTACTAGTGATGAACTAACAACAATTAAAATAGATGAAAAAAATGACATATATGACATACTTTAACATTTGTGAGATTACTATGTTTGATAAACTATTCATATCCTTCAAGCTCAACAGCAACAATACAGCAGAGAGAAGAGTTGTTTTAGACCCTTCATAAAGGGGTTCGTATGCCTTCTCAAGTACATGTAAATTATGAACATCATCAAAGTCATCTTGATCATCATGATCAGCTCTACCACTAAATGTGTCATAGATCAATGTATTCGTACCATCATCTTCAACTATGTTTTCTAGCGCATGATCATCTTCTTCCATAGGATCATTAACTTCATCTTCGATATTCATAGCTCCATGTTTGTCTGCTTGCAAAACCACATTCTTTGAGCTGTGATAATCCATATCATCTTCCCTAGGGTGCCCCACCTTTATAATAATGATAGACACAAATAAACCATGATCATGATCAAGTGATTATATATATATATAAAATGTTAAAATGATATAAACATTTACAAATTCAATCAATATAAACACATATAATGAACAACTTACCAATGGATGATAATCATGTTCCCCTTTAATGTGACCATGTTGCCTACAATGTTTCTCAGTTGTTCTGATTAAAATTCTTCTCGTCTTTAAGCCCTTGCAATTATTGCAAGGACAATAACATTTCCCATCACCCTTTTTTTTCAATCTAGCCCACAATCTATCAAGTGTCTCTTCATTTTGTTCTAAACTAATATTATCTAAAATGATTTTCCTTTACCAAGCTTGACTATTTAGATCTTCAAAAAATATGAAACTCACACTCCAATAATTTTTATTCATAGACAAGTAATATAATCTAATAATTCTGATATTTTACAACCAAAAAAATTGGCATGCAACCACCCCTGCAAAAGAGAAGATAGTCTGAAGTTAATGACCCCAAAAAACACTTTAAAATGCTAATAAAAAAATTATTAAATTTTAATTATACTATGATTTCCAATTGTTAAGACTCCTAAAATTAGAATATTGAACTTGATCACAAACTTCCTACAACAATGGAGGTAGCAAGCTAGTAAGAGCAAGTGACCCATTCCTAAGGAGCAACAAGTTGGAATGATCATTGCTAATGTCAATACGGATTTATCCTTTTAGTTAATGATGCAATGTGTGACTTCTTATGACGAGCTTATCCCTAGAGCCCTCAACATTGAGAGAGCCCTAATAAAAAACAATAGAAGCATTGGTAAGAGCATGATTAGGGTACAAACCCTAGGCCTCCATAGAAACATAAATAATAATTATAGCAGATTAGAGAGGTTGCAATACTAGAAAGATTGAGACATTGTAGGTAATAACAAAATATTGCAATCTAAAGATTGTAGCCAATAACAAGCACACTATGTAGCTTAGTGACATTTGTAAATGCAATCTATGATAAGAAGAATGACAATCACTTGAGATGTTACAATCAAAAAAAGGTTGAGCAGTGACAAGATAATAAAGCTCAAACCTTGCATAGTAAAGTGGAGATTTTAACACTGAGTTTCCTTACCCCCTTGCTGACCTTAAGGGTTTTTCAAATGCTTTTGGTAGTGTTAGACAAAGAAAATGCAATGAGGGAATGATTGTCCAAATGAGGTAACAGTGGTAATCATAGGTTGAATGTTTCTTCTTAGCCATTAATGTATAATAGAGGTAGTGGATTACATGTTTGAGTAGTGTTTTGAGACTCATCAAAGATGGGAGAATAGTGAATAATACCTTGTGGATTGTGAAGTAGTGTCAATAAGGTTGAAGGATCTTAAGAACTACAATACCATGAAACAATGAGTCCCCTGTAGTAAGTAGGTAGTCTATAGGGAATAGTTTGATTTTATAGAAGGATGCTCATGAAAGGAATATTCAAGTGATAGTGAGTGAGTTGTTTGAGATTACAGCTGAGGGTGCAATACCCAGTCTTAAAGGAAGTTAGCAAAGTAGTAAATGTGCAAGAAAATTGAATTGTACACAACAAACAATTCATAATGTTATCTTCCATAATGGCTTGAGTTTGAAGACAAAAATCTCATTATATCTTCATGATGAAAGTGGTGACCTTAATGGTCAATCACTGGCAACCATGATTTTAAAACATGCTATTGTGCTTATGGAGGCAACAATTTGAGAAATATAGTGAGTGGTGGTTTGGAATAATGGCAGGTATGAAGGACTTGCTTTATATGCATACTATGTAGTCTAGCATAAGACAACGTTCTTAGAATAGATTGAAGGTGGATTATGGAACTCAAGGGTTACCATGAAAATGATTAAAGCAAAGATTGAGATCTATTTAAAAGCCACGGTCATGAAGATATTAAAGATGTCACATGCAAAGCCCTAGTAGCTGGAGTAATGAATATAGTGCCAAAGAGGATAGTGTGCTGGGGAAGATTTAGGAGATCTCCACATTATCTAATTACAAGTAAATACATCATTTATTTATTTTTTTAATTAAAAGAAATCATTCTAAACCCTATATAGGATACATTGATACTTCAAAAGCCTCTTAAGGAATTTGAGATTATACAAATATATGTCAAGTAATATTCATAAGGTTTAGAAAATCTTGATCACTCTCTAGAATAGCCCATTAAACATGGGTTGTGCTTGAATGCACTACATAATTGATATAACACAACCATTCTGCATATCAACCAGAGTTATAGGCTCTTTATTGCAGCAAGAGGTAATACTCTTGATCATGCTATAATTACATCCTAACTGTTAAACTTGAGACAACTTGAATGCACCCAATGATGATTGAAACCTACATTATACAACCCGAATTAACTACATTATATGAGTGCCTCCATTTCTATCACAACATAGCCACATTAAACTTGGGTCACACATGAATGCATCATGTATTTGTTATAGCACAAGTGCCACATGACCAATAGAGTTATGGATCACATAATTACAAATCACAAGAATCTGTTCCTTGGTTGTGATCTTATGGTGATTCCACACAACAAAATCTGGACATGAAATTCTCAAAATCCTTAACCTCTAAAAATGAAATCTGATGAGATGTTGCTTTAAAATATGATTTTCAAACCTGGAACTACAAATCTGACTTCACAACTAAATTCTACAAAAAGACAATGACTACCCTCAACCTAGCGATATCTTCTTGAATTTTTTCTTTTCCCAAGAAAATTGTCCTTAATTCTCCACAAATTATCTCAAGAAGAGCATAACACTGTCGCAATAAATCAGGCGTGAACTTACTTTTCTTTATGTCGGCCACAATTTGATTTTTTTTTATTTTTCATGTTTGTCAAAAATTCGACGAAAATGATAGCCAATATTTTGACAAACCCAAGGTTTGTCAAAATTTTGATGAACGTCGGGCATAAACTTTCAAAAAATTGGAAATTACACATCAAATTTTACACGCACCCGATGAACATCGATTTTTACATATTTCTTCAAACAATTTCATCGGATTTTGTAGTCAAATGTATTAGTGTGGGACTAAGAATTAGCCAATGACAAAGAGCCACTTGTCAACCTATGAGTGGATGGAGGATGTGCAAGTTTTGATGGTTGTGCCAATAAATGCCTATTTTTGAATTTTGAATTTGTTGAAATGACATGTAAGAGGGAAGAAAGAATGCACTGAATTCCACTTGGCTCAAGGAAAAGGACATGTAAGATGGAGTAAATTCCTTGTTGGATGTACATGTCTACTTGGATTTTGAATTCAAATTTGGAGAATATTCCCAAAAGATGCCTTGTTGAGGAAAATTGAGATTTAATAAATCAAATAAATCTATTTTCATGTGCAAGTGGTAAAAGCTAGAGGATGGGACATGAGGAGAGATTAAATTAATCAAAGTTAATTAATTTAATGAAGGGGGTTAAATGATGTGACCTATTTGACTTAAATTTGTGGATTTATTTAAATCAAATAATGAGAAGAATGTGATAAGGAATTAATTAAATAAAGATTTATGATTTATTTAATTAACAGGGATGATGTTAGATTAAACTAAATAAGGTTTTAATTTTTTTAATTTAATAGATAGACTTAAGAGATTTAATCAAATAAAATTAATTATTTAATTAAATAGGATAATTAGATTAAAATGATTAATTTAATTATCAAGAAGAGGTGACTTAATTAGATAACTAATTTATTTAATTAATAGAGGAATATTGATGAGTTTAATCTGATAAGGGGATTTGATTAAATGGTTAGACCGAATGATGATTCTAGATGAAATGATGTTACTGGTCAGTATCAGATGCACAATGTCAATCAGTAGATTATACGTGTCTACAGATATCATCTTCTTTCACTAAAACATTCTCACAAGCAAGGGATGAACAGAGATTAGGAAAAGTGATGTTTACAAATGTTTCTATGATCTCATCTTCTTGTTTTCTAATATCTTCAAAAGGGGGATGAAGAAAGGGACAATCAAGACCCTAATTGATTATATCTTCCTTCACCAAGATACCTTTGTCACTAATAGGAGGGGTATCAGGAGAAAAACAAGTATTATTGTTATGATTTTCTACACTACCATGCTCAGCAATGGGCAATGTTATATTAAGGATTGTGTCAATGGTTTGATCTACTTTCTCTAGGATGTTCTCATAATTATGAAAAATAATAGAAGGATAACTAACATGTTTCTTAATGAGCTCATTGTTGTAATCTAAATTGAACTCATAAGAGGGGATGTTGTACTTATGCAATCCATTTTTAACCATATCAAAGTAAAGAAAGTGAAATGCAATGATCTAAAGTGAAATTTTTAAATGCAATTATTTTTTTTGAAACAAGGTAATTTGTTGATTACACTATACAAAATTTTGAAAGTGAAATATTGTAAATGAAAATTTTAAATTGGGCAATGCATGAAATGGACTAAATTAAGTCATATTTAGTGAAATGCATGTAATAGAAACTCAACCAACTTAAAAGGATAGTTAATGGTAGAAAATAGAAGTGTAGAAACAAGGTTTTCAGTGTTCTAAAAGGAAGTTTTAGAGGTGCACTGGGACTTATTAGCCCAAGGTGGAAAATGTGTCCCAGTAGGGATTTTTTTCAAAAGAATTAGAAATTCTCAATTGATTTTTATGATTTTTAGTTTGTATGATGTGTATCCTAAATGAAAATGTAGTTTTTAGATGATTTTTGATGGTTTGAGATGCAAAAATGAAACCTATATGCACTTTCACTAATGTAAAAATATAGAAATCCTAGACGCAAATTAACCAATACAAATCCTAATGCAAAGTTAATGTAAGCTAAATCTCAAAAGATGATGGACTCCAAATTAAAAAATAATGTATTTTAAATATAGGTTCACCAAAATGATTAGTTGAAAAATGGATGCTTTATGGTTTAAGGCATAGAACATCACTTTTCTCCAAATAACATTCAAGGATTCCATAGGTACCTCAACCTAATGAAGAATGAAGAAAGAGATTTGACAATAAGGTATCCTAGGCTATGAATTTATACTACAAGAGGGGCTCACCACCATGTTTAGACTTGGAAAGACAATGCAATTAAGGATGAAATAAAAAAACCCTAGTTTGATGCAATGCTTTAATGAATGACCTAAGAATGACCATTAAACAAAACAAAAAGCTACAGAACTGAAAGTGTGCACTTGGAATCTAGAGAGAGATGGAATGGAGCTTTGAAATCCTAAAATTGCTTCTTTTTAAGCTTGGCAGGACTCATTTTCCATTCTAGGTGAATTAGTCCTAGTTTTGGAAAACTTTACTGAAGCAAGTTTTAGCCAAAAGGGTGTCCAAATCTGAAAAAGTCTTTAGTAAACTCCTATAGTGGGAATTATTCACCATTTTTGGTGAATAAGTCTAGTTTGGATTTTCTAGAACTTCAAAGTTCTGGTCTACACCTCTTAGTCTACTCTTTCTATTCCTCTTTGTTTACAGATATGAAACCCTAATTTTGGGGTTGTAGGTGACCTTTTTTGTGAAGATTACATCCTTGCAAATGAGGGGAAAACCCCAACAAGCTTGGAACCTAATCCTCATTGATCTTCAAGTCTTTAAAGCACCTAAATTTGCAATCACGTAAAGAGAGAAAAAAAGTGTTGATTGTTAAGGAATAGGGGTTTTCCTTGGTCAAACCACTTTTAGGTAATTAAACCAAATGATGAAATGATATAATGAATCATGAACATGAAATAATGCAATTAAAACCTTTCCATGATGATGGATCTTGAATATCTACAACAATTGATGAAGAATATTGCCCTTGAATTCCTTAGAAATGATCTTGAAAGCTACCTTGATGACCTTATGAAGACTTGGAATGCTTAAATCTTGAATTCTTTACTTGAAAACTTGAATACATGATGAAATAATGATTGGAAAGCTTTCTTATATAGGAAATGCAATCAAATGACCGTTAATTTGATCACTAAGGATGACATTGAAGAAATTTGAACTTAAAACCCATTTTTTGTTGCTCAAACCTCAAGAATAGCTCAAATGGGACTCATTGACCATCCTAGGAAAATAAGTCCCACTTGGATGGAACTCATTTGCCATAAGTGGTGAATGGCTCCCATAGGGGCTATTTTCTAGCTAAGATGTCAAGGAGTGAAGAAATTAATCACATATATTGATATTGTTAGGTTTCTAATAAAAAATTTCCTTTAGATACATAATATAGGGTCATAAGGGCCTATTAATGATGATATAAAGGTCATAAATACAAGAGGGCCCAAGATTCAATGTGAAAGTGTAAATAAATACACTTTACAACACTAAATTAAGGAAAAAATGGGTCTATCTAGATTAGAAAAGTCCTAAATATCATGTGAATGTGTAAAACATATTACAACAATATATTAGGTCCACTTTAGTTCACAATCCTCTTAAATTTAATGTGAAAGTGTAAATAAATACATTTTACAAAACTAAATTAGGGAAGAGTTAAGTTAATTTAGCTTAAGGAGGGTTGAAGACCTAATGTGGATGTGTAAAATACCTCACAACACTAGATCAAGGTGATATCAAGTCCAATTTATCATTAATTATTCCCAAATTAAGCAAGGGATACATTTTTCTACACTACAATGAAAACCTAGAGAATTCAAGTGAGTATTATTAGGAGCATTTCAAGAGCATTTTCAAGGCATTCAAGTGAAGAATTATTGAATATTATTGCAGAAATCAAGATTCCATTATCATTTCAAGGCTTTCTTGCATCATGCATGTTATTTCAGATAATATGTTGTTGTAATTTTCAAGATCCATTCAAGCATTCAAAGGAAAGGCATTGTTTCAAATCAAGTTTCATGATCAAGATCCACATTTTTTGAATCCATTTCATCTAAATTGTAGATTCATATTCCAAGGTTTAAATAAGGGTTTGGTGAGTTGTGACATTTCATTTGTTCATTCATCATTCCTTCATGCTATTTCATTTGATTACAAGGTTTAATTACCAAAATGCAGTTTGACCGAGGAAAACCCCCATTAACCTAGAAAACTACTTTTTTTGTCTTAGTGTGTGATTGTAAATTTCAAGTGGAAGATATATTGAAGAGAAAAATTGCAAAGTTGTCAAAGTTGTCACCATTTTTGCAATTTCATAGAAATTGACCTACACATTTTATTTTTCTTTTTGATCATGAGATTCAAAAATCTAGGAGTGTAGACACAATAGAAGAAAACCTAGAAACAAAATTTTAGGAGCCCTAGCCAAGACCCACTTTCCATAGGGCGAATGAGACCTCAATTTTCTTTGAAAAAACACTTTGGTGACTAGTACATATCACTTTCACATTCTTAGATTTGCAATTTTTCTATTGGTTCCATGAGAATTGAGCTTAATCTTCTAAATGCATTTTATAGCTTGCATTTTAGGTTTGATTTGCTATTTTTAATCTTTTTCCCAAAGTTTTGTGTGACTCATACCCCATCCTTGCATAAAAAGGGAAATTTGTAGATTCACACATTGATTTGACTCACCTTTTGGTTGGTAATCATATCATTGTTTGGATCTCAATTCCTCGAATGAATTGAAGGAAAATAGGTCCATTCATCCCCTTTTAACACCATTTTTTTTTGGGGGTGGGGGTTGAACATCATCAACCTATCATTTTCATTTTTTCAAAAAATTATGTATTATAGTGTCGAAAAAATTATCCCTTTGTCACAATTAATTCAGGAATAGTTAATAATAAAATAAGCTTATTGTTTCCTTTATTTAGTGTTGTAATGTGTTTGACACATTCACATTAAGTTTAGGGCCATTTTTAACTAAATGGAGTTAAATGTGCCTTATTTAGGGTCTTATAAAGTGTATCTTTACACTTTCACACTAATCTAGGGATTTATTAATTAATTCAGGTTAATTGAGCTTAATTTTCCCCTTTAATTGAAATCCAATCTTAATTAATTACAAATTATGAGAGATAGAACCCAACATTCATAAATGATATTACACAACACTTAATTTTTGGAAGTGTTTCTCCTAGGATAGTGACCTAGGACCCATTCATCGCTTGGTGAATGGGTCCTCACTAGGTCCTAGGACCCTATTTTCACATAATATTTTACATATCTAACAGTGTGTCCTAGTTAAGTGAGTTGGGACCCATTCCCCATATGGAAAATGGGTCCTCACTTAGACCTAGGACACCTATTTTGGATATTTTCTTAGAAATATTTTAATGATTTCAAATTCTAGATTTGATGTCCCCTTGTGATATTTGAATATTTTCAATTCATCTTAAGTTATGTATAAATATAAGGTTATTTCATTATGTTTCGACTAGATCTAGAGAGAAAGTTTTCAAGAGAGAAGAATCTAATCAAGCATTGATATTCTAGGAGCAAGAAAGAGTGAAATCTTGGAGTAGCATTATAGTGTTTTTGTAGGTCTTCAAGCTCATTTTTTTCTCAAATATCAAGCATTATTGAGAAAGTGATTATAGATTCCTATGTAGAATCATGACAAATTTGAGGTTTTAGGAGAAGTACCATGAGATTCAACCAAGCCTAATGACTTGTTTTCTAAGTGATTCCATCTTCTATGATCATTCTATTTTCAGCCTAAAGAGAGGTATAATCAGATTTATGACTTATTAAGGGGATTTGAGATCTCCTAAAGTAGGTCTTTTGCATTGTTCATGTTTCATTCTAGGATCCTATTCTAACACAATTGAATAGTGTTTCTTTGCATCATTAGAGATCTTAATCTTAGATATACTTAAGGTTAGGATTTCTCACACATTTCATGTTTCAAATTTCTATTCATCATCAAGGTTTAATTACCAAACATGGGGTTTGAATAAGGAAAAAAACTATCCACAAACAAACATCAAATTTTTTTTTGCATATTATTGGCAGATTCGGATCTGAAAGCAAGGATTTGAAGTTATAGGAAGGAATTGTAGGTCTAGAAGTTCAAATTCAAATTCATAGTTTTTTGGTAGAGCCTAAAAGGACCCATTCACCACCGAGAGAATGAGTCTCTATTAGGGTTTCAATAGAAACAAGTTTTCAAGATTCATAAACTATAGTTTCTTATTCAAAGCCTCCCAAAAATGTCTATGAGGACCCATTGGCCACAGGGCGAATGAGTCCCTATTAATGTTGTAGAAACAACAAGTTTTGAATAGGTGCACAATATTTATTATTCTTAGTTTCTCTAGAAAATTCATTGTTTCCTTCTATTTTGTGATGAACTTCTTCATTCCACTTTGTAGACCTACGTTTAAAGTTTTTTTTCTACTTCAAATTTATCTCCATAAAACACTATTTTACATAGACCCCTGGCCTATAAAAAAGAGAAATTGCAAGATTCAAACCTTAATTTGACTCACCTTTTGGGGTGATAGTTACTTCATGGTTTGGATCTCATTTCTTGAATGAGATAGTGGAGAATAGGGTCATATGATAGCCTTATTTTTCTTTATTTAATTTTGGTGAACATGACATTTTGAGCATTGTAGTTTTGTGATTTTGGAGACCTTTTCAACCCTAGATATTAGCTTTAAAATAGTTTGTATTATATTTTCATTAGTTGCATTGAATTTAGGCTTCTCTCATCTTGCATTAGTGAACATTACACTTGGAATAAATTTGCATGTTTACATTGCTTAAAATCACTTTAAAATCAAAAAGATTGCATTAGAATTGAGTTTATTTTGCATATTGTTAACATTGAAATCATCATTAAGACATTTATGTTCATATTTCACATTAAATTTAGTCACATTGTCATCATTTATACTTAGTCAAAATTTCACTTACAGACCTAAAATCTAGAAAATATGTCATAGAACTACTTGTTACAGATATGAAACAACAAACACATGGCATCAACTCTGAAAAAAAAAAAATCAACTTTAACAAACCCTAATCTAGGACCTATTTTCCATAGGTCGAATGATTCCCTATACTGATTTTAGCAACAAAATTTTTGAGTGATTTTCAATTTCTGATATGCATTTCTATTTCTATTGTTAGATTTGAGAAGTATTTTTCTAAAATATATTATCTTTGCATTTAATTTACAATTTATTTAGTTAGATTTTGCAACAATGGGAAAATAATTTCTTGCATATTTAGTTAAAAGTAGAATTATATTTTTCCATTTTTCTTTAATTTCTAGCATTATTGCATTATTAGATATGCTAGTTTAAATTTTCCAATCATTAGAAAACAAAAACAAAAACCAAAAATGTCAAAAACATCAAACAAGACACCCTTGGAGAAAGCATAGTTATTTGATTATGTGTAATCTCTTTTTCAAAGTTAGCTTCTCCTTAAAGCCCTTTAGTAGTGATGAATTTGACATGTTAGATGAATCCCTTGAGGACTTCATCTTGCAAGGATCATCCACTAATGCTTGTCATGAAAAACTGAAACCCAAAGATGTTAATGCAATTATACCTCAACTTATCATTTACCCTCCCTTAGAAAAACCTAAAGTTCAAAACCAACACGCGCTTATCCTAGAACCACCTAATAATCTTTCAATTGATGATAATAATGCTTCACAACAAATGGGTTACAATACCAATGCTTACACATACAACATAAGGAACAATAGGAAACAAAAGATAGATCTTATTTGCCTTTGCCTCAACCTATCCTGCCTAGCACTCCCTGTCTACCTTCGAATAGTGGAAATGAATATGATATTATTGAACTTCATAATACACCCACTAAGATATCCCTATGTGATCTTATTCAAGCTTAACCAAACTACCATAATATGCTTCAAATATCCTTGCAACAAGTTATGGTTCCTTCTAATACGAATTCAAATGATTTGGCAATGTTAGTTCAAGGAATGAATGAGGTTAATTTAGATATTTTTTCACCAAAGAGAATTACTTGTACCATAGAAAGAAGTACCCTTTGCTTGGCATGGGATTAATTCATGATAAATTGGACTTAATGAGGCTTTGATTTAATGTTGTGAGGTGTTTTACATGTCCACACTAGGTCTTGGACCCTTGCAAATTGAATAAAATGCATTTATTAATGTATTGTGAAGGTGTTGTGAAGTGTTGTAAAAAAAATTTACACTCTTCTAGACTCTATTCATTACAATTCACCTAAAAATAACCTTTCATCACTAATGAGGTCCTATTTTTAAGTTTGATAAAGCCTTGTAACAAGATTTTACACATTTCTAGGCATAACTTCACTATTTACACCTTTCTTATGCTTTATTTTACCCCTTTATGCCCTTATAAGGCTTAATTAAGTGAGTTTTTGAATGTAAACTTGAAAAACAACATTAAATGCAAGATATTTCATAACACTTACTTTCAATTCCAAGGAGGGATCCATTCACCATGGGTGGTGAATGAGTCCCTCTTGGCTCCAAATTCATTTTTTTAAAAATTTCCTTTCAGGTTTTTATTCAAAATTACTTGATGTCAGCCTATTATGAGGTGTAAATGGGTTACTAAGGCACAAGAGTGTATAAATAAGTATTTTCCAATCCATTTCAACCCCTAATTCACACACATCATTCATTCATCACCTATCTTCTCCATCAAGTCAAGCAAGCTAGGGTTTCATCATTGCATGTCATCAAGATAACTTTCTAAGACATTCAAGGGAAGATTATTCATTATTTTTTGCAGAAAATCATGATAAATCATCATTAAAATGCAATAACTCTATTGTTTCATGCTTCATTACATTCTTTTCTTCATTTGGTTTAATTACCTAAAAAGGGGTTTGACCAAGGCAAACCCACATTCCCTAACAATCAACATTTTCTCTCTTTTCCTTTGTGTGTTTGTAGATCTAGGTAATTTAAAAACTTGGGAATCATTGAAGATTGGGTTGCAAACTTGTTGAAGTCATATCCACTTTTGTAAGGTCAAAAACTACACAAAAAGTCCCTAATAGTGCTGAAAATCAAGGTTTCAGATCTAGACACCTGGAGGTGCAAATTAAGTAGACCGAAAGCTATAGATTCCATTTTTTAGTTTTCAAAAAAAGCCAAAATGAACTAATTCGCTGAAAGTGGTGAATGAGTCCCACTGTACCTATTTCCTAAATTTTTTTGTTGATTTGTATACCCATTTGGCTAAAACGAGCTCTAATACAGTTTTCCCAAACTGGAACTTGTTTGGCCAGAATGGTGAATGAGTCCCACCAGGCGTAAAAGTCAGCATCTTTAGAATTTTAGAGTCATTTCTATTCTCCAACAATTTCTCAGGTGCACACATTCATTTTTACAACTTTTTTTTTTTACTTTCATTTCTATGTCACTGTCTATTTCTTTTTGCATATCACAAAGTGTTTTCAAACATCACTTGCTTCTTAGTTTTTGCATACTTAATCAATCAATATTATCAATTAGCTACATTAAGAAAATTTCATTTAGACATAATTTTATAATATATATCTTAATTTGAGTGAGCCACCTAGATTTTGGGTGTGGGATCTATCTCTTTTCATTAGGTGAAATACCCTATTTGAACAGAAGAGACCTAGCATTCCTAGTCCCAAAAATCTATGGTTCATTTTGGTGAACCTACTTTTTCAAATACTTTCTTGTCTAATTTGGAGTTCTTCATCATATATATCCTTGCATTGATCTTACATTAGGGTTTTCATGATTTTATTTTCATGCTAGGTTTCAAATTTTTCTTTCATAAAAAGTGCATTTAGGTTGCATTTGTGGCATCTATTTTCATGTAATTTTTTTGAAATTCTACATTTTTCATTTAGTTCTGCATCAAAATCTATCACAAATTTCTAAAAATTCTAAAAAAGTCCATACTGGGACTCATTCACCACCCTAGGAGAATCAGTCCCTTTTGACCCTTGGAACTTCCTTTTATAGAGCTGAAAACCCTATTTTTAAGTTTTTTTTTAGTGCCATTTCCTAACTATATCAGTTGACTACATTTCTGTAACATGAATTTCATCAAATCTAGCTTAATTTAGCTCATTTCATGCATGGTTTAAATTTCAAGTTTGCATATTGTTACATCTCATAATCACTCAATTATCATTTCAAAATTGCATTTCATTTCAACCTTTTACATTGCATTTTGAGTTAGCATAGATTGTACATTCAAAATGTTAGTTTCAATCTTCTCCAAATTTGCAAAGAAAAATTTGTCAATAAGAATGATCATCATTCATTCAATGCATGTCCTAGTTATTAGAGTCTCTTAACACAAGAGAGTGAAAATTACAATGTTAACCTTAACCTTACAACCTCTCCTATCTCCCCTATTTGTGTGGATAATGTGACCGAAGAGCATACAAACATTGATACTCATGATGATCATAATTGTACTCCTCCCAATACCTCTCCTTTTAGTGAAGAAGGTATCTTGGTGAAAGAAGATACAATCATTGAGAATCATGAGGATCTTGTCTATCCTTCTCCTTATCCCCTTTGGGAAGATATTTTAGCACAAGAGACTGAAATCATAGACAGATTCTTAAACATCACCTTACCTAATTTCCATTGTGAGGATAATTTTGAGGAAGATAAAATTATAAATGATGAGGATGTGTTGCTCTAAAACAACCCTTTCTATTTTGGAAGATATTAGGGAACAAAGGAATGAAGTCATAAATGATCATGATAATCACATTTTTTTTCTCTTAGTATCTCTCCTAGTTGTGATGAAGATACTTTGTTGTTAGAAACCATAAAAAAATGACAATCATGAGAATCTTATTTGTCCCCTTTCCCTTAACAAAACCCTTACTGAAAAAAACAATTCAACCATTGATCATCCTCATACTTGTGATGAAGTCCTTTTAGGAGAACAAACCTTAGAATGTCAAGAAAAATTAGTTTCTCGTTCTCCTCAAAAACCTCTTCCTAGGAACAATATCATGATCCAAGATACAAACCACACTAATAATATAGACTCTCACTTGCTAATGGATTCTAACCTTATTCAAACTCAACTAATCCTTTACCCCCCTTCACATAAACCTCCACTTCAAAAAAAACCCAAAATTGTCCTTTACCAACCTACGCATAATGTATCACAACAGCTAAGTTATAATACCATTGCTCATACATATAACACTCAAAATAATCCACAACTACCACAACCAGCCCCATCCTCCTTAGCTTTACCCAATCTGCAGTGCTCTTCATTACCTCCCACACACAAAGGAGTATGATCTTGTTGAAAAATTAAAGAATACTCCTACAAAGACTTCCCTTCGGGATTTACTTCAGAACTCACCAAATTACCACAATATTCTTCAAACAACCTTAAAACAAATTTTAGTTCCTCCTGGTACAACTTCAAATGATATAGAAAATTTAATCCATAGCATGAATCAAACTAATCTATATATTAGTTTTCATCAACATGAGCTCCCTCCTTTAGAGTTGTGAAAGAAAAATGAAGTTTTCATGATTATTTCTTAGTACAATCAAATAGGAATAAATCAAACCCTTATTGATAATGGTTCTACCCTTAATGTGTGTAGTTTGAATCTCCTTGATATATTGTTTGTTGAAAAGTCATAAATAATACCTAATTCCATATCTGTTTGAGGATTTGATAATACAACAAAGCAACTACTTGGTGTAATTACTCAGCCTATTAAATTTGGGGTGGCTACTTTGAAAAATCCTATTCATGTGATCCCTTATGATCTTTCATATAATCTTCTTTTAGGTAGACAATGGATTCATGAGATTAATGCAATAGCTTTGACCCTTCATCTGAGAATGAAATATGTCTATAATAATAACATTTATCAAGTTGAAATAGACCTCGAGCCTGAAAGTTGCTTGCACCTTGGAAAAGGAGCTACCAGTCCTATGAAAACATTGATTCCAACATCCAGTATAGACCCTCTTGAAATTGAAAAAAATAATGAGGAAACAGTGTCTAAATTATTTGGTGATGATTGAGGACCTTTAGAATTCACACCATCATTTATGGGTGAATACATAATCACACAAAATACATATGAGAAACAAGAACAACCAACCATCATAACAACACAAAATTTGGGAAACCTTTCAAAATCATCCACCTCAAACACTTTAGACAAAGCCATAAAATACACAACAACCTTTGAAAAACACAATAACAAACAACCACCCAATTCCAAAGAAATAGAAAATCTTTATGGAAAAAGGTATGAGCTCATGACACAAATTGGATACAGTTGAAAAAGATGTGGTGCTCAAGAACAAGGTATCAACAACCCTATAGAGCCTAACACACAAAAAAAAACTCATGGTCTTGTTTATTGCCCTTTGATCAAACCTTCACTCAACATCAACAATATCACACAACACCCTCCTAAATCAACTAGTGGTCTTGAACATCATCCTTTACCAAACATGCAACACACAACTACACCTTCACTTAATGTCAATGTCATCTCACAAAATATTCATGATTTTAATTTCTAGATTTTATACCTTCTTATAATAGGGAGAATAAAATATTGCAATCTAGGAAAACTTGTGTAAGTATGAAATATAATACTAAGCAAGATGTATCTATGAAAAAAATCACTAGACCACCTTCTCCTCTTGATCAAGAGGGTATCTTGTTGAGACTCCTCCAAGATCACTTGAGCACCCTCCCTCCCAGAACTCGAAATAAATGCTCTTACAAGACTTCATTTTGTTCCTATTATAGATTTCATGGTCACCCCACTAATGAATGTAAAGCTTTGAGTCATAAAATCCAACATTTTAAAGAGTTTGGTATGCTTCCCTCTATGGGGGCACCTAATTTATCTAATTGATACCATTTTTCACTTGCCTAAATTTGATCAATCATTTAGGCTCACCTTTGTCCTACACCAAGTGGGGGCAAGGGTTTTGATAGCCCTGTCCTTGTATGTCACTTGTGGTTGCCTTCTTTGGCTAGTCATTAACCTTTCATGAATACATAAGAGCAAGCTTGGGATGTGGATGACATGCCTTAATTTGGCTCGCATATGGTATACTTCCATTTTTCATGATGTAGCTTATTGGAAACATATGACTTGGAATAGGTCTTTTTAGTAAGCTTTCATGTCTTCTTCTTTTAGTTTAATGAAATTTCTCATAGTACCTGTGTTCACAATAGATTTAAGTTGGGGCATATATCACCACTCACATTTCATTGTGTGATTTATTTCTTCTTGTGACAGATCCTTTTCTTGGTGGAATCATTGGGATTGATTCCCTCTAAGAGCATGATACTTCTTTGACACATCCTCTCTTGGAGATGTTAAGCACAATCTCCCCTACGATGAGACCTTGCACGAATAAAGAAAAATCCCTTTGAACAATCCTTACACTATTCTGCATTAACAATGTCTATGAGTGCCAAGTATACAAATTTTTGCTTACCTCATAGAGCTCAAAAAATGTTTTCCTTTGTGGCACCTTATTAAAGTTATCAGGAGGTATAAATTTGGTATGGTTGAGTGAGAATCCCATTCCAAGGCATGACTTTCCCATAGCCACCTTTGTGTTTGAGTGCATACCAACTAGTGTACGTTTCTCACCTTTTGGTATTTCTAACCTTGCAAACAATAAAAAGTTCTTGTGGCCCTAGATTGAGTATGTTGTGGACTTCTCACCCCATAGATGACCTGAAGCTTTGTGGCCCTAGAATGAGTACATCCTTTCCACCCCATCTTTCTTTCTCATTCTTTCCATTACATGAATATGTATCTTGATGATTTGACTTAGGATCCTGGATCTTGGGGACTTGTGCAACCTCCTTTGATATTTTTCATTCTTTGTCATTTCCATCTATACATGTGGATCTAACTCTTGAATGACTACTTTAGTGTGATTTTGAAGCAAGTTCATCCTCTCACTAAAGTGGTAGCTAAATGCACCATAGAAAAAAGTACCCTTTGCTTGAAATGGGATTAATTCATGATAAATTTGACTTAATGAGGCTTTGATTTAGTGTTGTGAGGTGTTTTACATGTCCAGACTAGGTCTTGGACCCTTACAAATTGAATAAAATGCATTTATTAATGTCTTGTGAAGGTGTTGTGAAGTGTTGTAAAATATTTGTACACTCTTCTAGACTCTATTCATTACAGTTCACCTTAAAATAACCTTTTGATCACTAATTGAGTCCTATTTTGAAGTGTTGTAAAGTCTTGTAACAATATTTCATGCTTTTCTAGGCATAACTTCACTATTTACACCTTTCTTATCCTTTATTTGACCCCTTTATGCCCTTATAAGGCTTAATTAAGTTTCCTAATGTAAACTTGATAAACAAAATTAAATGCAAGATAATTTTTGACACCCACTTTCAAGTCCAAGGTGGGACCCATTCACCAAGGGTGGCAAATGAGTCCCTCTTGGCTCCAAATTCAAAAAAAAAAAATTTCCTTTTGGGTTTTTATTCAAAATTACTTGATGTCAACCTCTGATGAGGTATAAATGGGTTACTAAGGAACAAGAGTGTATAAATAATTGTTTTTCAATCCATTTCAACCCCTAACTCATACACATCATTCATTCATCACCTATCTTCTCTATCAAGTAAAACAAGCTAGGGTTTCATCATTGCAAATCATCAAGTTAGCTTCCTAAGACATTCAAGGGTAGATTATTCATTTATTGTTGCAGATAATCAAGATAAATCATCATGACAAGTAATAACTCTATTGTTGTATGCTTCATTACATTCTTTTCTTCATTTGGTTTAATTACCTAAAAAGGGGTTTGACCAAGGAAAACCCCCATGCCCTAACAATCAAGGGTAAACCAACAAAAGTGGTTTACAATTTGAATGAGGAAGGAAAACTAATAAATAATCACTCCATGCCAAAAAAGTCATTCTTGGGGTTCAAACAAACTCATTGGTTCGTACGAACCAAAAGAGGGTTCACATGAACCAAAAGAGGGTTCACATGAACCTAGGTTCGAATGAACCAATTAAATGCATCCCACCAAAAAATCACATGAAAACCCCTTTTTGAAAGGGGGTTCACTCAAACCCCCTGGTTCGAGTGAACCCTCCTTTTCCCTATCCTTTCCCTTTGCCACCAAAAAATAAAAAAAAATTCCCTTCAAAGCTCGGGTTGAGGATGAAAATGGAGGATACTGCATGAACCCAACTGGAATTAGGTAGTCCTCAGAACGAGCTATCCAATGACTATAATTTTAATATGTTTTGGTTTTATTATCTTTTTGTTTTTTTAGTTTTATTAAACATAGGTTTTCACCGAAAATGAAGCTCTATGTTCTGCACATGTGGAAAAATAAAAGATTATAAAAAAAAATTGAAAATATGAGTGCACCAAATATTGAAGTCCTTGATCCAACAAAAAGTTACGATTATACGGAACTCGCTATGTCTGAATTATAATTTGTTTGACTTCAAAATTTGATTAAAGAAAAAAATATTCAGTAAAAAACTATCTAACCAAGTGGAAGCATTAGATATTGGAGTTACAAATCTAAATTTGAAAGAATTAGAATTTTATCCTTCATGGAGAAAAATTTAGAAAAAAAAAAAAACTAGTTTTCGAGGGATATGGAAAAAGAAGTGCAATCTTATTCCAAAAAATTTTAAAAAATAGATTTTGAATCTATAGAAAAAATTTCATGAAACTCCAATTTGCATAATCTTCAAATTACTCATGGTTTAGCCACTATAGGTACCCGAAATTGAAGATATAGTTAAAAAAAATTATTTCGGTGTCTAGTTTGGCAAAAAATTATAAAACACTATTGTGGGATCATCCTCAACATTTTCTCTCTTTTCCTTTGTGTGTTTACAGATCTAGGTACTTTGAAGACTTGGAAATCATTGAAGATTGGGTTGAAAACTTGATGTCATCTCCAATTTTGCAAGGTCAAAACCTACACAAAAAGTCACCAATAGTGTTGAAAATCAAGGTTTCAAATCTAGACACCTAGAGGTGCAAATTGAGCAGACTAAGAGCTACAGATTCTATTTTTTAGGTTTTTAGAAAAGCTAGAATGGACTAATTCTCCTAGAGTGGTGAATAAGTCCAATTGTACCTATTTCTTAAATATTTTTGTAGATTTGGATACTCATTTGGCTAAAATAGGCCACAGTACAGTTTTCCAAAACTGGGATTGATTCACCCAGAATGGTGAATGAGTTCCACCAAGCCTAAAAAATTAGCATCTTCAAAATTTTAGAGTCATTTCTAGTCTCCAACAAGTTCTCAGGTGCACACATTTAGTTTTACAGCTTTCTGTTTTGTTTTGCTTGCATTTCTAAGTCATTCTCTGTCTTTTTGCATATCACAATGTGTTTTCAAACATCACTTGCTTCTTAGGTTTTGCATACTTAATCAATCAATCTTATCAATTAGCTACATCTATAACATTGCATTTAGACATAATTTCATCATATATAACTTAATTTGAGTTAACCACCTAGATTTTGGGTGTGGGATCTATCTCTTTTCATTAGGTGAAATACCCTAATTGAACAAAAGAGACCTAGCATTCCTAGTCCTAAAAATATATGGTTCATTACCCTGTGCAGAGGCTCATAAATGACATGATTGATTCATGGTAATAGCCCATGTTAATCAAATCATGACAAAGAGAACCCTTATTGACAATGGTTTAGCCAATAATGTGTGTAGTGTGAGCCTATTGGAAAAGATTGATATGGATAAGAGTGACATTGTCCTTGATTATTTTTCTATCCATGGATTTGATAATATAGGAATTTAACAACCACTTGGATTCATCACATTACCTATTAAAGTTGGAAATGTCTTATTACACACTCTGATGCGTGTTATGTCTCATTATCTTTCTTACAACCTCCTCTTGGGGAGACCTTGGATTTATGAAAAGAATGGAGTGCCTTCTACCCTTCATCATGTAATGAAGTACATCTATGACAACAAAGTTTACACACTTAAGGTTGATCCTGAAGATGAAAGTTGTTTGATTTCTGAGAAATAAGGACAATATCCTTTGAACTCATTGAACCCAACTACAAAATTCAAAGTCATGAAGGAAGAAGAACATGAGAAGAACATCAATAAAGTCACTAAGTTGTTAGAAAATGAATGGGGTTCTTTAGGTTTCACACCAAAATTTATGGGAGAATAAAATGTTACGACAAAATAAATTGAAAAACAAAAACAACAAATGGTAATGTCAACATAGAATTTGGAAGAAAATTCACAAGCATCTACTTCATCTACTCTAGAAGGAGACACAAGCTATACAACGAACTTTGATGAAATAGAATAGAAACAATCACCAAACTTGAAAGAAATAGAGAATTTTCATGGCAGAGGTTATGTGATCATAAAACAACTCAGTTATAGTGGAAAAGGATGTGGAAGAAATGAACAAGGGATTTTTGTCCCTATAGATCCTAAAACACAAGAAAAAAAAAGTAGTTTGGAGTATTTTCCTTCTAATATAACACACACAACAGAAAGACCCTCACTTAACACCAAAACTATCATGTGTAACTCCACTAAGACAACTCTCAATTTGAAGCATCCTGAATTGATTGATACAATGTGCAAAGAATCATTGGAATAATTTTAAGATGATGAAGCTTTGAAAGAAGACTACAACAATGTTCGAGATCCAAGGAGAATAATCGATAAGTCATATGAAATGAGCTTAAAGAAGATTTTAAATCTTAGGCTTAACCAATAAATCTATCTTAGGATTCATCTTTCATATCTTCTATCTTACCAGTTTAGCTTTTTCTTCAAGAATTATGTTATGTGTCACTATTTTAGCATCGATACTCAGCATGTCCGAATAAGTTCAGGAAAAAAGTTTATGAAATTCATGAAGTAATGTTGCATGATCCTCTTGTTCATTTTCATCAAGGAAAATTCCTATTTAATCAATCTTTTGTCACTAATCGTATCCATCAGTATGTTGATTGTATCTCAAAAAGGAAGTACATTTTGTTTCAAAATTTTGGGATTATATTTGTCTTTGTCATTGTTAATATCATTACTTTCCTTTTCTTTATCCACTTGTTTAGCACTAACCATAGCACAACTAACATGTTTCTTCTTAGGAGTAGGAAATTACTTGTCATAAACTCCTACCAAAAACCTGATAATCATATTAGGATGTGTACGCACTTTGATGATTTGAATAAAGAATCTTTAAAATATGATTTACCCTTCCTAATATTAACATAATAGTAGATTCAACTATGACACATGCTTTGTTGTCATTCATGGATGTATTTTATAGCTATGATCAAATTTTTATCAATCCTCAAAATCAATACAAGACAACATTTAGTATAGCTTGGGGAACATTTTGTTGGGTAGTTATATTCCTTTTATATTAGAGAACTCAAATGCAACATATCAAAGATCTTTGAAATTAATATTTCATGATTACATACACAAGATTTTGGAAGATTATGTTTATGATATTCTAGCCAAATCTTTAACTCAACAAGAAAATGTGAATATCCTTTGGAAGATCTTCGAAAGAATGAGAAAATATAACATGAGATTGAGTCCAAAAAAGTGTGTCTTTGGCATAATAGTGGAAAGGTTTTAGGTTTCATAGTATCTCACAAAGGAATTGAGGTGGACCCAAAGAAAATTGATTCTATCATTAACATTCCACCTCCTAAAAAATATTCTCAACTATGTACTATAAAAGGAAGAATTCAAGCTATCCATCATTTTATAGCATCCTTAGGAAACAAAAAATTATACGCTTTACATAAATCCTTAAGAAAGAGATTCAATTTAATTGAAATGGGGATTGTAAACAAGCCTTTGAGAGTTTGAAAGATTATATTTCTACTCCACCTGTCTTACAATTCACTATGCAAGAAATACCATATATCCTTTATATGAAAACATTATCCCATGCTCTTGCAACATTTTTGGTTCAACAAGACAATAGTGGTAGAGAACATCATGTTTATTACATTAGTCAAACATAGATTGATTACAAGACATGATATACAATGATAGAAAAATATTGAACATTAGCTTTTGTATTTTCTACTATTAAATTGAGACATTACTTATTGAAAGAAAAAAACCATGTGATGATGAAATTCAATTCTTTAAAATACCTTTTTGCTAAACCAAATTTATCAGGGCGTTTAGCTAAGTGGGTTATGTTGTTAATGAAGTTTGATCTTAAATTTTTCTATCCAAAGGAAATGAAAGGACAAGCCTTGACCGAGCAATTATTTGATGCTCCATCCCTCCTAGTGTTACCTAATATAGACTCATTATTTGATGAGAATGTGCTAACTATTCAAAAAGAAAAAGAAACATGGGAATTATACTTTAACAGTTCTAAGTATTGAACTAGCTCTAGGGCAGACGTTATATTAATTCATCCTTTAGGTAAGCCTATTCCCTTCTCTTTTTGTTTAAAATTCTTATCTACAAATAACATTGAAGAGTATTAAGCTTTAATAGCTAGTATACGTGCAATGCTAGCATTACATGTAAAAAAAAATCCTATATTTGGTGATTCCCTATTAATTATTAAACAAATAAATGGTTCATATCAAGAAAATTGTGATAAATTCATTTGATATAGAGACTTCACGATGACATTATTATATAAATTTGAATCATATACTATTGACAACATACTGCAAAAGGCTAATTGGTATGTGGATGCAATGGAAAGCATCACAAAGGAACATGTGAAAATTTGAATGTAATAACAATCTCTAGTAACTATTTAAGCATCAAAAGTAAAAAAAACCCATGATGCATAGAACATTCAAGCATAAAAGCTACACAATATGCATGATAACATCATTCAAGAATAGTAGTGGTAAATTACAATTTTCGTTAGCCAAAAATCCATAAGGCTATCCAATGATATATGTTGATAAAAGTATACAATATATCCAATAAATTCATACTGTAAGTTTACTATAAAAGAGCCATATGGACATAAAATGTCACATATATCAATAGTAAAAAACATATGTTCAAAAATTCCATGTAGGAATACAACAAGCGACCCTAATACATATTCATTTCCCTCTAGGGGAAGGAAAAAGAACACATGCTACCTTTGATGGTTGGCTGGGTGGAGTGTCTATTGGTTCTTTTTCCTTTTCAATGCAGTCACTAGTCCTCCTCTCTTTACTCATTTGGAGCTGCGACTAATACAATAATAAGTATAGATGTTAATATATAGAAACTGAATTTTGGAATGACATATAATAAAATAATCACTTACCACAAACAAATAATCATAATGCTCATGTACAACATTATCACATTGATGATCTATAGTGACAACCACTTGTGGAAACCATCAAGATAACAATTAAACTACATATAAGTATCACAAGAAATTTCAATAATAGACCATGGAAGAGAAAATATAATGTAAAATTGATTAATCTATCACATACCTCTCTCAAAGGATCAGAACTGGCTATTGTTGTAGCAACTCCATGGTCTATCATGCCAAGAACATCACCAAGGTTGTCTAATGTCAACATCTAAAAATTAAACAATAAATATGAAGTATTTTATCACTTTCAATAGTTTCTTTGTTTAATTAAAAGCATAGACAAGGTAGTGAATTGTTTGAAAAAATTCCTCAAAGTAATGTGGTCTCATGGTGATGGTAAGAAACGATGAATACTTTGCCAAGAAAATTTCTATGGATTGTCTTCATGTCTATTTTTGGAGTACTTATAAGGTAGTTATCAGGGTCTTTTTGAACATATATAACCATAAATTTCCAATGGAATCCATAAAGAATGGATCGAACTAGTTTATATTCATTGAATGTTACAAAAATGCATATTGAGAGACCTCGTGATGAAAAGTATATTTCCCCTACTTTATACAAACTTGTATTAGATAAGGACATCGCTAAAAATGGAGGAAACATTTACCAATGTTTCCAAATTTGGAGAGTTTCAAGGAGGTCATATTCATATCCCTGTGATATAAACCTTTCATGTAATCTCATTGTGGCAAGTATGCCATAAGTTTGTTTCAAGGGTGAAAGCTATAATGAGACCATTTAGGTAGATATTTCATATCCTTAGATTTATTTAGGAAAGAAAATGCATTTGATGATGAGTGGTATTATGCATAAAATAGATACAAATAATGCTAGCTATATTAGCTATGAAGAGTTCATATCAATGTTTAAAAAACTATAAAAATTTGGAAAAAACACTATAGTGATTCTTGAAAAACTATTTTTAAAGGATATCATGTGACAAAAGATTTGGGTTTTGAAGATTGTTGAATCCATGACATAATGGACACATCAATAAAGTATAAAGTTTATTATAAAATATTTGCTTAGATTAGAAATGGGATCTTTTATTTTGAGGGTTATACAACCAAATTGGAAACTTGTTGTTGATGATTAGGACCACCTTAAAGCATTGATACACATGTATGAATCCCATTGTGGGCCACTTTATCAGTGCATAATGAAACACATGAATTCTATATAACATAATTGTAATAAAGGTATCTATGTGGATATCATGGTTGATGTTTTATTTGAGAGATTCTTTCAAATATCATGTTTCATAGAGGGCATTTAGCTCAATATTCATAAACATGCACCCTTACACCCCAATGTTCAAAAAAATCAATACAAGGGTAGTGATCATGACCATAAGGGGTAGAGGCGTAAGGGTAACTCATGAGTAAGATGAAAACAAAGGTTGCAATAACCATGATAGCATAAGTATGATAGTGAGAAGCAATATTTGTAGAATTCAAGTGAGTTCATTATTCTTTATCACAAGAATAGCCCAAATCATGCATCATTGTGAAAGTAGAGCTAGTGAAAAAGTAATCCTTCTACTTTTTCTAACTTGTTCAGGCCCTCCTTGTTATTTTGGCTTAATGTTGCCTTCATTTAATGTTGCAGTGTGGATAAAACATTCACCTTAGGTCTTCAGCCCTTGTGAACTAAAAGGATTCAAATGGTACCTTACTCCAGTGTTGTAAAGTATTATAACACACTTTCACACTTTTCTAAGGATTTATTAATGTATTACACCTAAAATAACTTATTTTCATCATTTAACAAGCCTTACTTCAAAGTGTTGTTAAGTGTTGTAACACACTTTCACACTGTCCTAGCTTTGTCATTAATAATTTGGCTTTTTTATGCTTTAATTGGCCCATTTTGCATCCACAAGCCTTATTTATGTGTATTTTTTTGAATAATCCCGAAAAATATCTTTTAAAACATCAAAATATTGAAACCCACCTCAAATTCCTAAGGTGGGACTCATTCACCATTATGGTAAAATGAGTCCCCTTTAATTCAAATTTTAAATTTAATTTAAATTTTTGGAGGGTTTTTATTCTCCAAGATCCAAGGTTGGCCTATAGTATTATAATTTCAAGAATTATTGCATAATTAAGTATAAATACAATGCTCTTTCTCTCATTTTCATCCTACCAAGAATTCAAGTATTCATACCTAGCATTTGAGAATCCACAAGATCATTCAAGGCATTTCAAGGGAATATTATCAAGGATTCAAGAGCACTCTTCAATTGTCAATCATCATGTCAAAAATTATTTGCATCATTTTACTTTAGAGCTAACAATTGTGTTGTAGGATTGTCTGATTCAAGCAAGCATTACATTCAAGATCTATCAACATCAGGCAAGAGCTCAAGTCTACATCCATTGGAGCCACCATTTACATGTTTGCAGCACCTTATTGCAAGGGTTTAGTGAGTTGAAACATCATTATTTTTTCATTCATCATTCTCTATTCCATTTTATTCTATTTAAAGGGTTTGATTACCAACAAGGTTTTTGACCAAGGAAATCCCCTATTCACTAACCCCACAACATTTTTCCCTCTCTTTGCATGTGATTTTCAGGTCTAAGTTGCATATTTATCAAGGAGAAAGTTTGTAAAAGTTGTCAACAATTTTTCAAAGCAATTCAAAGTTGTCAAAATTGTAAAAAGGCCTTCGAGAAGCTTAGAGAAGGTCTACATGTTGAATTTTGTAGTTTTAGACCTGGATTTGAATCAGGAATAGAAAAGAAAACTAAGAGCTAAAAAATCTAGTTTTTAATTTCTAGAAATCCAGAAGTGGATTGATTCACCACTATTGGTGAATGAGTCACACCATACTTGTCTGTCAAGGATTTTTGCAGATATAAGTACCTATTTGTCTGAAACCTATTCCAGTACAATTTACCCAAAACTAGATTTATTCTCCTAGCTTGGCGTATGGGTCTTAGTTAGCGTTAATAATAAAATTTTCAAAATTGTAGACCTCCATTCTACCTTCTTCATTTTCCCAGGTGCACATTTCCAGTTTCATAGTTTTCTGCTACATTTTACTTGCATTTCTAGGTCATTTTGCATATCACACTATGGTTTCCAACATTTTGTTTTTTTTCAAGTTTACACTTGGTGGTGAAGCCCTTTTGTTAAATTCAGCCCCTAGATCAACCCTATTGTTAGATTTCAATCTCCTTTGCATCATGAAATCTCAAGGGTTATCATTGGGTGGAACCTTTGTAAAGTGGAAAAAAATCTAAAGCAAAAACCCATCTTTACCCCCAGGTATAGTCCATTTTGGAGGTTCCATCTTGGTGAATCTACTTTTAGAACATGTCATAATTCTGATAATTCGGAGTGCATTTACATCCTAGAGTTATTTTACATTAACATTGCATTGCTCTTTGCATTGGTTAATTTGCATTCTAGGGTTTCAAAATTTGAATTAGTGAAAAGCTCATTTAGCTTACATTATTTCATTCAATTCCATTGAAGATTTCTAAAATCCTACATTGGCATTGCATACTTGCATAAAAAAACATAAAAAGCATAAAATTCAATTTAAAAATTATTAAAATTCTCAAAAAATAGTACTTAGACTCATTCACCACTCAGGGCAAACCAGTCCCTTTGCATATTTTTCTTTGCATTTTCTGGCATTAAGTCTTCATTTTCTAAGTTTTTGTTTGTTGTGGTTATCTCTCTATTTATGTCTGTAGTATTTATGTTTCATTCAAATTAATTACATTTACTTTAATTTCATTCATCTTGTGCATTACCTAAAATCAAAATTGCATTTACAACATTGTTTCATAATTTATAATTTGAAGTTTGCATCATGGATATGTGCTTTAACAAGATTTGGATGTCACTAAATTCCTTAGTAGATGTGTCAAGTTGTGCTTTTGTAAATGATCCTAATGACATTGAACTTACTCACGCTCCTTCAACTCCCAATGCATGTCCTCCCCGTGATGTTGACATCATTGGAGAAGATGATGATAGAATGATTAGGTTCCTAAATAGTTATCTTGACAACCTTGAAGCTAATGCATACTTCTATCCATCCATGAAACAAAAAGATATTCCTACAACACCACCTCTTGAGATGTTTGGTTACTTACATCCTAAAAAAAAGTTGAACCTAAGTTCTCTACAATAGGAAAACCTGGTTCCTCTAGACAACCAAACACTCAATCATTTTATGATAACAAAGTAACAAACACTCCCATCAATCTTGAAGAAACACATGGAAAAGGCTTCACAATCTTGAGTAAACAAGGATGTGATACAACAAGTGAACATGCAATTCATCAATTCCTAGAGAAAATACCAATGGATGAAAACAGAAAAGGGATAGGATATCAAGATCCCCCTCATAATAGAAAACCTCCTAGAGAATATCTAAGGCTTTGAGATGATGGAATGGTGATATTTGATTCCCCACCTGATTTGAATGTCCTTCTTCCTAGAGAGAAACCGATGAATCATAACAATGAAAAGGATGAGGATCACCTTAGTTCCTCCTCCAAATTCCACTAAAGAAAAAGGTGAATCTAAAAAATGTAAGAGACCTTACAAGTTAGAAAAATTGAAGTCTCCTTGTCCACCACTCGAAAGTGAAAGGAAATTATAAATACTTAAAAAAAAAAAAAGTAATAACATTACCACATATTATAGGTTGGTGCTATATCCTAAAGATGCAAAAGTTCCACATTGTGCATATCATTGAATTCTCAGACATGGTACTGATGAATATTGTGCATTCTAGATAATATTGTAAAACTTTCACTTTGATGTTAATGATTGCCATTGTGTGATTGCTTAGCTTCATATTATTCCACCCCTTGTCATCTAATAGTTGTAGAACATCCTCTTCTCACCCTTACATGACCTTTCCCATCACCTACCTCGGCTCATTCTTGCCTCACACTAAGTGGGGAAAGAATTTGTTAGCCTTGTCCTAGTAATTCATTTGTCATTTTCCCTTAAGTTTTTTATTCACCTTTTTCTTATATAGGCTAAGATTGGGAAGAAAATTACTTTCTCATAGGATGAATCATGTTTTCCTTACTAGTGTTTTACATTTTCTTTTTCTTTTCCTTTTTCTTGTGTGTGATTGCAAGTGTAATGTGATCTCCTATGATGTTTTGTTTGATTTTCTCTCTCTTTTTGACATTCCTCTATGTGTACCTTCATTCGTCTCTATGTCATGTATCACTTTCACATTTTATCTTTATCTTTTTCTTGTGCTTTCCTTTTGGGGATGATGCAAGGCATCGAGATATTCATGTCTCCTTCAAGTTGAACCAAAATTGTTTTATTTTCTTTTACCTTTTCGGTTACCTTTTTATATTGTCCTATGTTTTCTCTTTTGGGGATGACGCAAAGCATTGAGACACTCTTTGTATCTTCCATGTTGACCCAAAAGGCTTTCTTTTCCTTTTCCTTTTCATTTTCTCCTTTTTCTTTTGTGTTGTGTTTTTCTTTTGGGTATGATGCAAGGCATCAAAACATTCATGTTTCTTCCATGTTGGCCCAAAACATTTTTCTTTATTTTCACTCTCTTTGTGTCATTCTTCTAGTTTTATGTATATCTGGGGCATGATGATAGTTCTAAGCTCTCCTATAAATATTACATCAAAAAACATACTAACCCCAAATCCATAGATCCATTATGTGTTTGGTGTTTTCATTTTGGGTGAAACCACTTTCTTTTTCCTCTCTCTTGCATGACACAACCTTACTTGGAAACATATGAATCAACATAGTGCTTTCCAAGTTGGATCTCATTTCTACTTGCTGCTTTTCATTTTTCATTTGCTACTTTAAAGTAATATTTCACAGTAAGGTGTTAGCAAATCCTTTAAAGTGGGGGCATACATTGGCATTATCATTTTTCTCATTTCCTTTTTTGGTTCTTAGTGTGACCTTCTTGCTTCATATGATGTGTTTTCCACTTTGTGGATGAAAATGGGTGTGATTTCCTTCATGAGAATGATACATCTTAAGCATATGGAACTCCTCTTAGTGGATTGATGTGACACACTACATCCCCTAAGTTTCGAATTTTCTATTCTTTGATCGGTCCTCTCTTGGAGACATTAGGCACAATGTTACCTAAGCTAAGACCTCGCATGAACTAAGCAAGACTCCTTTGAACATTCATTGCATTTTGCATTAGTTTTTATATATCCACCTTGCATAACATAGATTGCATTCCTATGGTGCCATCACATTTGTTCATGAGTTCCAAGCATACGACGTTTTCTTGTCTCATCAAGCTCAAAAATCATTTTTATGTGGTGCCTTATTAAAGATATCAAGAGGTATAACTTTAGTATGGTTGGGTGGGAATCCCAATCCAAGGCATGACTTTCCTCATAGCTAATTGTGTGTGTGTGAGTACATACCATCCATGAGTGTATGTTTCTCACCTTTTAGGCCTTCTCACCCAACAAACAACCATGAGTTCCATCACCTCAGAGTGACTATGTGTTTTCTAGAAAAACATCCTAGATCTAATCCACATCATGTTGGAAAAATAGTTGAAGCTTGATCTGATTCTTTTATTTTCAACTTTTTCTCTTTAGCATTGCATGCTTGTCTCTTATTTTTGTTCTTGATATCATTTTCATGCGTCTTCCTCTATGCTTAGGTTAGTTTTGCATGTGATCTTGATCGTGGGGGCCTCATCACCCCTCTTGATCACTATTTTCCCATCTTTCTAGCATTGGTACATTTGAACACCCTCTTGATGTGTGCATTGGTCTACATTAGTGTGATTTTGAAGAAATTTCATCCTCTCACTAAAGTGGGGACTAGATGGAGTAACCGAAAAAGTAACCCTTCTACTTTTTCTAACTTGTTCAGGCCCTCCTTGTGATTTTATCTTAATGTTGCCTTCGTTTAATGTTGCAATGTAGATAACACATTCACATTAGGTCTTCAGCCCTTGTGAACTAAAAGGATTCAAGTGGTACCTTACTTAAGTGTTGTAAAGTGGTGTAACACACTTTCACACTTTTCTAAGGTCTTGGTAATGTATTTCACCTAAAATAACTTGTTTTCAACATTTACCAAGCCTTATTTCAAAGTGTTGTAAAGTGTTGTTTGTCATTAATAATTGGGATTTCTTATGCTTTAATTGGCCCCATTTTGCATCCATAGGCCTTATTTATGTGTATTTTCAAGAATAATCTTGATAAATATCATTTAAAACATAAAATACCTAAGGTGGGACTTATTCGCCATTATGGGAAAATGAGTCCCCTTGGGTGGGACCCATTTTCTGAGGGTGGTGAATGAGTCCCCTTTAACTCAAAATTCAAATTTTATTTAAATTTCTAGTAGGTTTTTGTTCTCAAAGATCCAAGGTCGGTCTATAGTGTTGTAATTTCATGAATTCTTTCATAATTAAGTATAAATACAAGGTTATTGATATCATTTCCATCCTACCAAGCATTCAAGTATTCATACCTAGTATTTGAGCATCCACAAGAGAATTTAAGGAATTTCAAGGGTAGAATGTCAAGCATTCAAGAGCATTCTTCAAGTTTCAATCATCATGTAAAATATTGTTTTCATCATACTGTTTTAGAGCTAATAATTATGGTGTAGGATTGTGTGATTCAAGTAATCATTGAATTCAAGATCTATCAACATCAAGCAAGAGTCCAAGTCTACATCCATTGGAGCCACTATTTACATGTTTGCAACACCTTATTGTAAGGGTTTGGTGAGTTGCAACATCAGTATTTTTTCATTCATCATTCTCTATTCTATTTCATTCTATTTCAAGGGTTTAATTACCAACAAGGGGTTTGATCAAGGAAAACTCCTATTCACTAACCCCATAATATTTTTTCCTTTCTTTGCATGTGATTTGTAGGTCTAGGTTGCATATTTATCAAGAAAAAAGATTGGAAAAGTTTTCATCAAGTTTTCAAAGAAATTAAAAGTTGTCAAAGTTGTAAACAAGCCTTGGAGAAGCTTGGAGAAACTCTATAGTTTGAATATTGCAATTTCGAACCCAAATCTGAATTAGCAACAAAAAAGCATATTGAGAGCTACATAATCTAGTTTTAAATTTCCAAAAATCCAGAATTAGACTGATTTTCCACTATTGGAAAATAAGTCCCACTATACCTATCTATCAAGGATTTTTACATATCTGAGTTCCCATTTGTCTGAAACTTGCTCCAATACAATTTACCCTAAAATAGTCTAATTCACCTAGCTTGGCATATGGGTCCCAATTAGCATTAACAATATATTTTCCAAGATTCTAGACCTCCATTCTACCTTCTTTAGTTTCCTAGGTGCACATTTCCAATTTCATAGTTTTTTGTTACATTTTACTTGCATTTCTAGGTCATTTTGCATATCACACTGTGGTTTCCAACATCTTGTTTTTCTTCCAAGTTTACACTTGGCAGCGAACCCCTTTTGTTAAACTTATCCCCTAGGTCAACTATATTCTTAGATTTCAATCTCCTTTGCATTGAAATCTCAAGGGTTATCCTTGGGTGGAACCTTTGTAAAGTGTAAAAAAATCTAAAGCAAAAACCCATCTTTCCCCCCATGCATATTCCATTTTTGGAGTTTGGAGAAAGATTGATATTAGGGTTGTTGGAATAGTACCCAGGATGTACATTCATATTCTTCTTGTTTAGAAATATGAAATAGTGGATGTAAGTGTCCTCGTAGCTTTTAAGGGAGATGATGTCAACAATTGTGAAGATATAGATCAATGTAAAGAAGAGAAGGCTTGTCAATGCTCAAACTATAGTTACAAAAAAAACACGTCAAGTAGTTATGAATGTAGTTGTAAAGATGAACTCTTGTCTATAAGAGACCATGATACTTGCATAAGCAAGACATCAAGAAAATTTTTCCTATGATGCAATGTGGTTGTTTCTATTTGTCTTGACAATTGTTATTAGAGGTTTTTTTTAATATAGACTTATATCGTATATGGACTCAAAAATTAGATCCATCTTGGCCCAATACAAGCTTCTTAATATCCAAGGAGAGACTCCCAATAATCTTCATAAACAAATGTAAATAGACACTACATGAGGTTTTCTAGTGGTAATGGTAAATGGACTATGAGATATGATGGTGGACGATCATAAATAAGTAGAAAATACTATCATAACATGGACAGAGGGTAGTAATTCCATAAAGGGATAAAGATAGTGAGAAGTCAGCACTAGGATAGAGTAGAAAAGATAAACAAAATAAGACATCTTCAAGGTTTTGAGAACATATTACACTCAAAAGAGGGTGAGTTAGTGTTGTTTTATAAGAAGTATTATGCATCCATAGTCACCAAAGACAAAGCAAAAAGTATTGCTAAGGAAATTGGAATAGGAGGAAGAAGTTAAACTAATTGAGAAGGATGATTGAAGAAATGAAAAGAATGAAGAGGAAAAATGCTCAAATGCAACTCAAGAGTGAAGATAACATCAGGTTCCTAAGATCTGAATTCAAATAGAAGTTTGAAGAGTATGAATGCAATACAAATGATTTTATGGAGCTTGGGAACATGAGGATGATACAACACAAACAGGAGGTTGAAAGGCTAGGCATAAAACTAGATGAAAATGAATCTAAAGTTCAAAATCTTAGAAACAATCTCCTGATAGAATATTAGGAAGATAGAATTGAGAATGCTAGTAAATAAATCAAGATAATCCTTGAAACATGCTTGGTCAAGGCCAATGAAGAGATTGCAACCATGTCAATGGTATTAGATAATTTGAAATCTTATGACATGACCTTGAGATCTAAAAACACAATAAAATAACAAAATGAATTATAATATCTCTACAGATAGATGCCAGTTGAATGAACTACATGGATTGATCTAAAAAAATACAAATGACAGTTTTCAATCATAAATAAGACATTGTCATCAAATACATAGCTATAAGATAGAAAAATTAATATGTGAAAAGGTTTGAGATTGAAAGGAAAGTGAAAATGACAATTTCAAAGCCAAAATATATGATGCATTAATTAAAATTCTAATGAATTCTCTTCCACCCATCACTTTAAAGAACCTAGCTATCTAAGCTCATGTAGTTAAGCATTATTTTAAATTTACACATGAAAAATTACCAAAACTAGCTAACATTATTTTACAACACCATTAATGAATAAAGTTTACTTGAGTGAAACTTGTTTGATGATGTGAATAGTGAGGTGTCAAGGTCGAAGGTCCACCAACAAACTATTTGAAATCCAAAGAATGTTATGATACAATAATTCAAATAACATTCAACTATTCACATGTAATAATTATTTCTTTAATACTAGTTGCATACCTATGGATTCAACATCAAAAAAATAAAAGGGTCTACAAGAATGGTGCACATATTGTGAACACTTTGACCCTGAATTTTCATCATATTGATTCTATTAATTTAGTTATTCTTATATTTCAAAATATAATTTAATAAATAAAATTAAATGAACTTGTTGAATTTTACCTAAGTATCAATGTTGAATGATTCATTTAGCAATGCATCTATCATAACCATCTACTCCACAGTTGATATATGTTGTGTAGATGCATCTTGAGCTTCTCACCATCATACGTTCAAACAACACTCCAAGATCAACAATAGTGGGGTAAATCTTTTGGCCTAAAATTCTCATCCATATCAAGCTCTACTAGAGGCCGCATACACTATACAATGCTCTGAGTGAGCGAGCTAATCGACTCTAGCATTTCCTCCTTTATACTATTCTTCACAATAGAAGGAATGATGGCATTCTCCACCATGGGTTTGGCCAATGGTCTCAACACCAATTGTCGATTATGTCATACACCTAGTCTATCATGTGTGGATCCCCCACCTCTATCCTAAAAGTCTAAAATGCAAAATAATTTGGCACCTTATTGAGGAAAAAATTACAATAGATTTTCCTCAAAATATACTACATGGTACCTTGTAGTTATTGCATGAAGGTTGGTCAAAAACCATTCACCACCACTCCCAAGACATATTTTTTATTAATTCATGGTGGCACCAATGGATGGGGAATGTCTTGCATGTATGTGATAAAGGTGTGCTGGTTCTTTGATCTGTAAAAAGGGCACACAAGTTTCCTGTGCTATTTTTTTCTTTTTTCACTTGTGTATATGAAAGTCCACTAGCATAAAATTGTCTTAATTCATCTCTCTTCTTCAACCAAAAATTTATTATCTCACTCATTTCTCCTACATGTGATACAATTGATTTTAGTGACTTGTAAATTCCTCTCCTATAACGGTGGGTTGCAGAATGCTAATTTAATCTTCCAATCAAATATTCAAGCCCTCTTTTGTTGTTTTCAATTTCATTTAAAATATTTTCTTGCATTCCTTGTGGATTTCGATGAATTAAGAGAGGTTTTTTAGGTTCTTCTTATTTAGGAGGGTCTTCATGAGGTGGTGATTGTGAATTGTCAATGTTTGGAGATGGAGATTAATTCCTAGAAATTAAAATAAATTTTATTTAGAAGACCTATTTCAATCAACATTTTAATTCAAATTTGAAACTAAAATAATAGAAATATATCTCTTTAATCTATTTGACCTCTATGACATCTTGGCAGCATCCTCATGAAGAATCAAAAGAAAAAATTGATATCCTTTTGGTGAGCATGAGTTGGAAGGGAAAAAATGAGAGCAATGGTCACAGGTTGTAGAAAAAA
Source organism: Sequoia sempervirens (assembly GCA_007258455.2). Classification (NCBI taxonomy): domain Eukaryota; kingdom Viridiplantae; phylum Streptophyta; class Pinopsida; order Cupressales; family Cupressaceae; genus Sequoia; species Sequoia sempervirens. The sequence goes on from VDFB02270651.1 coordinate 130,105,334, forward strand.
TGAGTTAAAAATGACCTATTTTTTTAATGCTACTTTACATTTGGCGAGTGCCAAATTTGGCATTTTCCAAATGCTTAAGTCATTTTTTGAGCACCAAATTTGGCACTCACCAAATACTTAAGTCATTGGTGAGAACTAAATTTGGCACTCGCCAAATTCTTAAGTCATTTAGCGAGTGCCAAATTTGGTGTCACCTAATTTTACGCTTGCCAAATGCATAATTTTTCATTTTTACCCAATATGGCATCATTTTTATGTCACATATTGGTGCACACACCCATATTATTTTTCATAATAAAATTTTTCTCACCCCTTCTCATGGTCTTAGATTGATTTAACATTTAGTGTTAAAACCACTTATTATATACATCCTTTCATAATAACTAGTCTTCTTCTAGACTATGGGAAATCCTCGACCTATGGGTTTGAAAAGGATCTTACACATGGTATTTGAGGATGTGATCAAAATAATAGAAAAACATAAAAAAAAATCAACAAAACATCAAAAAATTCAAATATTCTTTGAAAAATCCAAAAATAATCATAAATATCAAAAAATAAAAAACAATGTCAATCCATGGTATCGAACTATGTTGCCTCTACACATTTATATAGACAAGAAAAATCACTAATGAGACCCCAAGGTATAGGTAAATCCATTAAGGTTTGTTGTAGTCTAACCTTAAACTATATTCCATATTCTAGAATAAAGTATCACTTATCAAGGTCAGTTGAACAATGTTGTCTCTACATGTGTCACATAGGCAAGGAAATCATTGATGAACCCTCAAGGAATAGATAATTCCTTTTAGGGTCCATGATAATAAATTTTTCATCACAATACATATTTTCATAATAAAACTATCCTTTTTAGAGAATGAATTGTTGAACATAAGCAGGATATCTTACATAGGAACCGATCTTAACCAAATCATGAGACAAACAAATGACACTACCCAAACTAGCTCTCAACTAGGCTAATCAATTGTTTACAAATTTTACCTATCTTATCAAAAAATAATTTTTCTTCTAGGATGTTGAATTATCAAACCAAACCAACAGTCTTACATGAAATGTCTCACTCCTTAAAATAGACAATCTTTTGAAAACATATCAAATACTTGTCAGTGAATAAAAAGATCTACATAGTTGTTTACTCATTTGATTTAGTTTAGTCTTATCTTTTCTAATTTATATTGTACTTTATATTACCAAGCTACTCGATGATATTCAAAAGTGATTAGAGTAGCAATGACAGATTATAACATTTTTTATCTATTGACTTCTTCTTGTGGTTTGTCTCAGTGCTAACATGACTAGGGTAACAAAGGTCCACATGTGTGATTTGGATTATATCTAACATAATCAGAACATCCTACACAAGTAAAAGGTAAAATAACACTTTCCTATAATAGGATTAACATGCTCTATACTTATTTCCTCATGTATTCCAACAAGGTTAGATATTATCACTAATCTAAATTAGGATACTCAATGTCTAATATTTCTAAATCTTTGAAAAATGGATACTAAATGTCACCAAGTTTTTTCTCAACTTGGTGTACACTATCCACTTGTCCATATATCAAAATTATTTAAGCAAATGAAAAAAAAAATTTCCTTAGCAATTCATGCTTAAGTGTGTATGTATCCACTTGTTCCATAATAAAAACACTCAATGATGATAAAACCTGCACTACTAAAAGATTAAGGAATCAATCAATACAAAAATAGTAATTTGGATTAACAATCTATCTAAATTTTTCTTCGCTTCTCGCTAATCATTTCTTCACACTAACATTTCTTCTAAAATTCCCATGGTCATATTAGTGGCATGCTATGATAGATTAAAAAATATTATGAGCTGCATTATCCTGCATCCATAATCATGTTAGAACATCATATCTCATGTGCATATAGGTCATACATACTACATAGAAAAATACAAAAAGATAGATAAATTTCCATCACATGTTAGAAACATTATCCGTATAAGCATCATATCAAATATGGCATAACATGTCCTAAAAATATAATATCATCATGTGTATAGATCATAGAAGTATCATAGGTCACATCACAAATCATAAAGCATTAAATGTTCATGCATCATGACATACATATAAGCATAAATTAATATCATGTGCATCCATCCAATATATAAGATGAAACATAACATCATCCATTCATAAGTGTCCATCATATAAGAAACATGCATAACACATAACACATCATATGATCACCTCTAAAATATATGTATCTCATATATATCTAAAAAATAATGTATCATAATACAAAATCATGATAACTTTCAAAAACATGGAGCTAATAAAATCGATAAAAAATATACATGTCCATATACAAAAACTAGGCCTACCCTGTGCTACCCCTATCCCCTAATGGTTAATGAGTGGATGGAGGTTTGTCCTCTCTTTTCCTTAATCTTGATTGCCTATGTTGCTGCTTGTAGGAATTATGAGGTGACTTGTATGGGGATCTCCTTGGTTAGGATACCCCTCTATTGCTTTGTGATCTACATGAGTGGAATCTACTCTAACCATCATGGTAACTCAGTTCCCTCTTAGATCTCTCTTTTCCTTGATCTTAATTCCCTCTATTACTCTTTGTAGGAATTATGAGGTGACTCATATGGGGATCTCCTTGACCTCTCTTAATCCTACCCTTATCTCCTCTCCCACCATCCCCCCATCCTCCACCACCACAATCATTACCAATATCCTCCCATCCACCACCTCAACCATGATCATCTCATCTCCCTCATAATCTACCATGCAAACCCCTTCCAAGCCTCTCCACAAGAGTAGGCACATCCAGATCTATCAATGGTGTAGACCTTTGTTCCAAACACCATGCATCATACTTTTCTATGGTCCCTGCATTTGTCACCTCCAAAAGGGAACCCCACTCAATTAGCTACAACTAATCTATCTCCTAGGTTGTAACTTGGAGATTAATCATAGGTCTCCATTGAGGAGCCTCTCTAGAAGATCAAGCATACTATTCAATACCAACGAGAACTCCTGTAGCATAGGAAAATGTCTAACCTTGCATTTTCACACTTTTTTGGGCCATCCTTGCTTTATTTATTGCTATTTATGTCTTAATTGGTCATATTTTGCATCCAAAATTCCTATGAATTATATATTTTTCTGGCTAATCTTGACATTACCCAATGGATAAATCACAATTTAATGATTTTTCCTAAGTGTCCATGATTTTTGGGTTGGGACTAAAATTCCACCTCGGGCGTCTTTGTCCCTCAAAGGTCTTGGGACTCTAATTTTGAATTCACCTAAATAGGTCCCATTTTGGAGTGTATGTCCTAAGATTTGAGCCTCGGGACTAAGACACCACCTAGGGTGTCTAAGTCCTTGGCTTATTTTTTAGGATTTAATTTCAAATTTTGGCAAGATTTAGCCTCCTTTAATTAATGAATACGTATTTTGTCTTGGTGTTATGTAATTTTAGGACATTAAGCATAGATATGTATAAATTCTAGGTTCCTCTTCTCATTTTCATATCAAGAAATCTATCAATCAATCTAAGCATCCAAGCATTTAAGTATTCTAGCAGTCAAGAGTATTTTATCAAGCATTTAGAGTCATCATCAAGATTCAAGCATCATATCAAAGATATTATTGCATCATGTGTGTTGTGCTAACACTTGTGATGGAGAGTTTTGATTCAAGCAAGCAATTCAAGTCCATATCCATCAACCATTCCTTTGATTCAAGATCCATATCCATTATAGTCATTTAAATCAGGTTTGTAGACCTTATCACAAGGGTTTGGTGAGTTTTAGCATTGCATTTTGTTCATTCATCATTTCCCTTCATTATTCTATTTCATTTCAAGGTTTAATTATCAACAAGGAGTTTGACCAAGGAAAACCCCCATTCACTAACAATCAACAAGTTTTTTGTCTCTTGCTTATTTTTGTTTGTAGATCTAGGTTGAAGACTTGAAGATAATTTGAAGTGAAAAGTTACATTAAAAAAAATTCATCCTCATGGAAACTCACCTATAAGCTAGATCTGAAAGTTTAAGAACCTAAGATCAGAGAAGAAGGAAGTGTCAAAATATAGCCTCAAGACCATATTTAGAGATTTTAGAAATTCCAAATGAGACTAAGAAAATAGTAAGGGAATCTAGTCCTCCTAAGGTCATTTTTAAATAATTCTTCCAGATCCAATTCAAACATCTGCCCCAAAAAAAAGCAACAGGACTAAGACAACAGTAAGGGCATCTTAGTCATCCATAACAAATTTTGGTAGCTTCTTTGCATTTTTGTAATTCTCACAACATTTCCAAACTTCCCAATTACATACATCCTAACTTTTTGTTGCATAATTTCATCATTTAGGTTGCATTATTAGGGTTTGTGGGTTACATGTTCATTTACCTTTTCCAAGTATTTTCTTAGTGGTGAACCCTTAAAATTTTCAAGAACCCCTCCTAGGCCCTCCTTGTTGAAAATTGACTCACCTTCTAAGGTTAATAGTCAATCCAATTAGGACTCCTAGGACATTATTGAATGATTTTCAAAGAAAAGTGGTATTCCCCTATCACCTTTTTCCATAGATTTCATTTTTGTGAACCCAACCTTGTTGAGCATTCATTTTCTAATTTGGAGTTCATTAAAGTCCTAGATCTAGGTTTCCTTAATTATTGCATTTCATCTTGCATTAGTGAAATTGCATCTACGGTTTCTCATATTTGCATTAATGAAAGTGCATATAGGTTGCATTTTTTATTTCTTATATCATTTCATTTCATTCAAACTAAAAAGTGTAATGTTTATCATCTTAATTGCATTTAAAAACATTTTTATTGCATTCAAAATTGAAAAAAATGTATTTAAATTTGCATTCAATTTCTTGTCACTAGTTAATTTTTCTTGCATTCATGTGCACATTTTTCTATTCCTAAACATTAGCATCCTAAATAGGCAATCCAGATTTTTTTGTTTTTCTAAGAAAAACCTCTACTAGGACTAAAATTCCCTTCTTGGCATCTTAGATGCTCTTAGGGTTTCTAGATCAAAATCCTCTCTCTACTGTTGTTTTTTTCAGGGCTTGGAACTTCATAATTTCACCAAGAGGACCCAGATGCCCTTACTAGCATCTTAGTCCCTATTGAGTATGACTTTCTAGTTTTCAAGATCTAAAATTTCTTTTTTGTGCTTCAGTTGGCTACTTTAAGTTTTTTGTTTCAATTTACAAAACTATTGTTTTTTCAATTTCTTTCATTTCGAGTGCAATTACAAGCATAGGATATTATGTTCATTACACTTTCCTTGGTTTATCCCTTGTATGAGTTGTAGTACTTGGTTTCCTACTACTAATATTGTGGTTAGATGAAGTTGGATACTCGTGTCATCCCACGATAAAACACTCATTGTGGATCTTGGGTTATCAAGCTCTCTTAATTTTGGTGTTGGCATTAGTTCACTAGGTATGGACCATACCTTTGACACCTCTTTTTCTATTCCTACCTTGCCCACAAGTGCTATTCCAAGTGTTCAAAGAATGGTTGATCATATCCCTCAAGAAAACATAATAAAAATGCATGAAGACCTAGCTCATTTACAAGATAGTGTGAGTAATGAAAAACATTTTCAATATTGCAAAAACAAAGCTAAAGGGTCATGCACTTTTGTGGTGGAATTATCTATAGTCAGAAAGAAGGAAGCAAGGAAAATCCAAAATTGTATTATGGAACAAGATGGTGGCTAAACTAAAAGGTAAATTTCTCCCTTCTGATTATTCTATTAAGGTGTTTAAGAGGTTGCAAAGTTTGAGGAAAAAATAAATGGATGTAAAAGCATACACTAAAGATTTTTATAAATTAAGTATGAGATCTAACCATAATGAGAATAAGGATGAGAAAATTTCCAGGTAGTTGGGTGGTTTGAGATTGAACATACAGGATGAATTGGCTTTAACAAATCCTAGGAGTGTAGAAGAATGTTATCAAATGACACTGAAGGTTGAAGAAAAAGTAAAAAGAAGAAAAGAGAAGATAGTTAGAGGAAGAGGATATTTCTCTACATTAAGACAAAGAAATGAGAATCAAGAAGAGCCAAACAAAACAGATGAGCAAGTTGTAGATTTTAGAGGTGGTTATAGAGGCACAAGGGGTAGATTTGGTGGTGGAAGAAATCCTAAAATTTTTGTAGGTACGTGTTTCAACTACAAAGACTTTGGTTATCCTTCTTGGAAATGCCCTAAAAATTTTGGTTCAACATTAAGTGGAGGAGAAAAAAAGAATGAAAGAAGAGCGCAAATTGTTCAAGAGGATGAAGCTAAAAGTTCAAACTCCAATAGTACTCATTTTTCTCCTGAAGTAGGTGAGAGTTTGATGATGAAGAGGAAAATCCTAAAGAAAACCAGGGATACAGAGTTGATTCAGAAAAGAGCATTGTTTAAGATACTTGCAAATGCAAAAACAAGGTATTTAAGGTAATAGTTGATTCTGGATGCAATGATAACATGATATCTAGTGAAATGGTGGATAAATTGAATTTGGAAAGAGTACCTAGAGAAAATCCATACAAAGTGCCATGGATTAGTGATAATCAATCCATTGTGGTGAGTGAACAAGCTTCAGTTGAGTTTCAGATAGGTAGGTACAAAGATAAAGTTGTTTGTGACATTTTTCCTATGAGTTGTTGCAATGTGTTGCTAGGAAGACCCTAGTAGTTTGATAGGTCAGCAATGTATAATGGAAGAAAAAATACATATAACATTGAAAAATATGGGAAGAAATACATCCTAACTCCATTGAATGAAGAGAGAAAAGAACAAGGTGAAATCATCATGATTTTGAGAAAAGAATATGTGAGTGTTGAGGAAGGTAAGATTATGAGTTTGGTAGCCAATGCAAGGCATGAAAAAGTTGGGACAATAGATAGAAGAAATGAAGATAATATGCATACAGTGATGAAGAAGGATGATTTCATGTGGAACAGAAAAGTAGAAGGAATGGTGTCTCAGACTGGTATAGTGCAACATAACTATGAAAATCTTGTGGAAGGGCAAGAAGAATGTGATGAAATCATTGTGGGGATAGTGTTTTGTCCTATGGTGGAAAAGAAAGTTAATGGATAATTTAATACTACGAGAACAAAATTTTATAAGGATGAGAGGATAGTGGATAAGAGGATAGAGGTTTGTGAAGTTGTTAGGACACTAAACAAGGTGATTGCAGGTCTAATAGAGATGTCAAAGTGTGATGGTACGGTTGACAGAGGAAAAGGTGTAGTTAATAAGGGAATTGGATAGAGATCCAAGCACGAATTGAAAGTGGAAGTGATGATAGTTGATGAAGATATGTGTATAGTTGTAAAAGGATGTATAACATCAAAGTTTGGTGAAGAAAAAGTTGAACATCCCATATAGCAGTATGTACAGTTCGAGCATGTTTCAAGAAGAGACAAGGTCAAGGATGTCAAGAGTAGTGAAGTAAAAAGGAAAGGTGAAACTATTGAAGGAAAACATGAAGATCAGAGGCATGAAGAGCACAAAGGTGGACAAGCTACAACAATATTTCCAAGAGACTTGGAAAATTCCAAAGTTGGGGTGTATGGTGCAAAAGCATTTGAACAAGAATTATCAAGCAAGGTTGATTAGGAGTAGGCTTTAGGTTTTGGAGTCTTTTTTGTAAATAAGGTCTTGGGCACCATTTTATATTTTTTTGAGTCAATTTTTAGTTTTAATAGGTGTTTAGGGATCAATAATGTTGATTTTGCAATATTGCACATAGTTGCAAAAGTTGTCAATTAAAATGTTGCAAAATTGCATTTTTATGGAATACAAATAGTCAAATCATTATAAAAGTTAGTTTAGGAGGTTGTATGAGTTTTTTTAGGATGGAATAAGCATTAAAAGAATGAAAATAATTGGCGTAATCTTGATCTTGAAGTTTTGAAGCAAAATAAGAAAGTAATCCCTATTTTCTTGTAGAAATCACTAGTAGTTCTTCATTTGCAGACACTGTACAGTTCCATACAAGCCATTTTCAATCTAGATTATTTTGGAAACCATAGAAAGATGTGTTATTCTTGAATTGAATCTATTTTGAGGGTCTAATATTCAATTTGATAAAAATTAGAGGCAATTTCCTAAGACAGCCTGTAAGTTTCTAGATTTAAGGGTTTTGTAAGTTTAAATTTCAAAATGGACCCGTTCCACCTTCTGTGATATTTGTACCATGGTGGAATGGGTGGATAAAAATATTATAGGGTGTGAACATGTTGTTTGTGTGCAGGGAAGGTTGAGAGATGTGTTGCGCATGAAGCCCTAGAGTGGAAAATTATGTTTTCCAAATGAAAAAGAGAGGTTTTGACATGGTAAAGTGTGGATTATGTTGGGGCAGCATTGTTTGAGGATATATTAAGTATGTACAGGCCTACTAGGACCTGATTGAGGTTGTTACAAAGTTGTGTGAGGGTTGAAAGAAATATTTTCAATAAAACCCTAGGTTTTTGGCTTAAAAGGAGGATTTTTTGGATTTGGCACTTAGGTGTGTGAATTTTTGAGAAAAAATTGAGGAATCCTTGGTTTTATTATATGTATATTCTTTCCCAATTGGTTTTAGTGATTTTGAGGAAGCTTGGAGGCAAGGTACTTTGTAAAATAGGCCTAATTTGAGGTCTAAGTCTGCATGGTTGCCCTATTTTTGTGAAAGCGTATTGAGCCGGACAGCTATGAAACTCACATAAAAAATGTCAAGGCCTGGGAAAAAGTTAAAAATGGAGGTTTGCTTCCTTTCCTGGAGAAGCTCCATGGCTCCAGCCAGGAGGCTATGGACCTCTTTGTTAAAAACTAGAATAATGACAATTTGACCCTGTTTGGCAAAAATGTTGAGCTCAGTGAAAATTTAATCGCAAAAGTTACGAGCTTATCTACTGATGGGAAGAAGTTTTTCAGGGACAGGGCTTTTTTTGATGAAACCGTGATTAGATTTCCTAAAAAAGACAAAGAAATATTAAGCCTGATTTAAATTGCTAGTAGCTACTTTGATGTTGATTCTATAAAGACCATTTGGAGGAAGGTTTTGCGGGTCATCATGGAGTACATTACGGTGGATGGGCGCTTTACCAGAGTTTATGGCTACCACTTTTCTCTTCTCAACCACTTCTGCCACAAGGTTAGGATATCTCTTCCCTATTATCTTTTCTGTTCCTTGAAGAAAAGCTTGGAGGATAATAAGAAAAATCCTAATAGATTTCCTATCTTGCATACGAGGTTAATAAGATTGATTTTTGAGCATTTCCAAAACATGCCTGCCCCCACTATTCGGGATACCACTTCTGACTCTGAGAGTGATGATACAGAGCCTAGTGGCTTAGAGTATCTTCCTAACCCTAGTTCGGCTAGAAAAGTCCTTAGCTTGCATGCTAGCCCTTCTAGGAAGAAAAACCCCACTCCCCTTTCTGGTAAAGCCCGTGCTAAGCTTGAGCTTGATAGCCCATCCCTTTTGAACAGCCCCATTCATAAGAAACCACAAGCTAAAAGTCTTTTTGCCTATTATGAAGTTTCCTCTTATTTGGAGGAGTCTAAAGCCAACAAAATTGTGGCTAATTCTGAACCTTTGTCAGACAAACATGTTGAAGACGACTCCCCTGTTAATCCTAACACTGAGAAAACTATTCCTAATATTGATGAAGAGCCCTCTCTGGATTTTCTGAACCTTGCCAAATCCAATTCTGAGTCCCACTCCAAACTCCTGGATTGGACTTTCACTGAAATCAATGAGTTGAAAATAAAAAATTGGGCCCTTCAAAGCAAAATCAAAGATCTGGTTGCTAAAATTGTTGAGATTGAAAAGAAAGATGTGAACAGGGGGGTCCAAGGTAACAGTAACAGAGACATTGATTCCAAGGTTGATTATATAATGAACACCATCAAGACCGTTGCTGAGCAAAACAACAAAATGGCTAGACATAATGCCATTATCATTAACACAATGGGTGAGAAGCTCGATAAAACCCAGCAGGGATCATTGGTGGTGGACCTAGAGGAAATAGAGGACAAAAGCTAGGACATGAATGCGGGCATCTCCAAAAGAACAAGAGCCAACCTAAAGTGCAATGTCCCCCGTACTTTTAGTATGATCCAAACTTTTAAAAATGGTGTCAATGATATGCAGAAGCTGGAGGAGGAGACAGAGTCTATCCTTAAGATTCTGAAGTAATGGCTGGGATTTCTGTGTTCTCTGTTTCGTCCTTTTTGGCTTAGTTTGGGTGGTTGTTGTTGATCTTTTCTTGGGAAACTAGTTTTTGTGGTTGGAATTCCTTGTCCTCTCCTCTATTTTGTAAACTTTGTGGTTTTGGGTCCCTGTAAAACCCGTTTTACCCTTTTATCAAAATAGCATGTGGTATGTGTTTGTGTGTCTAAAAGGTTGTTTGTACACATGTAGGTCCAGATCTGAATGGACCCCATTGAAAGGACATACCCAATTAAGTTAGATTGCAATGCTACAAGGAATTGAGTTGATTTAGTGAAAAGAGGAGAATTTTGAAGAATTGTGACTTGAAGTTTATTGTTTTTGTGTGGAATTGTGTTTTGTGGCTGCAAGACCTCCCTTGGTTTCTATTAGATAGTATGGCACCAGAGAATGGGACCTTAGAGAAAAAGGATAATCAAATAGATCCTTCTCCTAATATCCCCACTATTGCTAAACAAGGAAATCCAACTGTTGATAACTCCCTTACTTGTGATGAAGTTATTTTGGAATAACCAATCCTTGCATGCCAAGAACATTTACTTTGAATTTCTACTAAAAAATCACCTCCTAGAGAGGATATCATGTTTTGACACCAAAAATCGATGCTTCACTTACTTGTCCATAAAAGGGGATAGAAGGAAAGAGATCCAATTTCATAATATCCACACTAAAGGGTACCTTAGAGATCTCAACCCAATGATGTTAGAGATATTACAATAAGGTATCCTAGGATAGGGTTTATGATTAGAAAGGATAAATGAGGGGTTCACCACCAAGTGTAAACTTGGAAAACGTGAAATGTTTGAAAACAAAATGTGATATGTAGACATATAATAAATAACCTAGAAATGACCATGAAACGAAAAAAAAAAATTGTTAACCTAAAAATATGCACCTGTAAATTTATTGAAGACTAGAATGAGAACTAGAAATGTTGTTGATCCTAAAATTTTGACCTACTGGGACTGATATGCCATTCTAGGCAAATCAGTCCCATATCTGGGAAACTATACTAGAGCCCGTTTCAGCCAAATGGGTATTTGAATCTACAAAAAAATTCTAAGAACATTTATAGTGGAACTCGTATGCCACTAATGGCATATGATTATACTTTAACTTTTCTAAAAACTCAAAAGTGGAAATGGAAGCTCTCGGTCTGCTCTTTCTATTCCTCCAGGTATCTAGATTCAAAACCTTGATTTCTAACACTATAAGTGAGTTTTGTGGATATTTTTACCTAGCCAATAAGGAGAAGAATCCAAAAAATTTGTAGCATATCCTTCAATCATCTCCAAGCCTTCAAATTACTCATATCTGCAATCATATAAAGAGAGAAATAGAATTGTTAAATGCTAGGGAATACGCGTTTGCCTTGGCCAAACCACTTTTAGGTATTTAAACCAAATGAAGAAATAAGATGAAGCATGAACATGAAATAAGGGAATTATGAACTTTCCATGATGATGGATCTTGAATTTATACAACAATAGATGAAAAATTTTCCCTTGAATTCCTTAGAAAACTATCTTGATGACTTAAAATGCTAAAACCCTGGCTTTCTTTACTTGAGATAGATAATGAATGATGAATGAAGTATGAGAGAATGATGAATGAATGATGAATTAATAGTGAATGAATGATGAAAAAATGATGAATGAATGATGAACAAATAATGAATGAATGTTGAATGAATTTTGAATGAATGATGAATGAATTATGAATGAATAATGAATTAGGGTTTAAATGCTTGTTTATATAGGCAATCCTACTCAAATTCTTGTTAATTTGATCCCCTGGGCTGACATTGAAGAAAATTAAACTTAAAACCTAATTTTCCCACTTGAACCTTGTAAATGGCCCAAATGGGACTCATTCACCATTTTGGGTAGCTTACTCCCACTTTGATGGGACTCATTCACCCAAAGTGGTGAATGGGTCCCACAAGGGATCTTTTTCCAGTTGGGATGTCGGGGAGTGAAGAAATCAGGTTTATATGTTGATATAGTCAGGTCTTTGATCAAAATAAGCCTTAGGATGCACAATATGGGGTCATAAGGGCCTATTAATGATGATGTAAAGGGTAATTAGGGCTAGGGACACAAATTTTAATGTGAAAGTGTGATTAGATACACTTTACAAAATGAAAATGAGGTACACGACTTAGAAAGGAACAAGAACCAATGTGAATGTGTAAAACACATTAAAACACTAGATTAAAACTAAGTTTGATTTAAAATCTTTGTATATTACTATGAGAATGCACTTAAATACATTTTATAACATTGAATTAGGGAAAAAATAGGTCCATTAGACTTAAATGCTTAATAAAATTCTAGAAAAGTGTGAAAGTCATTTACAACACCTTTACAACACATTAATAAATGCATTTTATTCAATTTTCAAGGGCCCAAGACCTAATGTGAATGTGTTATCCACATTACAACATTAAATCTAGGAAAAATTAAGTCTAATTTTTCATTAATTAATTCCAAATCAAGCAAGGAAAAAGGGATAGTTTTTCGGTATCCACATCATGGTGCAAGAAATGGATAACAATGAAAATAGTGATATATTGTCCTTAGAAGAAGATAATGAGGCAACATTAGACTATCCTTCACTAAGGGACATTAATATTATTCAACCTCAAATCATCCTTTACCCACCTTCAAACAACCCTCCAACTCAAAATAAACCTGAACTTGTCCTTTACCCACCTAAGAATAATGTTTTGTAGTAGTTGAGTCATAGTACCCTTGCTCATACATATAACACTAGAAATTATCCACAACCACAACAACCAACCCTGAAACCCCTGCATTTTCCTAACCCCATCTTACCAGGCTCTCCTCGTTTATCTCCACAAAGTGGAAAGAAGTATAATCTTGTTGAACAACTAAAGAATACTCCTACTAAGATATCATTATGGGACCTTATTCAAGCCTCCCCTAACTACCACAACATGATTCAAAAATCCTTACAACAAGTTCTTATCCCTTCTGTTGTGCCCTCGGCACACACGCCCCTTTTTGAATGGGGACCCTCTTTTCTTCCACCTGGTCGGGTCATTTTTTTGTTGTTGTTGTTGTTTGTCACTGCCTCATTTTGCGTGCCCATCCTAGTTTTGGTGCTCCGGATGGTCAATGTTGCTTCTAAGTTTCACCTTAAGCTGACCATTCCTTCCCCTTTTAATTTTGTCAGGTTCTGGTGCACCCGCCGTTCCAAATCATGCTCGGGTGTTCGGGTTTCCTTTGTTGGGTTTCCCTATTGCACCCATCGTTCCAAATCACACTCGAGTTGCGTCTTCCCGGACTCCAGGGTCTGAACCTTCATTTGTCATCTGCTAGAAACTACGAAAATATCAACGGCTGCCAAACCCTTCGAGCCTGGCACCCTGGGGTTCCATGAATGCTTCGTCGTTCCTCATGGTGAACTTCTGGTGGAGTTCCGCCTCCCGGGCCCCGACCTCCCCTTTGTCACAAGTGATTCCCGAGTTGAACTTATCAAGCGCCCGCTGACCTACGCCTTCCTGGTCTTCGGACCCCGGGTCTCCCACCGCCATCGGTGAATTTTAAAATCACCTACCTCACTACTTGCCATACCTGCATTTAACAAGGCCATTAATGGTGGTGGAGGGTATAAAATACCCGCTCAAGCCTGTCATTTTCACTTGACAGCATTGCAGGGAGTGATCAAAAAACTTGCTAGAGGAGCCCACCGTCTTCGACACCTTCATGCTCATCACTCTCACCATCACTTCGTCGATCATAAGAGGATCCCACATCTCCCCGCATCGAGTGTTCAAGGTAGGTTCTTCGTTCACCCTCCCGAGCATTATTTTCATGATTTCTAAGGACTAAAATGGACAATAGACATTAAAACAATGTATGAATGATGAACCATAGCGTCATGAGTAAAACCCATGTTTCGAAAACTTAAGAAAACCTTCGAGGGTGCCCTCATGACCAATCCAGAGCTCCACCTTGCTGCGGTTGTTCTTCTCGCAGGGAGATCATCCCCTTCAGCCCCGAGACCTATCTAGGCCATCCAAACCAAAGCGATGAACCTTCTATCCGACGGAAATTTCCCTCTTTGAGCCCGAGCCATCAAACTTCCTTGTTTGGAAGTCAACGAGGATGTCATCGTGTCAAAACGACAAACTTTCCCTGACCACTCGTTAGGCAAGGCCCGCCCTTCTCCTCACTGTCAGCATTTCAAAATTAGGTCATGTGCCCTTTGAGTTAGCGGATCCCACCCTTCGAAGCTCCTTTCGGATTTTTCCATGCCTGCCTCCGAGTTTCTGATGGAGCCCCGCCTTCCAGGCCCCAAACCTCCATTCTCTATTGGAATCCTGGCTAAACTCAGAGCGGCCTTTCCCCTTTCAAGCTTCGAACACCAGATCTCCGTCCTTTCCTTATTCGCCGTCACGAGGGGAAAATCTCACCTACCCCTCTGAGCTCTGGGCTCCACCCTTCTGTCCGCTGTGGGACTAAAAACAAAGTCAAACAGTGGGCCCTTGTGTCAAGTTAGGTCTTGTTCCCGGTTGTCGGTGAGACATGAGGCTTTCATTGAGACCTTTCTCTGAGGCAGATTTTCACACCTAGTCAAGACAAACAAAATGACAGCTTCCTCTCTACCTGGACCTAAAGCTTCGGACTTCCGTCCAACATTTTTTGTCCCAAACGCTAAAAGCACCATGGTCCCCTGGCCTTTTGAACCCGGTAATGTAAAATTGTTGAATTCCCTCATCCGTGCCGGGCTCCATTGTGTGGGACTCCTTCCCTCGCCTGCCATTCCAAATGAAATTCTCGCTCGCCCCTCTGAGCTCCGGGCTCCACCTTCCTGATCGCCACTGAACTAAAAATGAAATCAAAGGGCAGATGCCCATGCCGGGTCCGGTCTTGCTCCTGGCTGTCGGCAAGACTTGCGGATCTCGCCAAAACCTTACCCTACCTCGAAGGCCTCACGCCGATTTGTGGTTCGTAGGGCCCTAACTTTTGGGCTGCCCCCTCCTATCTTCTGCCCAATAATAGTCATCCCAAACAGTGAAAGAGGAACTCCTTCCCGGTACCACAGACCCGAACAATCAAAGGATAAGTTACAAACCATTAGTCACCCTATAGGCTACCGGACTCTAAACCCTAGAGTTCCATCTCTGGAATTCTATTTTCAATCTGTTGTTCCAAACTACCATCTCCAGACAGCTCTCCGGCCCATGACTTCTGGATTCTCCCAAACTGATCCAAATGAGCCCAAATCTGAAATCTAACTTCAACCCACGTGCTTAATTTCGGTCCTCTTCATTGCGAACCTCTCAAAATACTAAAATATGATTGGAAAAAATCTCCCAGAGCCCTACACCCTATTTGCCTTTCCAAAGTGGCATTTCTGCTAGGGAAGTCCGCCCCTCCAGGCCCAGACTGTCCAAATTCCCTTAATCAAAAGATCAATGACATCGGGAGATAAAAGGTCATGTTATGCTTAATAGATTCTTAAAAATGGATGTTATCTTTAGGATTTTGGCTAACATGAATGCTTGTGTGATCCATTGTGCTGACTACGCCTTTGCTTGCAGAATATATTGAATCAGGTGTAGGACCTTCAGCGGCACCCATCGAGAAGGACAAAGGGAAAAGGTCAGGAAAGATTCCTCAAGGGAAAGAGGACAAGGACCAAATGAAATACCAATTCTAGGGTGAGCCTCTGCACTCAAAAGTCACCATGGATTGGAAGGATATCACGGATACCAACATAGGCCACGTCAATATTGATGAATTCACACAAAGGGTCAGGGTCAATCCAACAACCAAAAATGTGAGGCTAATAAGGCAAAGCAGAATAGCAAAGGCTGTTGGATTCCCTCCATCCCTCGTGGCCCCCAAGTTGGTCATGGCTTGTCGGGAGGCATATCAAGCCGCCACAAGGACAATCATTGATAGAGAGAGCAATGTCCTCGCTGACATGTCAGCTGAAGGGATCACAAAAACCTTCCATATTCCCACATTTCAAGAAATGGAAGCACCCAACATAGAGGAATGCCAAGCGGCATGGGACGATAATCCGACAGGCTATAAAAGGTCAATAAATCAGTATTGTCTCAAAGAAAAGTGAGGCAGC
This sequence comes from Sequoia sempervirens, assembly GCA_007258455.2. Lineage (NCBI taxonomy): Eukaryota > Viridiplantae > Streptophyta > Pinopsida > Cupressales > Cupressaceae > Sequoia > Sequoia sempervirens. The sequence continues at coordinate 130,121,699 of VDFB02270651.1, forward strand.
ACTGCGAAGGTTCCTCAAGAACTCTTTCATAGTGACTTCCACGAAGATTACCATGACTTGGTCACCATGTTAAGTAGGGTTATGGGTCTTCCTGCGGCTGCCTACTTTTAGGAATGGATGGTGTACTTCGTTAAACAAATTCTTCAGAGGAATGAGGATGTCACCACAAAGACTTCATTCTATTAGGGAGGTATAATATGCAACTGCTTCCATGAGAAATTCGTCAACCTGAAGAAGAGCTCCAAATTTTATATGACTTCCTATCTTGTCTATTCCTTAGCAGATCGAAGGCAGTACAACGAGTTGTTTATGGCACTCAATCAGGAGCAGGGGCGAAGACTCAAGGCCTATGATAGGTACCCACGGCTCCAATATCGAAACTTTAAAAGGGAAACTGCAGAGTAAACAATGCCTTCATTAGCCATATTATCAGAATGATTGCCGGAGACTTCGAGAGGAGGGTCTCCCATAGTGCCAAGGTACTTTTCAAGCAGTATGCCTTCCTCTTCATTTAGTACCAAAATTTACATACATTTGTGCCTAGGGCTTCACTGAAAGGCCAAACAGGTTGCCTTGATACCCCAACAACCAAATCATCCTTCTGGAGCTTTCTTGGCAACTCCAACACATACAGGCAATCTTCAATAGCAAACACATAGCGGGGATTTCTTATCCCATGACTCTAGGCCAGGGCATGTATAGACTGCAAACTTCCTAGTGTGCTGGTAACTCCAAGAAAGAACTAAAAGATTACCATTTCTACCTACACACTGCTCGCCCACGGATAGACCCATATGGCCACGTCAGAAAGGCATTGGGACCAAGGTTTTCTCATCTGCACCACATTAAGGATTTCTGGGTAGATTGTCAGGATGATAAAGAGGTACATGCAAGGCACTATATGTGAATGACTGTGTAGTTTGTAAGGAAGGTGCAGCCTTTCCCCATATCGGACCAAGTCAAGGAAGACGAGAGAGCACCATAATGCACCCCAGGTACCCTATAGTCACCAATTTGTTGATACCAATAATTGACTGGGATGAGCAGGAGGTCGATAACCTCGACACTATAACCAAGCCAATCTTGGCTCGTACTAAGGAGTGGGTCAATGGGCAAGTAGCCCAACTAAAGGGGCAAGGAGTAATTTTGACTTACGAAGGGCTCAAAAGTGAGCCAAGTGCCATAGAGGATGTCGCTGCCACCACTTCAACCAGTAGGACCTCCAAGTCTCCTCCAGTCACTAGATCCAAGAAGAGAAAGAAGATAGAAACAGAATAGTCTCCAGACCCCAAGGTCTATGCAAGGAAAGAAACAAGAGGCTCACCCTCGAAAAGGCTCAAACAAGTAGGAAGTGCCACAAAATAGCCCTCAACCCAGGAGGAGAAGGTGAGGGGTACAGATCAATTGGAACCTCTCTTGGCTCTCCCTACCCCTACCATTTCACCACCTACCTCTCTGGCTATGATTGCCACATCCTCGCCGGTAGTGGACATTTTTGTCCATCTTGCCCCTTCGCCTCTGGCCGAGTCTGTAATAATTGTCGACTCCTCTTCTGCCATAACTATGCCCCCTTCCTCCGCCACCATGTCACCAACCACATCACTCCCTCTGGCAATGGTGATAGCACCTATTCCCATTTCCACCATTCTTGAGGCTCTCTCGAGACATATACAGAATCTTCCCCCTGCAGCTATCCCAGATCCTAATGGATCCCACTCTTCAAGTAGCCCTTGTGCAAGCCCTCACTACTGCTCAGCCTTCACAACTGCCGACAGGGCCACCGGCTATGGAAGCCACCATGCTAATCTCTATGGAGTGGGAGGAATGAGAAGGAGAAGCCTCAGGGGCCTATGAGGAGGAGGCTGATGAATACCACGAGCACCCAGAATATGAGCACCAAGCAATTGATAAGGTGGCCTATGAAGAGGAGGGAACTGGTTCCTCGGAGAGCGGGGATGAGGAAGATAGCACTGGTGGCAAGGTAATCGTGCAGGCCTTTGACAATGATCTTGAAGAAGAACTGGTCCGGCAGCCAAAGGACACCCAATCAAAGGTAGAAAGGCCGCCCCTTGAAGAAGAACAGTGGCAAGAAGACAAAACTAAGGGTGGGACCCAAGTTGTCGAGAGCCTCGAAGTCGGGCAATTCAAAGAACATGTGCACAAGATTGAACATGCTGAGGAAAAGAAAGAAGAGGAGACGGCAGAGAAAGAAAGTCCCATACAACAACTATCCACTGTGCTTCCTATCAAACACCTCGTGTTCATCCAAGATTCTGATGAGGAAGAGGGAGATGCTGCCAAGGAGAAAGAAAAGTCCCAAGAAGAAAAGGGAGCAGAAACCTTGGCCTTGACCAAGAGGGGCGAGGGTGGCCATGATTCACCTAAGGGAAAATATGTTGTGCCTGAATGGTTAGAGAGGCAGCTCGAAAGAAAAAACCCTATACTAAAGGACCCAAGGGCGAGGTTAGAGGCCCTCTTGGCTCGAGCTCAAATCACGACAAAGAAGGAGAAGAAGCCCAAAGTCTGATCTAGGGTGACAATGGATGCTTCTGAGTCTCGAGCAGCACAAATAGCAATGCCTATGATTGGCCAAGCTAGGGTGAGTTACAACATTTCCACCATCGACTTGGGGACCGCCACTAGAGAGCAAAAAGTCAAGCACCTTGAGGAGTTAGTGGCTATGGTGGTGCATTTGATAAAACAAGATAAGATCTCAAAGGATGAGCTCAAGGAACAGGTTGCAGACTTAACAGATTACATACAACAATGTTCTTCAGTGGAGGACCTGCCTACCACATCCATAGCCACACCCCAGCTGCTATCCAAAGAGCAGATTGATAAGATGGAAAGAAGGAATAACTTGGAAAAGACCATGGAAGATTGGTTCTGACAAGTCTTATACATTAGAAACATGGGAATTGGCTAGGCTGTATGAATAGCCAACAAGTTCTTAGACCTGTTGTAGTCTCTGGAGGGCATGAGGAAGCTCTGCACTGACTTCCTTGTGACCTATGACTCCACCTTTCCAAGGATCGAGGCTATCCTTCAGTTGCCAAAAGCCACATGGGAAAAGGAGCTTGCATTTAAGAAAGATGATCACTGGCTGATGGATGTATGGCGACGAGACTTTGACAACCAGAGGGAAAGATTGGAACAAATCATGAGCAAGGTGGATCCAGACATTGAATGGATCAAGGAAATCAGGGCAAAGTGTGCTCGTTATCTCAAGCTGATGATGGAGTACGACATGCCCATAGTGCAAATGGATCCAGAGAAGATAAAGCCCTACTTCCAGAAAAAGATGAAGGACGGGATGTCTGGTGAAATCACAGTGGAATTCATGAGTTTTTTTGCCCATGCCTTCGATCAATCAGAGCTATTTAGGGACCAAGGTGCAAAGTATGATGAGGATTGGAAAAGGCTGGAAGATAACATGAAAGAATGGAGCTACCAGGTGCTGTAATATGAAATCATTGAAATAGGCAAGCTCCAAGTAGTCATCCTCAAGTTCATAGAATACACAGCTTATAAGAGGTAGGAGGACAGCCCCATCAAAGATGAACTCCCTAAAGAGTAGCTACAATAAAACAACAATCGGCTAAAAGACAAAAGTGCTATAGTGTCGTCAGTAGAGGACAAAATAGGGAAAATGACAAAATGCAATTTTAAATTGTGATATATTGGGGGGTAGGTGAAACCCTATTTTGTAATGAATCTTGGCCACACAATAAGAATTGATCTTGGCCATTCATTAGATCTTTTGGGCACTATAAATAGAGCTCTCCTCTCATTTGTAGAGAGAGTTGAGTTGTTGTAAAGGCATGCTGCAAAAATTTATAAAGAAAAGACATTAACTTGGTGCATTTTCTGAGTTTCTCACATGTTGCTTGATTCAATCTCTATTGTTAGATGTTTAACTTAGGTTTTATTGTTGTTCTAGTTAACTGTTTCCTTGCTTTGGTAGATTTTAGGATTGTTGTCTTGTGATCATAAAAATTCCTGTCGTGTTGATGACTTCTTAGTCCATACTTTTTATCATTTGCTAATGGTAGATAGTTGTGTAAAGTTAATCTGGACTTAAATTCAAAGTTGCTACACACTTTCATCTTTGTTCATGCATGCATATGGTGAATGATAGACAAAACATTTGCAGACCTTAGAAGATAGCACAAATCCCATGAGACTGTGAGATTTCTGGTTAAGTGGAATATTGTTTCAAGAAGTTGTCCATTGCAAGAACTCCATCATCACTGTTCACAATTAGTTGTAGATCCAGGGACATCCTCTCTTCCCTGCCCTTTTTCATTTTATTTAATGGGTAACCTATGCTAAGGTTCATTGCACATTGTAAAGCTAAATCCAATGATAAACATGGAGTTTACGAATGTTGTTTGAACCTACAGCAAAATGCACAATAACTTCCCTATCTTAAAAACTCCATTTCAAGATCCAACTTCCCACGCTTTGTAATACCTATGTAAGACTGCCTTGTGATTCCATAAAATCACATCAAACAACTGAGATATTCCAAGCACTGTTAAGACTTGACATTAGAGACCTTGGGATAGTGCTCTGCAATCTGATTGTGGAAGATTGTCTTTCAAGAGAGGTAGTGCATCTACGCATTACCTGTTTTGAAAAGTGCATAAAAAAAACATCAACACCTTCTAATGCACAACCAAATGAAATAGCCCCTATGATCTAAGGAATAAATGCTAACATTTTTTTCCACCAAAGTGAACTCCCACCTTTGGAAGTGCAAAAACAAAATGAAGCTTTCATAATAATATCTCAATACAAAAGAAAAGGGATAAAGAGAACTTTGGTAGATACCAGCTCTACCCTTAATGTGTGTAGTGTGAGCCTTCTAGATAGGCTTGGCATTGATAAATCAAACATTGAACCTAATTCTTTATCTATTAACGGATTTGACAATGTCGAAAAGAAACTACTCGGTGTGATTATTTTACTTATTATAGTTGGGAAGGCCACATTGGAAACACAAATCCATGTTATTCCTCATGAAATTTCATATAATATTCTTTTAAGTAGACCATGGATTCATGTATTGAATTGGGTTCCTTCTACTCTTCATTGTAAAATAAAATACATCTACAATAGTAAAGTGTACACACTTAAAGTCGACCTTGACCCAAACAGTTGTTTCAACATTGAGAAAAACATGGAAAATCCTTTGATAACATTAACACCAACTACACAAGTGGAACCCATGCAACAAAAAGACAAAGAAAAAAATTATTGAGAAAATCACAAAGCTATAAGATGATGATTTGGGTTCCTTAGATTTTAAACATACATTCATGGGAAAATACAAGATCATACACAAAGACTCTGAAAAGGGAAACAAGAAAGTGGTAATGTCAACACAAAATTTGGAAGACCCTTCAAAAGCATCCACCTCAACCACTTTAGAACAAAATACAATAGATTACATAATAAAACTCGATGAACTTAATCATGAACAACTGTTAGAACTAAAAGCAATGAAAAAGCTTTATGGAAAAGGTTATGAACTTATGAAAGAACTTGGCTATAGCGTAAAAGGATGTGATGCTAGAGAAAAGGGTATCCGCAACCCTATAGAGCCTAACATGCAATACATGACTCATGGTCTTGGTTATTTCCCTTTGATAGAAAAAAAAACCTTCACGTAATATCAACACTATCACAAAACATCCTTCTAAGGTGACTTTAATAGTAGTGCATCCTAAACTGATAGACACTAGTGATCTCAAAATATCCTTTGCAAGAAATGAAACAAACAAAGACATCTTCGCTTAATTTCAATGTCATCTCACAAAACACTAATGATTTGAGTTCATTATATTTTAAACCCTCATGTAAAGGAGAGAACAAAATCTCACAATCTAAAGATTCTTGTGTAAGTATGACATATTGTACATCTAAGCAAGAGATATATTTGTGCATAATAAAAGAACATCTACTATAGATCAAGATGGTATATTTTTGAGACTCCTCCAAGATCACTTGATATCTCTCCCTCCAAGAACTTGAAATAATTTTTTCTACAAGACTTCATTTTGTGCATCTCATAGAGTTCATGGTCATGCTACTAATGAATGTAAGGCTTTAAGTAACAAAATTCAACATCTCAAGGACTATGGTGCTCTTCATTGTGTTCAAGCACCTATTTCCTCTAACTAAAGCTTACTTTCATCCCATGCAACTCACTCTTGTCCTCCACTAAGTGGGGGAAAGGGGTTAGTTATCCTTGTCCCTGTATGTCACTTGTCGTTGTCCCTTTTGGCTAGTTGACCACCTTTCATGAACATATAAGACCAAGCTTGGGATGTGGATGACATGCCTTAAGTTGGTTCGCATGTGACATACTACCTTTTCATGATGTAGCTTATAATAAACATATGAGTTGGCATAGGGATTTTTGACTAAGCTCTCATGTATTCTACTTTAAATAAAATGCTCATAGTAATGGTGTTAGCAACCGCTTTAAAGTGGGGGCATACATTGACACTCATATTTCATTATGTAATTTATTTCTTCTTGTGATGTGCCATTTTCTTGGTGGTATCATTAAGCTTGATTTTGACTTGTCCTCTCTTGGAAACATTACATACAATGTTCCCTAGGATGAGACCTTGCACTTCTCCTCTCTTCAATTCAAGATGAGCCCTTTGCACTTTTCCTCTCTTGGAAACATTAAGTACTTACAATGTTCCCTAAGATGATACCTTGAATTTTTCCTCTCTTGGAGACATTAAGCACAATTCTCCCTAAGATGAGACCTTGCATGAACTAAGAAAAATCCCTTTGAATATTCCTTGCACTATTTTGCATTTACAATGTCTATGAGTTTTAAGCATACAAAGCTTTGCTTGCCTCATGGAACTTGAAGATCATTTTTTTGTGGCACCTTATCAAAGTTATTAGGAGGTATAAATTTGGTATGGTTTGAGTGGGAAGCCCAATCCAAGGCATGAATTTCTCCATATCCACTTGCATATGTGTGAGTGCATACCAGCCATGAGTGTATGTTTCTCACCTTTTAGGGCTTCTCACCTGGCGGATAGCCAATAGTTTCATTTCATTAGAGTAAGTATGCATTTTTGGACAAATAGCTTAGATATGATCCACAATGAGTTGGAAAAATGGTCAAATCTTGATCCACCTTTTTATTTTTGTTCATTTGTAGTTCTCTTCCTTTTAGTTCTTGTCATTGTGTGATCATGTATCTTGTTTTGCTATAAATCATTCACCTTGTGTGTGTCCTTTTGTTCTTATGATGGTTTGACTTAGGATCTTGAATCCTGGGGCTTGACCATCTCTTTCACCTTTATTATCCTAGACCATGCGCATTGGTATGATTGGACCCCTCTTGAATGTCTACTTTAGTGTGAGTTTGAAGCAAGTTCATCCTCTCACTAAAGTGGGGGCTAAATGTAGCGTAGAAAAAATTGCACCTTGCTTGATTTAGGAATAATTAATGATGAATTGGACTTAACATCACCTTGATCTAGTGTTGTGAGGTGTTTTACACATCATCATTAGGTCTTGGGCCCTTGCAAACTAAATAAAATGCATTTATTGATGTCTTGTAAATGTGTGGTAAAGTGTTTTAAATGGATTTCACACTTATCAAGACTTTTATTAAGCATCTAAGTATAATGGACCTATCTTTCCCTTAATTCAATATTATAAAATATATTTAATTGCATTTTCACATTAATCTAGAAGGCTTGTAAATTAAACCTGGTTTTAATCTAGTGTTGTAATGTGTTTTACACATTCACATTAGATCTTGTGCCTTTATAGGCTATGTGGACCTCATTTTAATGTTGTAGAGTGTATTTAATCACACTTTCATATTGAAATTTGTTTCCCTAGCCATAATCATCCTTTTATATCATCATTAATAGACCCCTATGACCCCATATTATGCATCTTGAGGCATAATTTGATCAAAAGCTCAACTAGATCAACATATGAACTCAATTTATGTATTCCTCAACACTTTAGATAGAAAAATGGCCCTTGTGGGACTTGGTCGCCACTTTGGGTGAATGAATCCCATCCAACTAGGGCTCATTCATCCAAGATGGCAAATTAGTCTCATTTGAGCTATTTTTAGAGTTTGAATGACAAAAACTATGTTTTAAGTTTAATTTTCTTCAATGTCAGCCATGGGGACCAAATTAATGCCTATTTGAGTGGATTTCCTATATAAAAAATCCCTAAAATCATTATTTCATTCATTCATCATACATTCAAGTAAAGCAAGCTAGAGTTAAGCATTTCAAGTCTTCACAAGGTCATCAAGGTAGCAATCAAGAACATTTCTAAGTCATTCAAGGGTAGATTCTTCATCCATTGCTAAAACAATTCAAGACCCATCATCATGGAAAGTTTCTAATTTCATTACTTCATATTCATGTTTCATTATCTTGTTTCATAATTTTGGTTTAATTACCTAAATGTGGTTTGACCAAGGAAAACCCCTATTCCCTAACAATAAACATTTTTCCTCTCTTTCTTTGTGTGATTGCAAATCGAGGTGCTCTAAAGGCTTGTAGATGATTGAAGAATAGTTTTTAAACTTGTTGGATTCATCTCTCTATTTTATAGATCAAAATATTTACAAAAAGTCACTTATAGTTGTGAAAACTAGGGTTTTAGATTCAAACACCTTGAGAAGCAGAAAGAGGAGACCGAGAGCTACAGATTCCACTTTTGAGTTTTTAGAAAATTGAAACTAGAATCTTTCACCATTGGTGGTGAATGAGTCCCATTGTACCTACTTTTCATATATTTTCATAGATTTAGATACCCATTAGGCCAAAACAGGGTCTGGTAAAGTTTTCTTGAATCGGGACTGATTTGCCCAAAATGGTGAATGAGTTCCACCAGGCTTAAAAATAAACATAGGTTCAAAAGTTCAAAGCTCTTTCAAGTCTTTAAAAAAATTCCAAGTACACACTCTATAAATTGTAGCTTTCTGTTTTGCTTTATTTCCATTTCTAAGTCATTTTCTAGGTCTTTTTTTCATACTACACTGTGTTTTCAAACATTTTGCATTTTCCAAGTTTACACTTGGTGGTGAACCCTATTTTTGTTTCATTCATCCCCAAGGATATCTTATAGTTATATCTCTCACATCCTCATTGGGTTGAGATCTCTATGGTACCCTTGAGTGTGGATATTGTGAAATTGGATACCTTCCTACTAATCCCCCTTTATTGTGGACAAGGAAATGAAGCATCCTTTTTCAGTGTCCACAAAAACTAACACTAAAGTAGCCAACCATGAAAACAAGAGGGGTTCAAATGTACAAATTATTGTAAGATAGGATGACAATAATCAATGGTGCATGGCCAAGCCCTCGGGAACAAGATCCTATGGCACACCAACATAAGCACAAAAGAACACACTTGCAGATGATATACGAAGCCCTAAAAATATTGCAAACATACACCATCAAAGATAGGGAAAACAAAAAAGAAAAAGGAAAAAATGAACTTCAATAGATCAAGCTTTGATTGGCCATCCAACATGGTGGACCAGGTCTAGATTGTTTGTCCAAAAAGGTTTACAAGTGGAACATTTTGTCTAGTATGAAAATAAGATGCACGCTCACAAGGGCTAGTGAAGCTAGTTAGGAGACCATATCAAAGCCATACCTCCATGAAATTAATAAGGTACAAAAATGCATGCTCATGAGGTCTAGTGAAGCTAGTTGTTCACTAGGTGAGCCCCAAGGAGTCCATATCAAGTCCATACCCCCATGAATACGATAAGGATAAAATAAAATGCATGCTCATGAGGGCTAGTGAAGCTAGTTGTTCACTAGGTGAGCCCCAGAGGACCATATCAAAGACATATCTCCATAACTTAAAGAAGGTACAAAAAGAAAAATACAACAATAAAAAGGCATGTTCAAAGATATTTTTCTTAGTTCATGCAAGGTCTTACTCTTAGGGGACGTCGTGCTTAACATCTCCAAGAGAGGATAAATACAAGGTCTCATCCTAGGGAACATCATACCCAATGCTTCCAAGAGAGGACAAGTGCAACAGGTCTCATCGTGTTTCCAAGAGAGGACAAGTGCAAGGTCTCATCCTAGGGAACATTGTATCAAATGTTTCCAAGAGAGTGCAAGGAAATATCACTCTCAGAGGAATTCAAACCCAATAACACCACCAAGAGGAAAAACACATCTTGAGGAACATGAAAAGGAAAAATACAATCATGTTGAAATAATGCCAATGTATTCCCCCACTTTAAAGAAATCTCTAACACGGTCGTGTTGAGAAATTACTTAAAACTAGCCAAAAATGAAAGAAAAATAGGGTTGCCCCCTAGACACACATAAGGGATTGATGGATTCAGGGTCAACATCTGTCTTTGCTATAATGATATTAGAAAGCTAAATAACTGTCATCATTCTCCAAATACACATAGAACTAGAAGGACACAAAGAGAGGAAAAACAAAGAAAATCCTTTTGGGTCAACATGGAAGAGACATGGGGTGTCTTGATGCCTTGTGTCATCCCTAGAAGGAGAACATAAGAAAAAAGGAAAATGAAAGGAAAAGATAATGAAAAATCTTTTGGGTCAACATGGAAGAGATATAGGTTGTCTCGACGCCTTGCATCATCCCCAAAAGGAAAACACAAGAAAAATGAAAAAGAAAATGTGAAAGAAAAAGGAAAAGCTTTTGGGTCAACATGAAGGATACATGAATGTCTCGATGCCTTGCGTCATCCCTAAAAGGAAAACACAAGACAAAAAGAAAAATGAAAAGTAAAGATAAAAGATCAATGAAAAGGAAAAAGTATACGTCATATAGATGAATTAAGGTACAAATAGAGGAATGCACATAGAGAGAAAAACATCAGACAAAACTTCATAGGGGATCACATTACACACATGCAGTCAAAGGAAAGGAAAGAAAATAATTCAAAAAACTAGCAAGGAAAAGGAGACTCAACCTAAAGCAAGTCACCCACCTCCCAATCTCAATCTGTATAAGCAAAAGGTAGATGACAAACCTAAGGGACAACAACAAGTTCCTTACTAGGACAAGGCTATCAACTTCTTGCCCCCACTGAGTGCATGACAAGAATGAGCCAAGGCAAGTGATGGGAAGGGTCATGTAATAAAGAGAATAGAGTATTCTACAACTATTACATGGCTAGAGGGATGAGGGTATGTGCAGGATCATCATGGAAAAAATAGGCCCTTAAGTGGCAAAAAAGTTTTAAAAATTAGAGTTAGGCAACTTGACATAAAAATTTGAATAAGTTATCTATATTATTTCAAAAATATGTAAGAATAAAATTTATAGTAAATTGAATGTAGTTTCTAAACTACTATGTTTGTTAAAAAAAAAAAAAATCTATTTGGTGAAAATTTGAAATTTCAATGCAGTGGTACTTAAATTTCAAGGAAAAAATAAGAATTAGGTGTCTTTCTGACCACCCTAACCACAATAAAATGATAATTTGTTTTTATAATATTTTAAATATAAGTAGAGGACTCATGCCCCGATGTGATGCATATTTTTTTGTAATTTTTTTCCAAGTAAATAATTAATTGTGAATTTTTTATTACAACTTTTTCAAAAAAATATAAAAAACTCATATGTCTAACCACCTTAACTTGACCAAAACTTCATTAAATTCATTTTTTCTTTTTTTAATACAATATTATGTGAAGAATAAAATGTGACGCATTTTTTGGATTCAAAAAATGTGATACCATTTGAAAGCTATATATATTTTTGAAGTAGCATATCAATCAGGACTTTATTCATAATTTGAATAGAAAATAAATAATAATTACTTATTGAATTCAAAGTAAAGCATAATTTATATCGGTGGAAATATGAGAATCTCCTTTAAAAACCCTTTTTGTTTCATCAATTTTGGGTAAAAAAATAGTCATCAGCCACATACCCATCATATTGCCACTTTTTGCCCCATCACGATCCTGCACATACCCATGAAGGATATGCAATTTAATCACTAGATTTAACAAGTGTCTTTGTTGCATAAAAAAATGGAGGCACACGAGTGTGGGCATGAGCAAGAAAAGAGGAATTTTGAAAATTCAAGCGATGGAAATGGAGGTGGAGCAAGATCAGGGAGATCTCAGGCGAATCAGGAGTTGATTTCGAGTAAGAATCAAGGTAAGGATGATCAGGATGAGGTGGACTCTGGAAATAAAATCCTAGTGGAACTGGGTGGAAAGGATATTCCAGTGTTTATTCCTGCAGTTCCTCTTACCGGTCAAAAAAATGAAAAAGCTAATGAGTCGGTGGGGACCACTAGCGACATTGGAGGTAATCGCAAACCCTGGACTTCTCTATTTGGGGTAAAACCTAATGGAAAATATTCTTTCCCCTTGCTGCAAAATATCTCAGATAAAGGTAAGTTTGCAATTTTTGTGCCAGACTTGTTAATCAATCATAATATTGCTTTAATGGAAAGAACTCTAGTTGGGAAGTTTATGGGTCCTAGACCAAACATTGAAGTTGTCAGGGAGTTCATGAAAAATAAATGGAGAACAAATGGAAAAGTTTCTGTCACTGCTCTTCCAAAGGGTTTTTTGCATTTGAATTCACTTGTAGGGAGGACATCTTGGCTGTTAGAAGTGGGGTTCCTTGGGTTATAGGGAAATCTTCCCTGGCTCTGAAGAAGTGGTCCTCTAATTTAGACCTTTCAGATTCCATTTTTGAGAATGTCCCAGTTTGGGTTAGACTTCCAAGCCTTCCCCTGGAATATTGGAATGAGGACATTTTTTATGGTATTACGAGCTCCTTTGGAGAGCTCCTTTCTATTGACTCAATGAAAGCTGCTAGAAACAGATTGGTATTTGCTAGAATATGTCTAGGGGTCTCTCAGAATACTGACCTTCCCTCATCGATCGAGATACAATCAAAAATGGGTTCTTGGGCATAGGAAATTGAGTTTGAATCCATCCTGTTTGCTTGTTTCAAATGTAGAAAATCTGGGCACTGGGCTAAGAAATGTCCCTTAAATGCTACCAAAGAGAAAGAGAAACCAGTTGGTTCTTTGATATCAGTTTAGCGAAAGAAATTAGGAGGTCATAGCTTTGAAAATAAAGATTCTAACAGTCAAAGTACCTCTAATGAGGCTAATGTGGTCATGGAAAAAAATGGAGAAGCTCCGCTGGTTCCCCAGCATATGGATCTGGAGAAGACTTCACCTAATGAGGAAAATAAATCCAATAAGGAATAGTTCATGGGGGAAGATAATCTGGTCCAAGATACTAATCTCTTGTCCCAAGAACTAATCCCAACAGTGAAAAATGATGAGACCCCAAGCTTGGAGGATATTCCTATTCAGGGGCTATCCCTAGAGCTGAACATCCCTCTCCTTCTCCATTCCTCTATTGGTCTTTCTCCTCCGGGAGTAGAGCATCTTACGGATCCTAAATCCTTTGATGTGGTCAAGGATTCTTTTGAAAACCTGGACCATTCATCTGAACTTTCTAGCAACTTCTCATCTTCTCATTTGAATGGTTTCATGGAAACATTACCCTAAGAACAAAGGCTCCTAACTAATAAGGAATGGGAATCCAGTAAAGAGATGGATAGCCAAGAAGAGATAGATAAAGAAGATTTCTTATCAAAGAAAAAGAGAAATAAAAACAAACAATGGAAGACTCCCAGTGGTATTTCAACCAGATCAAAAGCAAAGGAAGACTATGGAACATCAAAGAACTCTCGAGGGAAAAAATCTATTAAATAGACAAGGGAGCATAACAATTTTTAGGATATTGCAGATGGATCTCAAAAAACCATCCCGAAATGCCTCAAATCCCCTGGTAATTCATGAAGATTATGTCTAAATGGAATATAAGGGGACTCAATAGCCCCCAAAAGTAGGATGTTCTATGCAATTTTGTTAGAGACCATAACCTGATATTCTTCTTATTCAGGAGATGAAAATGTCAAAGGAAATTTTTGAAAAGATGAAACTTTTCCAGCACTATACTACTCTTGGAAACAATTCAAATGGTGCTCCTAGAGGTATTGCTACCTTCTAGAATAATCACATAATCAATGGGGAGCTAATTTTGTAAGGCACGAACCATATTGCTACTAGATTCACACATATCAAGGATAGTTTCAGTTGGATCCAACTGAATATCTACGCCCCTAATGGTAAAGGACTGAGAAAATCCTTTTGGATGGAGCCGGCTGCTTTTATGAGGATTTTTGATAGCGAGCCTTGGATTGTTATGGGTGATTTCAATACGCCCTTAATGAATGGAGAAAAATTTGGAGGCTCCTAGATCAATGCGGAGAGAAAAGAGGATCTTCAGAGTTTTATTGATAACCAAGGGCTAATTGATCTTGATTTACATGGAGCTTCCTATACCTGGTCGAATCACAAAAAGGGGTTGGAGCTTATACAGGTTAGATTAGATAGATATTTAGTCTCCAATCATTGGTTTTTTGAGTATTACTGTTCTCTTAAAGCTCTCTCTAGAATTGGTTTTGATCATTTCCCTATCAGTTTGGTTGCGGATCCTATAAAAATGAAGAAAAATATCCCTTTCAGAGTGGAAAAAATGTGGCTCTCCCATCCTACTTTTAAAGAAGAAATTAGGAAATGGTGGAATATAAGTATTTCTAGCACTGCTATGTTTAGAATAGCTAAAAAACTAAGTGAAGTGAAATGTAACTTGAAAAAATGGAAAAAAGAGTCCTTCAACAACATCTTTAGGATCAAATTTTCCCTTCAAATAGATCTAGGGGAGATTCAATATAAAATCCAGAAGGAGGGATATCTGAATGACACTAAAAAAAAAGAGAATGAGATCCTTATTAAAATGCATGACATTATTGGAAAGGAGGAGGAGTTTTGGAGGCAAAGATCTAGAGCGTTATGGTTATCTGTAGGTGACAAAAATACCAGGTATTTTCATTTATCAGCCTCAAAACATAGAGCTATCAATAGAATATCTCAAATTGAAGTGGATGGAACTAAGTATGAAGAGGAGGAGGATATTAGAAAGTATGCAGTCTCATTCTTTAAAAACCTTATTTCTAAGAATGATGAAATTAATCAAAATGATCAGGACCATTTAATAGATGTTATACCAAAAGTGATCAATCAGGAAAATAACACTAATTTGTCTGCTATTCCTTCCAATGAGGAAGTCAAGCGGGTTGTTTTTTCCTTTGATGGGAGTAAAGCCCCGGGTTCGGATGGCTTCCCTCTGTTTTTCTTCCAATGGTTCTTGGAGATTGTTGGAGATGATGTGGTGAATGCAGTAAAAGAATTTTTTGGATCCAGAAGTCTCCTAAAAGAATTGAATTCCACCTTGCTAGTTCTAATTCCTAAGAAGCCTGGAGTGACAAACTTTGAGGCCTTCAGACCCATAAGCCTCTGTAATTCTATCTATCAAATCATTTCTAAGGTTTTGATTTCTAGATTATTAATTATTTTTCCTTCATTGATCTCACCTCAACAGAATGGCTTTGTTCCTGGTAGACAAATCCTTGATTCTATTGTTACTGTGCATGAGAACATCCATTCTTTGGTGGAATCTAAGACTGAAGGCTTCCTATTAAAGCTTGATATATCTAAAGCCTATGATAGAGTTGACTAGACTTTCTTATTTAAGATTTTAAAGGCCTTTGGATTTTACAATAGGGTTCTTCAAATGGTGGAACAACTTGTGTCTACTGCTTCTTTTTCTGTTATGGTCAACGGATCCCCAACTACTTTCTTCCAAAGTACCAGAGGTCTAAGACAGGGTGATCCTATTTCTCCTATTTTATTCACTATCATGGCTGAGAGTCTTGGAAGAAACCTGAAAAAGTTGATTGACAACAGATCCCTTTGTGGTCTTAACCCTTCCTCGAGTAACATGGTATGCTCTCATCAACAATTTGTTGATGATACTATGTTGTTGGGGAAAGCCTCAGTCTCAGAAGGTAAAACTTTGAAATCTTTGCTTGATAAATATGGGAGAGCGTCTGGACAACTGATTAATAACCAAAAAAAAAAAATTCTTCAACACCCTGGTTCACAGACAGATCAAAATTGCAAGAATCCTTGGTTGTAGGGTGGATTCCTTGCCTGCCACCTATCTTGGCTTACCCTTGAGCCTTAAACCTCCTGAATCCTTTTGGGTTTCATTGGTCGAGAGGTTTAGCAAAAAGCTTGCTGGCTAGAAAGGTGCTCTACTAAGTCAAGCAGGAAAACTTCAACTCCTTAAAGCTTCCCTGTAGAATTTTTTGATCTATGCTTTGGGCCTCTTCAAGATTCCTGCTAATTTTGTGGATGGGCCATAGAAAAGATTCAAAAAATATTCCTCTAGTCAGGTAGTGAAGAAAAGAAAATACTTCCTTTAATTGGATGGGATCTGGTGTGTAGACCAAGAAAGATAGGAGGACTTGGTCTTAGAAAAATCAGAATGGTCAACAAAATCTTTCTAGCAAAACAAATATGGAGAATTTTCTCATCTTCAGGTGAATGGACTGATATCCTAGCTAGTAAATATTTAGAGAACAATTGTTCTCATATTATGTTAAAGGATTCCCATCTTCTTCCTAGAGGTTCTACCTGCTGGAATAATCTGATCATTGGGAAAAATATTGTGGACTCAGGAACTGGCTGGCAAGTCAGAAGTGGAAACCAAACTAGATTTTCAAATGACAAATGGTTGTTTAAGGAGCCCTTTATAAAAATTGATTCCTTTAGTGGGTGGGCTGAGAATTGCAAAGCTCGTTTTGGATCCTATGTGAAAGACTACATAGTGAATGGAAAATGGGTGGATCTGTGTATTATCAATCAGACTCTTGCTCCTATTCAGTCATCTTTATTGGTTGTTAGACTTTGCTCTAATCAGTTGGAAGATCATCTTGTCTGGATTGATGAACCCTCGAGAAACTATTTAGTTTCGTCTTCGTTTGCCAGGATTACGTCCTCCCAAGGCTCTCCTCCCTTTTGGTCAAAGGCTTGGTTCAAACAGCTGGTCCCTAAAATCAACATTTTTTTCTAGATCCTTCTCCAAAATAAGGTGCTAATGATTGATAACCTATGTAAATGAGGCTTTCAAGTACCTAATAGATGATTTCTTTATAAGAGGGAAGCTGATTCAGTGCGTCATATGTTTCTTCATTGTCCTTTTGCTGCCTCAATCTGGGAAAAATTATCAGCTTTTGGCATCTCTCCTAGGTTTTTCGTTCGTCTATTGAAGACTTTTTCCTCCAATGGAAAGCTTTGACTCATAATCATGTTCTCAGGTTTCTTTGGGACTTCTCTTTCCCTCATGTTGCTTGGGGTCTTTGGAAAGAACACAACAATAGAATTTACTTAGACAAAGAAGCTCTGGTGGATATTGTTTTTGATAGAATTATCAGATTCTTGAAAGAGAATGTCAATTCCATCCCCCAGAAGGTTAGTAATTATGAGAAAGTGGCTCAATCATCTTATGACCTTTTAATTGCCAAGGAATGAAATATTAGTCTTGATTTGCCTTGCGCCCCTAAAAAGCCAAGAAGCATAGAGAGGATGTTCGCTGGTCTTTCCCGCCTAATGGTTGGGTCAAAACTAACTTTGATGGAGTGGCTAAAGGTAATCCGGGGGCAGTGAGTTGTGGTGGAGTCATAAGGGACTCATTTGGCAACTTTATTGGTGCTACGGCCACTCCTCTTGGGTCCCAAACCAATCACTTGGTTGAGGTTGCTGGCACTTTTCATATTATAAATTTAGCCCATAGTCTGAACTTTAAAAATCTCTAGCTTGAAGGTGACTCCAAAAATATAATTGACTAACTTTGTGGCAAGTCCCCCCCCTCGTGGACAATTAAATCTTGGATTGATGATGCCACCTTGACTCTTGCTAAGTTCGACAAAATTAAAATTTCACATGACTATAGAGAAGCTAATGACATGGCAGATTTTTTTTCCAATGAAGGGGCTAGGAGTAATGATCAAAGTACTTGGCTAAACTTTAATGATCTAAGTGTTAATTTATGTGCTTTATTTAATTATGATAAATCACATGGACAAGAGGCATGTCATCTCTTTAATGAGGACAGGATGGAGTTTTCACATCACAATCATTAGATTGTATGGGACCGAGCTTATTTGCTTAGTCTACAAGGTGGATTGGCATGCTTTGTGGATTCTTAGATCTAGCGGGACCAATTCTAGTGAAGATATTGTGTTGGTGAGCCCCACTATGTTTGCTAAGATGGGTGGAGATAGGAAAATATCTGAGTCGGATAGCTATGAGATGCACACTAGAAATGTAAAGGCTTGGAATAAGGTTAAAAGTGGGAGGTTACTTCCATTCCTAGAGAAGCTCCATGGTTCCAGTCAAGAGGCTACGGATCTTTTTGAGAAAAATTGGGATAAAGGGAATCTTACCCTTTTTGGTAGGAATGTCGAGCTCAATGAAATCCTGATAGCTGAAGTGATGGGAATGTTGACTGAAGGGAAAAAGCTTTTCAAGGATAGGGTTTTTCCCGACAATGTCATCCTCATATTTCCTAAAAAAGAGAAAGAGAAGCTGAAACTAGTAAAAATTGCTAATAGCTACTTTGATGCCAACACCATAAAAGCCCTGTGGAGAAAGGTCCTATGTGTCGTTATGGAGTATATAACTGTGGATGGCCATTTCACCAGGGTCTACAGCTACTACTTTGCCCTGTTTAACCATTTTCGCTACAAGGTAAGGGTTTCTTTCCCCTACTTTCTTTGCTGCTCTTTGAGGAAAAGTCTGGTTGACCACAAAAAAAACCCTAGAAGATTCCCTATTTTACATACTGGTCTTATTAGATTGATTGTCGAGCATTACCAAAATATGTCTGCCCCTACTAATCTTGTTGCCTCCCCTGACTCTAAGGATGACGATATTGAACCCAGTTGCTCGAGGTTTTTTCCCAATTCAAGTCTGGCTAGAACTATCCTTAGTCCACCTGCTACCCATTCTGGCAAGAAAAACCCTAACCCTCTTACTGTTAAAGGTTGTGTTGTGCTCGATTTGGAAATCCCCTTCCTTATTGATAAGAATCCCAAGGCTAAAAACCTTGTGTCATACTTCAAAAGATTCCCCTGACTCTGAGGTGTATGGTGCTAATATTTTTGAGCCCTCTGTTGGCCAGTCGATGGATATGATTACTAGAACTGGGTCCCTCATCACTCGTGTCCCAAAGAATACTTGTCTCAACACTGATAGAGACCCCTCTATGGATGTTTTGAATTTAGCCAGAAATAAAGTTGATACCTATTTCAAACTTTTGAAATGGAATTTCAATGAAATCAATGAGCTAAAGATAAAAAACTTGGCCCTGCAAAGTAAGCTGGAAGAGTTGGGAGCCAAGATTGCGGCAATTGAAAAAACAAAAGTGAAGCGAAGAGATCACAATCTTAGCATTGACACTCAGAACCAGGCTAGAAAAAATAGAAATATTGAAATTGAGATGGAAAAAATGAAAAATACTATTAAAATCATTGGTGAGCAAAACAATCGTATGGCTAGACACGACGCCATAATTATCAATACCATGACCGAGAAACTAGACAAAGCCCATCAAGGATCTCTGGTGGTTGACCTGGAGGATACCAATGAAAGAAACTAGTAGGAGGACGCTGGCATCTCTAAGAGAACCAGGGCCAATCTGAAGAGGAAGGTTCCCCCCACTCCGCAGATGATTCAAACGTTTAAGAAGGGTGTTCATGAGATGAAGAACTTGGAGGCAGAGACTGAGGCTGTCCTGAAGACTTTGGGCTAGTCACTGCCAGTTTTTTGTTGGCTTTTTTGCTGGCTTATTTGACCTTCCTGGTCTTTTGCAGTTGGCTGCAGTTTATTCTAGTTTTATCCTGTTGTGCAGTTGGTTGTTTTTGTTGAACTTTTCTTTGTTTTCTTTTATGTTGTAAAACTTTATAGTTTTGGGTCCCTGTAAAACCTGTTTTACCCTTTATCAAAAACAAGTATCTTTGTTGAAGTGATATTTACTCAATATGATCTTGAATGCATGAAACTCATCAGTACTATGTCCAAGAGTCTTGTGGTATCAATATAGTGGAACTTTTGCATCTTTAGGATATACTATTAGTCTATCTTTCTTTGGTGGCATTAGGATAAGTCCCTGGTTGAGAAGGATTTTTAATTTTCTCTCTTTCAGGTGGCATCCAAGAGGGTTGGAGTTTCTGTAACTTGTAAGGCCTCTTGCATTTGCTAGATTCACCAAATTCTCTAGTTGAAGGTTGAGGAGGACCTATGGTGATCCTATCATCCTTGTCATTCTTATGAGTTATTGGTTATTCCTTAGGAAGGACATTCTTATCAGAGGGACAATCAAAGATCACCATGCCATTGCTATGAAGCTTTAAGTATTCTATAGGAGGTTTTGTAGTGTGAGGGGGATCTTTATATCCTAACCCTCTTTTTTTCATTGGTTGATAGGTGTTGTAGGACTTGGTGAATGTTTTGTTCATTTGTTGTATCGCATCCTTGTTTGCTTAATATTGTGAATCATTTACCATATGTTTCTTCTAGATTGATTAGAGTGTTTGTTACTTTGTTATCATAAAATGGTTGAGTGGTTGTTTGTCTAGAGGAACTAGGTTCACCTATTGTAGGGAACTTAGGTTCAACTTTTATTTTGGTTTCAGGATGTAAGTAACCAAATATCTTGGGTAACATCACAAAGGTATGTCACACTTTTGGCCAACTTATTAGCACAGGTGAATTTAAGTAATTTTAACTAAAAATTAATTTTGGTCAAATATATGATCTTGTAAGATTCATTATAGCTAAGTTATATATTTCCACAACTTTTCCAACTAAAATTTTTGGCTAAATGCATATTTAGCACCACTTTGAGTCCAATTTACTAAAAAATGAAAATTATTTGAAAAACTTGATGTTTCAACAACTTCCAATCATGTAAGAAAAAAAAAATTAAAATAGAAAAAATACCCTTTTGTAGATCCATACATTTAGTTTTCAAAAAATGTATATATTTTAGTAGTTTACTTATTATTTTAACTTTTTATTTTTACTAAATATAGGTTATCAGCAAAAAACATTAGGTTGATTACCATGTCAAGGAAAAATAGTAAAACTTATTAAAAAAATTTGAAAAAAAATGATGCCCTAGATATAAGAATCTATATCAAGATGGTATATTTTTTTTCTATTTTAGATAAATAATTTATATGAAAGTTGGAGTCAACTCAAAACAATTAATTTTTAATACGCGGACATTTTAATATTTATTTAAAATATATATATTTATCAAAATTGGAAAAAAAAAAATCCATTCCCTAAAGATTCAAGTTATAAATAAACTCAAAAAAATTGAAAGAAAACAAATAAAATTTACTATATAAAGGTTGATGTCTCATGTAACTTCATTTTTCAGCATTTTATCAGCAACTAAATTATATTGTTAATTTATAAAAAACTATATTCAAATTATTTTTTTATTTTTTAAAAAAAAATACAAACATAAAGTATACTAAAAAATAAATATTTTATTAGTTTACATCATTTCAAAATTCAAAACAAATATATTAATTTTTAGTGATTCAAGTTTAAAATTTGGGTCAATGTTGGTCATTTCCTTTATAAAAATGTGACACAACTTTGTAATTTTACCCTCTCAAGAGGTGGTATTATTATAGGATCTAGTTGTTTCATGGATGGATAAAAGGATGCATTAGATTCAAGGTTATTGAAACAATAATTTAGGAACTTATTCATGCTATCATCATCTTCTTAAATGATGTCACATTGATGGCACCTTCAAATTTTGATTTGCACACTCGGAAGTGCCCCTGAAAATCTTCCCAAGTGACCTACTTTGGTGGGTCACATTTCAAAGATGCTTGGATTTCATGCCAAACCCCTTGGTGAGTATATTTATTTGGCATATGGTAAGATGCCTACTCAGTTTCAACTTTCAGTGATGAGTTTTAACAAGGTTTTGAAATGCAAAGTTGGAGGGTTCTGGGACTATTTTGTCATTTGCAAACTCTTTGTCCCATGAAGTGGCCTCTTGTTCGAGTTGATATTTTAAAGTTGGATGATTAACATGAAAAATAAATTGTTGCCCTAAATTTCCCCCACATTCATATTCTCCCTACTTTGGTTTCAAAGCCTCATGATCTAATTTGATATTTTTACCAAATCAAAAGCAAATGTAGTTTGTTTTGATTTTACATTTGCACTTTTAGAACTTTTTAAGGTCAACTTTGACCCCTAATATCTCATGAAGAATTATGATTAAAGAACACATGTACTCAATGGACCTAAATGATCTAATTTCTTCAGTGGTAGATTCCTAGGAATTGGTTTGGTATATTTTCAAAGTGGTGACATGGTGAGCCCTAATTGGTTTGGACAAGTGTAGTTGCAGAAAAGTCTGAGTGAGCCACTTTGGCAATGAATATCTTGCCCCTTAAAATTTGTTTTACAAATTTTTTCATTGCACTATGTTCTTGGATCAAATTTTTGCATGCTTGTGCATTTTCATAGCTTTAGGAGGTTGTTTGACTAATTTTTTAGGGCAATTCCAGAGCCCACTGGGCTACTTTTCATCACTATGCAATTATGCTTGAAAGAAAATTTGTCACAACCCACTTCAATTTTGCATGCCAGGAGCTCTCAAAAGTAGTGTTAGGTCAATTGACGATAAATTTTGTTTGAAAGAAATTTTTTATTTAGTCGGGCTCACAAGGGGACTTGACACATGTAGCACAATTTGAGGAAGCTTATGCATTATTGGGTCAAAAGGATGGATATGGAGAAAATAATTGCAAGGGATATTTTGCAGAGATTGTTGAGAAACAATTAAGGTAATCATTACAGGCTATTTTGTTGGAAATCAAAGGGATATTATGGAAGCTTAGAGGGCTTTTGTCTTTGTTGAAGTCAATATTCCAACAAAGGTTGTGCAAATGGGAGTTTTTAGATGAAAGGCTCCACAACATGCTCTAGGGATTGTCAATCTATTCTTGACTTGCAATGAGCAAATGCCACATAGTCAGATTCTAAGATTTGCATATTATGTTAATGCATTTATTCACCTAGATAAGAGGAACTGCTCTGTTAAAACGAAGGTACTTGAGGAATTTTTATTTTAGATTAGGTTGTATCATTTACCTTTCTCCAATTTTAAGGTCATTTTATCCCATGGTGAGAAAACATTGAGCACATGATAAGTATGGAGAGAGCTATTTATTTACTATTTACAAGCAATGAGTGAATTTGCTTTCACTTCCAAAAATTGGCCACAAAGAATAGAAAAACCTTTGGTAGAAGCTAAGAGTCATTTACTTGACTTAATATTGATAATTTTGTTCATCAAGAATATTCAATTGTGGAAGCCAATGCTTGTGCTAAAGAATTGCCACTTTATAAAAGTTTTGAATGTTGGAAGTACTTGTCTTTGCTTTAGATCCTGATCTAGATGGGGAGATAAGCACCTGGCATATCACTGAGGTGTTGAAGCAGGAAGGTTCCTTGAAGCAAATGCACTTATTCAAAGGGTTGGTTTTTGTGAAGTAATATAATCTACTATTAAAAATACTATGGAATCACTGAGAGACATTGACATGAGTCTTGTACATGCACGACATGCACGTTCTACACTTGATTATTTGATTGGGTTCAATATATCACCACTATTATGGAGGAAACTCCCTAGGTGCCAATCAACTAGATGAGTCTGATCAATAGCTCTGGGGTATGAATGGGATTTATTTTCAATTTCATTTATGGGTATATATCTATGAATTTTTTAAATGAAAAAATTGAAAGGGGTTTTTCTCTAGGACATTCACCATTCGCAATGAAAATGTATCAATTTTTTTTGAGGAAATTCTATTTTTCTTTGCACCCAATGCGTATCATATGCAACTCGAATGCATCATGAAGTGTAAAAGTGGCCAAATTGTAAAAGACATTGTGTGAGCAGAAATTTGGCGCCCTCAAGGTTGATGTTTGGTGTGTTATGTAGAAGTTTTTGGAGCATTGTCAGATTTGATGGATGTGCCCTGTATTCAAGATTTCACAATAAAGATAGAATTTCATGGCGATTGTTGTGAACATATGCTAGTTGATGCCGCCATGATTGGAAAACCTACAAACATGAAGTTAGGGAAAGCTAGATTGATTGATGGCCAGCAACCAAACAAGTGATATGGATGAATCCTCATCACAAACTACTAGCCCATGAGAATAGAGGATGAAATCACAGTTTAGGATGGTGGGGTATGAAAGCTTATGCCATGTGGAGAATGGGCTTGAAGAAAATTTTAAATACAAGTGCAATGTACTAATATAATTTGCATGGTAAATGCTTTAAATTGCCTAATGATAAATTAAATGACTCTGCATTTAAGAGAAAAAATTTCAATGATGTGAGAATTAAAAGGGCATGGGTAAATTTCTTTTGTTTGCCCGATAAAATGATTTTTTCAAAGCCTTCATTTTTCATAAAAAGGAAAAGACTTTAAAAATGAAGTGCACAGTAAAAACTTTGGTGAAAATAACTAAATGCAAATGATGTGGGTAATATTTCAATTGCTCGAGGGAAAATTTTAAAAGTAAAAGCTTTTAGTATAGGTGAAAAAAAATACAACAAGGTAAAGGAAGATTGAAAGACTTCCATTGGAGAGAGATAAATTTTCACTACAAGGAAAATGGAGAGGTGAAGAGTAAAACCTTTATAGAGGAAATGAGCATTGGCAACCCAGGTAAATGGAGGTGAAGAATTTTCATGAGAAGATGAATTTTTTGTTGCAAAATCAAGTGAATACAAGCAAAATAAAAAGGTGTAAATGTTAAAAATTGGTGGAAAAAGAGAAATGTTTTTTCTAAGGTAGATAATTTTAACTACAAGGGTAAAATGAAGAGAGAAGAGAGACGTTTTTTCCAGTTTCTTGTTGTAGATCAATGGAAGATGAAGGATTCAATTGTATTACATAGATACATTTTAAGGTCATATCTCCTTCTTTATCTTCTCATTCTTTCTCATTTTATAGGGGTTCCATTTTTGAAAAGTTTTGCAAGGCAGATAGAAGCTCTGGGTAAATTGTAAAGTTAGGGTAAAATATAATTGTTCGTCATTAGTCTAAGATGTTTTTTGTGTCTTGAATTATGCTTCATGAATATATTTTATCCAATAATTGTCTCCATGGCTGAATTGTAATACTCTTTTCAATTTTAAAATAATAAAAGATTACTTGGGTTTTTCATTCACATTTTTTGCATCTCAATTGCATTTATTATTTCCTTTTGTTCAAAGAATAGAGTCATTTCTTTAGAGAATGTAACATGAGTATTTTTTTATAGGTGGATTAATAAGAATGGTCATTTGATAAAGCTTCAGTAGACTTGTTATCATAATGTGATAACATTTTCAAAGATCTTCAAAAAATGTTTAATATTGCAAGATGAAATGTCGGTTATATGACTTTGTAGCCCGTCTCTTGGCACTGGTCAATCCATGTGCATATTTTGTTTTGAGTTTGGTCCCAAATGTTAAAAACTAAACAAACCATTCAATTCTATTTTTTTATGGGTTATTTGTGTCTTCCATGTTCTCCATGTTAATTAATGAAATTTTCCCAATATCTTAGCCAATGTTGAGTGATATTTCATGTTTCTTGGCATATTATTGTGAGAGAATTATCTATCAAGCAATACCCTATTGAGTGTGTGTATGAATCTTTAGGTTTTATTGAAAGGGTTTCGCCCTAAGCCCTCACTAGCCTGAAGTGCAAGGGAAATGTGTTCCAATCTCATTTCATGTTTGTTGGCCAAATCCTACACTAGATCTGAGCATGAAATGTTGCTTACTTCTAGGATTTAGTGGACCTGTTGATTTGGGAAACTAACAGATTAGAAAATCTCCTGGGGAGAAGAAAAGGAATATCCATTTGCATAGAGTCAAGGATTTGGTGAATCTGAACACCTGGTTCATTTATTAAAGTTTTGAGACCTAGAAGTGGTTTTTTGCAGCAACTTAAAATGAATTTATGTGTGATTCTATTGTGGGAGAAGACCTAGAAGTAAATTCATCTTTGAAGGAGCTTCATACTACTTGAGGTTTAGTCCTCTATGAACAGAGGTGGTGACTCTATCAAAAGAACCTGATGAAGATGTGAATAAATTTTTAGATCTATGAATATTTATAGTCGAGAAAAAAAATTTACATCAGCTGCAACATATCCAGGTATTCTTCACTTTTGGTTTTCAAGAAATTTGTGTCAAAATCATATTTAAAATTCTTGAAAAAAATTGGTTTCCTATTGAGTGAATTAGCACTAACAAAGGGAAAGGATAGTAAAATTGAGTTTGCATACTTCTAAATTATAATTTACAGCCTATGTATTATGTTGAAGAAGTATGATTATTCTTGAAATATGCCTACTAAATAGATCTTAGAGGTAGATGCATTTGAATGATGCATTATGGTATTCTGAGGTCATAATAAAAGCTAGGAACAAGGCAATGAATGATCAACTGTAGATTTGATATTTGAAAGTTTGAAAAGAGGTGTATCAAAATGAACCAATATTTGCATCCTTGTATAGTTCCTAGTGCACCCATGGTTTGTCATCAACCCCAACGAAGTTTTCAAAGAGGCTTTAACACTAAATGATATATACCCCTCAATCTCAATGGAATTAATGGTTACCCAAATGTAATTCCATCTAAAATCATAGATAAGATACCAAGGTTCAATGGTGAGGATTCTGAATTAGCATCACAACATTTACAAAGTTTCATTAATTTGATAGATGACTATCAAATAGATCATGAGGATGCTATAACGAAGATATTTGTGAGAACTTTAGAAAATACTACAGAACAGTGGTTTTCTAGCTTTCCAAGGCATTGCATATGTTCATGGCATGGGTTTAGAATAATTTATATTGATTAGTTTGAAGGAATATCAGCATACAATGTGTCTTGTTAGAAAATTATAGATATTTGCATATCCAAAAGAAATTTGAAGAGAAATCTGAAAGAAAAGTTTAATCCATGTCACCTATTGATCCATTGTGTGATATGAAGATATTTGAGGATGAATTTTCCCATGACTTTCATGATAGATTCATGGAATTTCTATTTTCTACACCAGAGTTAGAAAGACCCGATGAATCATTTTGCATTGATTTATTCTATGAAAATTGTGAGCCAGGTTTGAGTACCATGCCATCAAATTTGAAACCCCCTATCCTTAAGTGTTTATATCAATGGATTTCAGTCATTGGAGAAATGATAGAGTAGCTTGGAAATGGTTTCCTAACTATCCTATGTGATGATACCTTTTATAGACTTGATCAAATCGATCTGGATGGTATAACAGAAGACAATGGTAATGCATTATGTAGTGATGAAGATTCTTTTTTTGATCATCCCATAGGGAAAGCATACCCAGATGAAGGATGCAATGATGTAGGTAATCTCTTGAATGATCATCTTAACTTTCAAACTATGTTGATGATACTTTCCCTTCAAGCAATGAGTGTGATGTTGTGAAGAACAATGGGATTCCAAGTTCTCTTGGAAAAGAGCATGATGAGGGATATGAATTGAATTTACTAAATATGAAGAAGAAATATATGACCAATAGTGCTATGGTACACATTATCCTACTTCTTCTACAAGTGAGTTTGGCATTGATACAAGCTTCGATGATGATGAGACAAGGAAGATTGCTGATTTAGGAAATGATTTTGATAATTCTAGTGTATCAAATGCAAATGAAAAAGTGTACAATGAAATTCAGTTAGAGTGATCATCCACAAGCAGTTGCAATGAATAAACAAATAATGATTTTCAGTTTGGTAGTGAGGAATGTGACCCTGTCGATTGTTGTAGCAGTATGGACAAAGAAGAAGATATGTGTGCAAGAGATTCATTGGATGAATCGGTTTAGGAAGTTGATTATGAGGAGCATGCATATGTTGACAATGTAAGTGATGAACAAGGAACTCTTTTCTTTTTGACTCTTTACCTTCTTCCATTCCTTTTGTTGGTTTTGAAGTTTTCACTTAATGTTTACATAAGAATAGCACAAACGTGGTTGTATATGAAAGTGAAAAGATAGAAAAAACTATTGGTACAACTGATAAATCTTTTTATGATGAGTTTGCACATGAAGAATATGATTGTTTTTATCACATAGATGCATATGAGAACCTTTTTTTTCTGGATCTACAACTCATAGTCCTTTCCATGAGTAGTATGCTTTAGATTTTCATGTTGGGGCAATAGGAGATAAAATTGAATATGATCTTCTTTGCAATAGTGAATGTGTTTATGACACTCACTATGATGAATTTGTTGCAAATGAAAGCTCTGAGTCATATGAACATGTATTTGAAGCTTCTCTTTGTGATAACATATTGAATGTTGATAATCTTGTCTATGAGCTTGAAGTAGGAAACATAGTTTGGGATGCTAGAATGTCTTTTGAATGTCATGATTTAAATGAAGATGAAAGTAATTTGGGTGTTCATGAATCTTTTTTTTAGAACCTTGAGGCATGTAATAATGTGCTTGAGTAGTGTTGTTGGGATGATAATAAACTAGCCTGTGATGCAACTCAATTTAAGGAGTTACACATGTTTGATTGTTCTTTTCTCAACACTCGGGAGGGTTGCACATTGTTTTTCAAGAATGGTATCTTCTCTAAGCACAATTAGTATGAGGGGGTTAGTAAATTTGATGAGACTATGTTTTCATGTGGTAATGATCACTATCCTCGTATGTTTCCACTTGATACAAAATCAGAAAATGAAGAGATTGGAAGTGATGTGGCCTATGTAATTTGGTTTCCATGTGACAACGAAGCCAAATAGAGAGCAAGTTTCCACTTGTACAAAGATAGCTTGACACTAATGTTTACAAAAATACAATCACTCATGTTGTTGTGGTGTGATAGAGGAAAGCGTGGATTAAGGGAGATCAGCTCCTTTAACATATTGGTGTTTGATAGGGGTAAGTATTAACTCTCCTTTTTCATTTGGTGGCTTGGGGTCATCAAATGAGGTAAATAAGAGGTCCAATGAAGGAGCAGTTTTAGAGCACCTAATGGACTTGACATTTATCCTACTCTCCAGAGATCTAGATTCTTGCTATGCCCACAGGGGGCATACATCCCCAGTCGGAGCCACTAATGGCGCCTTCAAATTTTGCAAATTTGAAGTGCCCATGTTCAAAATTTTGATTTGCGCTTAGAAGTGCCCCTAAAAAATCTACCCAAGTGACCTACTTTGGGGGTTCACATTTTGGAGCCACTTGAATTTCATGCCAAAACCCTTGGTGATTATATTCATTTGGAATATGGTAACACGCATGCTCAATTTTAGCTTCCCACGATGAGTTTTGATAGGGTTTTGAAATGCAAAGCTAGAGGGTTCTAAGACTAATTTGTTGTTTACAAAATCTTTGTCCCACGAAGTGGCCTTTTGTTTGAGTTGATATTTCACAGCTAGATGATTATCATAATAAATAAATTTTTTCCATGTATTTCCCCCACATTCATATGCCCCTTGGTTTGGTTTTAGAGCCACATGATCTGATTTGATATTTTTCCCAAATCAAAAGCAAATGCAGTTTGCTCTGATTTTACATCTGGACTTTTAGAACTTTTCAAGGAGGTCAACTTTGACCCCTAATATCTCATGAAGAATTATGATTGAAGAAAATTCCTCTTGCACACGTACTTAGTGGACCTAAATGATCTAATGTCTTCAATGGTAGCTTCCTAGGAGGTGATTTGGTATTTTTCCAAAGTGGTGACTTGGAGAGCCCTAATTGGTTTTGGACAAGTGCATTTGTAGAAAAGTCTAAGTGAGCCACTTTGGCAATGAATATCTTGCACCTTGAAATCTTTTTTACCAAGTCGTTTGTTGCGTTGTATTCTTGGATCAAATTTTTGTGTGCTTGTGCATTTTCATAGCTTTAGGAGGTTGTTTGACTAATTTTTTAGGGTGATTCCAAAGCCCATTAGGCTAGTTTTGATCACTACTCAATTATGCTTGAAAGAAAATTTTAGTCACAAACCACTTCAATCTTCCATGCCAAGAGCACTTAGATGTAGTGTCAAGTCAATTGACAATAAAAACTTATTTTAAAGTGAAATTTTTTTTAGTTGGGTCCACAAGGAGACTTGACATGTGTTGCACAATTTGAGGAAGCTTTTGCATTATTGTGTCAAAAGGTTGGACATGGACATAACAATTGCAAGGGATATTTTGTAGAGATTGTTAAGAAACAATTAAGGTAATCATTATAGGCTATTTTGTTGGAACTCAAAGCGATATTATGGAAACTTAGAGGTCTTTTTTCTTTGGTGAAATTAGTATTGTAGTAGAGGTTCTACAAATGGGATTTTTTAGATGAAAGGCTTCACAACATGCTCCATGGATTATCAATCTATTCTTAAAGTGCAATGAGCAAATTCCACATAGTCATATTCTAAGCTTTGAATATTGTGTTAATGCATTTACTAACCTAGATAAGAGGAAATGTTCTACATAAACTGAGGTACTTGAGGAATTTGCATTTCAGATTGGGTTGTATCATTTGCCTTTCTCCAATTTTAAGGGCATTTTATCCCTTGGTAATAAAATACTGAATGTGTGATAAGTATGGAGATAGCTATTTCTTTACTATTTACAAACAATGAGGGGATTTTCATTCACTTCAAAAATTGGTCACAGAGAATAGAAAAAACTTTGGCAGAAGCTAAGAGTCATTTACTTGACTGGATATTGAGAAGTTTGTTCCTCAAGAATATTGGGATGTTGAAGCCAAGGCTTGTGCTAAACAAGTGACACTTTATAAAAGTTTCAAATGTTGGAATAATACTTTTCCTTGCTTTAGATCTTGAGCTAAAAGGGGAGATAATCACCTAGCATATTAGTGAGTTGTTGAAGAAGCAAGGTTCCCTAAAGAAAGTGTGCTTGTTCAAAGGGTTGTTTTTTGTGAAGTAACAAAAACTAACATTAAAATTGCTATGGAATCATCGAGAGACATTAGCATGAGTCTTGTACATGCACGACATGCACATTCTACACTTGATTATTTGATTAGGTTCAATATATCACTACTATTATGGAGGAATCTCCTTAGCTGCTAGTCAGCTAGATGAGTTTGATCTATAGCTATGGGGTATGAATGAGTTGTATTTTCAATTTCATTTGTGGGTATATGTTTGTGAATTTTTGAAATGAAAAAGCTGGAAAGGGTTTTTCTCAAGGAAATTCAACATCTATAGTGAAAAAGTATCAAATTTTTTTGAGGAAATTCTATTTTACTCCACACCCAATGCTTACCACATGTAGCTCGAACGTATCATGAAGTGGAACAATGGCTAGATTGCAAAAGACATTATGTGAGAAGAATTTTGGCACGCTCAGGGTTGATGTTTGTTGTGCTATGCATAATTTTTTGGAGCATTATCAAATTCAATGGAAGTTCCCTATATTCAACATTTCACAATAAAGATAGAATTTCTTGTTGATTACTATGAACATACACTGGTTGATTCTGCCATGATTAGAGAACCTGCAAAAGTGAAGTTAGGGCAAGATAGATGGATTGGCGACCAACATCAAAATGAGTGATGTGAATGAATCCTCATCAGAGCTCAAGAGCCTGCAAGAATAGAGGATGATGTCACAGAAGGATGGTAGGTGTGCGGGCTTATGCCACATGGAGAGTTA
The DNA here is from genome assembly GCA_007258455.2 of Sequoia sempervirens. NCBI lineage: Eukaryota > Viridiplantae > Streptophyta > Pinopsida > Cupressales > Cupressaceae > Sequoia > Sequoia sempervirens. The sequence continues at coordinate 130,153,438 of VDFB02270651.1, forward strand.
GCCGAAAGGAAACTTTAAATACAAGTGCAATGTGCTAATATAATGTGCATGGTAAATGCTTTAAATTTCCTAATGATAAATTAAATGACTCCACATTTGAAAGAAAAATTTTAAATAATGTGAATTAAAAGGGCATGGGTAAATTTATTTTGTTTTACTGATAAAATGATTTTTTAAGAGCCTTCATTTTTCATAAAAAGGAAAAGACTTTAAAAATGAAGTTCAAAGTAAAAACTCTGGTGAGAATAATTGAATGCAAAGGATGCAGGTAATATTTCAATTTCCCAAGGGAAAATTTTAAAAGAAAAAATCTTTTAATATAGGTGAAAATAAAATTCCTCAAGGTAAAGGTAGATTGGAAAACTTCCACGAGAGAGAGATAATTTTTCACTGCAAGGAAAATGAAGAGGTGAAGAGTAAATTTTTTTTTAGAGGAAGAGAGCCTTGGAAACCCAAGTAAATGGAGGTGAATATTTTTTACAAGAAGGGGAATTTTCTATTGCAAAATCAAGTGAATACAAGAAAAATACAAAGGCATAAGTGTTGAAAATTGGTGGAAAAAGAGAAATGGTTTTTCTGAGGTAGATAATTTTAACTGAAGGGCTAAAAGATGAGAGAAGAGAGAAGATTTTTCCAATTTCTTGTTGCAGATCAATGAAAGATGAACTTGGATCTAGGTGTCTTCAACAAATAAATTTTAAGGTTGTTTTTTCGTCTTTATCTTCTCATTCTTTCTCATTTTACAAGTGCTAGTTTCATTTTTTGAAAGTTCTACAAGGTAGGAAAAATCTCTAGATAAAATGTAAAGTTAGGGTGAATATAGCTATTGGTCATTAGTTTAAGATGTTTTATGTGTCTTGAATTATGCTTCATGAATATATTTTATCCAATGACTATCTCCATGGATGAGATGTAATACACTTTTCAATTCAATAATCAAAGATTACTTGGGTTTTTTCATGCATATTTGTTGCATTTGAGTTGCATTTATTATTTCCTTTTATTCAAAGAATAGAGTAATTTCTTTAGTGAATGTAACAGGAATATTGCATTCTAGTTTGATTTGTAACAAGAGTATTGTGCTCTAGATTGATTTATAAGAATGGTCATTTGATAAAGCTTCAATGGTCTTGTTATCATAATGTGATAACATTTTTAAAGATCTTCAAAACATGTTTAACATTGCAAGATGAAATTCTAGTTATATGACTCTATAGCCCTTCTCTTGGCACTACCCAATCCTTGTGCATCTTTTGTTTTGAGTTTGGTGCAAAATCTTAAAATATAAACAAACCATTCAATTCTACTTTTTGTTTTATGGGTTTTTTGTTCTACCATGTTCTCCATGCTAATTAATGAAGGTTTCCCAATATCTTACCCAATGTTGAGTTATATTTCATGTTTCTTGGCATATTCTTATGAGAGAATTATTTGTAAGGCAATACCCTATTAACTGTGTGTATGAATCTTTAGGTGTTTCTGAAAGGGTTTCCCCCATAGGTCCTAACGAGCTTGAAGTGTAGGGGAAATGTGTTCCAATCTCATTTCCTATTTGTTGGCCAAATCCTATACTAAATATGAGCATGAAATGTGGCTAAACTTTGAGGATTTAGTGGATCTCTTGATTTGGTAAACCAACAAACATCACAAGGAGGACATGCATTAGGAGTTGAGTGAGAATGAGTTTAATTTTCTTACACTCATTACCAAATGAACAATTTGAGACATCTACTAAAGATTTCAAGGATATCCAAAGCTTTCTGAAGCACATATCCATGATGCAATATTGAAAAAATGCACTTGAAATGAAAGAGGTTGGAATAACAACAATTCTACAAACTAAAATAGAAAACTAAAGGCAGCCCATAAAAGCACAGAAAAGCAATTTTAGATCCTTAAAATTGGAGAGTCAAAGTCAACACCTAGACTAAGATGCTAGTAAGGGAATCTTGGTCCTACTGGTAAGAATCTGAAGTTCTAGGGAGTGAAACAAAAAACAAATAGCAAAGAGAGGATTTTGAGCCAAAAACCTAGAGAGGGACTAAGATGCCAGGAAGGGCGTGTTAGTCCTAGTAGATGTTTTTCTTAGAAAAACAACAAATTATGATTTTCTATAGTGTTTATATATTGCCTATTTAGGATGCTAATGTTTAGAAGTAGAAAATTATGCCAATGAATGCAAGGAAGATTAACTAGGCACAAGCAATTGAATGCAATATTGAATGATTTTTTTTCTAATATTGAGTGCAATAAGAATGTTTATAAATACAATTAAGATGATGAACAATGAACTTTTAGTTTTTGAGTGAAATGAAATGAAATGATGCAAGAAAGAAAAAATACAACCTATATGCACTTTCACTAATGCAAGTGCAAGAAACCCTAGATACAATTTTACTAAATATGCAAAACCCTAGATGTAAATTTACTAATGCAAGATGCAATGCTATCTAGGTCTAAGATGTTAATGGACTCCAAATTAGAAAATGAATGCTCAACAAGGTCAGGTTCACTAAAATGAACCAAATGATGAAGGATAGGAGGGTGAATTCCTATTCTATCTTGATCATTCAATTATGTCCTAGGATTCTTAATTGGATTGAATAACAACCTCACAAGGTGAGTGAATTCACAACAAGGAAGACCTAGGAGGGGGATTTTGCAACTTTTAGGGGTTCACCACTAAGCAAATGGTTAGAAACGATAAATAAGCATTCAACTCACAAAATTTAACAATGCAAGCTAAATAATGAGATCAAATGATGAAATTAAGCTACACCAAGTTAATGAAATAGTGAATGAACAAAATGCAATCCTATAACTGACCAAAATCCTTATAAATTCTACAAACTTGTGTGCAATGGCTGCAGTGGATATGGATCTTGAACCAAATATATCAACTTGAATTTTTTGCTTGAATCAAAACCCTACATCACAAATGTTAGCATGTTGACGATGCAAGAAGATGTTTAATATGATGCTTGAATCTTGATGATGGGTACAAATTCTTGATAGAATGCTCTTCTAAACTCAATTTTCTGTGATGAATACTCTCACAAAAGACTTGGATTAGAATGAATGAATGAACCTTGTATTTATACTTATCTATGCTTAATATCCTAAAATTACATCACACCAAGCCGACATATGAATTCATTAAATAAAGGAGGCTAAATCCCACCAGAATTTGAAATTAAATCTCAAAAATAACTCAAGGAGGCCTAAGACGCACGAGGTGGCATCTTATTCCCAAGTCCTAAAACTTGGGGCACATAGGGCCCAATTAAGATGCCTCAAAATTAGTGTCTCAAGACCTTTGGGGGACAAAGATGCCATAGGTGGTGTTTTAGTCCTGACCCAAAAATTTAGGGACACTCCAATAAAATCATTAAATTATATTTAATTCATAGAGATTGTAGATGCAAAAAAGGACCAATTAAGACATAAATGGGGATAAATAAAGAAAGGTAGGCCCAAAAAAGTGTGAAAATGCAAGGGTATACATTTTACTACACTACATTTGGCCCCCACTTTAGTGAGAGGATGAACTTGCTTCAAACACTAAAGTAGCCAACCACACAATCAAGAGGGGTTCAAATGTACAAATGCTAGTAAGATAGGATGACAATAATCAAGAGGGTAGAAAAGCCCCCACGATCAAGATCCTATGGTAGACCAACATAAGCACAAAATAACATGCTTGTAGATGATATATGAAACCATAATCAGATCACAAACATACCCATCAAAGGCAAGAAAAAGGAAAGAGAAAAAGGAAAAGGGGAACTGCAATGGATCAAGCTTTGACTGGTCATCCGACACGATGGACTAGGTCTAGGCTATTTTTCAAAAAAAAATTACAAGTGGAACACAATATCCACTATGAAAACAAAACACACACTCACAAGGGCTAGTGAAGCTAGTTGTTCACTAGATGATCCCCAAGAGACCGTATCAAATCCATACCTACAAGAATTTAATAAGGTACAAAAATGCATGCTCACGAGGGCTAGTGAAGCTAGTTGTTCACTAGGGGAGCCCGAGGGAGTCCATATCGAAGCCATAACTCCATGACTATGATAAGGATAAAAATAAAATGCACGCTCATGAGGGATAGTGAAGCTAGTTGTTCACTAGGTGAGCTGTAGGGAACCATATCAAAGCCATACCTCCTTGACTTTAATATGGTACAAAAAGAAAAATGAAACAGTCAAGAGGGATGTTCAAAGAGATTTTGCTTAGTTCATGTGAGGTCTTACTCTTAGGGGACATTGTGCTTAACATCTCCAAGAGAGGATAAATACAAGGCCCCATCTTAGGGAACATCATACCCAATGCTTCCAATAGAGGACAAGCACAAAAGGTCTCATCTTGTTTCCAAGAGAGGACAAGTGCAAGGTATCATCCTGGGGAACATTGTATCTAATGTTTCCAAGAGAGGAAAATGAAATATCACACTCTCAGAGTAAGTCAAACCCAATGACACCACCAAGAGGAAAGATACATCACATAAAGAAAGAAAATCACATCAAGGGACATGAAAAGGAGAAATGTAATAATGTCAAAATAATGCTAATGTATGCCCCAACTTTAAAGAAATTTCTAACACCATGTTGTGAGCAATTACTTTAATGTAGCCAAAAATCAAAGAAAAAGAGGGTTGACCCCCAGAAACACATAAGGGATCGATGGATTCAGGGTTTATCTTTGTTGTAATTGTATTAGAGAGATCAAAACTATCATTATTCCCCAAATACACATAGTACTAGAAGAATGACACAAAAAGAGCAAAAACAAAGAAAAGCCTTTTTTGTCAAAATGGAAGAGACGTAGGGTGTCTTGACACCTTGTGTCATCCCCAAAAAGAAAACACAAGACAAAAGGAAAATGAAAGGTAAAGATAAGTAAAAATATTTTGGGTCAACATGGAAGAGACATAGGGTGTCTCGACATCTTGTGTCATACCCAAAAGGAAAGCACTAGACAAATGAAAAATAAAAGATGATCAATAAAAAGGAAAAGCTTTTAGGTCAACATAAAGGAGACATGAATGTCTCGATGTCTTGCATCACCCCTAAAAGGAAAAAACAAGACATAAAGGAAAATGAAAAGTAAATATAAAATATCAATGAAAAGGAAAAAGTATACGAAATATGGATGAATGAGGGGGTATGTGTAGGATCATCATGGGAAAAACAGGCCCTTAAGTGGTGAAAATTTCAAAAAATCAAAGTTAGGCAGCTTCATGTAAAAATTTGAATAAGTTATCTATATTATTTCAAAAATATGTAAGAATAAAATTTGTAACAAATTGAATGTAGTTTCTAAACTACTAGGTTTTTTTTTTTTTAAATCTATTTGGTGAAAATTTGAAATTTCAATGGAGTATTACTTAAATTTCAGGGAAAAAATAAGATGTAGGTGTCTTTTTGACCACCCTAACCACAATAAAATGATAATATTTTTTAAAAATATTTTAGATATAAGTAGAGGACTCATGTCCCGATGTTATGCATATTTTTTGTAAAAAAAATTCTAGTAAATAATTAATTATGAATTACTTTTAAAAATTATAGAAAACTTGTATGTCTGACGACCTTAACTTGGTCAAAACTTCATGAAATTCAATTTATTTTTAATCCTATAGTGTGAGAAGCATAGAAGGTGATGCATGTTTCGGATTCAAAAAATGTGACACCTTTTGAAAGCTATCAATATTTTTCAATCACCCTATCAATTAGTACTTTAGTCGTAATTCAAATAGAAAATGAATAATAATTTTTTATTTAATTCAAATTTAGGCATAATTTATATTGGTGGAAAATTGAGAATCTCCTTTAGAAACCCTTTTCGTTTCATCAATTTTGGGTAAGAAAAAGTTGTTAGCCACATACCCTACACATAACCATCATATCACCATTTTTTGTTCCATCATGATCCTGCACATACCCGAAGGTACAAATAGAGGAATGCACATAGAGAGAGAAATATCAGATAAAACATCATAGGGGATCACGTTACACACATGCAATCAAACTAAAGGAAAAAAAATAATGCAAAAAACTAGTAAGGCAAAGGTGAGTCAACCTAAAGTAGGTCACCCACCTCCCAATCTCAGTCTGTATAAATGGAAGGTATATGAAAAACCTAAGGGACAACAACAAGTTCCTTACTAGGACAAGGCTATCAACTTCTTGCCCCCACTAAGTGCAGGACAAGAAAGAGCCAAGGTAGGAGATGGGTAGGGTCATGTAATAGTGAGAATAGATTATTCTACAACTATTACATGGCAAGAGGGACAAAGGATAGGCTATTTAATCACTAGATAACAAGTATCTTTGTGGAAGTGATATTTACTCAATATGATCTTGAATGCATGGAACTCATGAGTACTATGTCCAAGAGTCCTATGGTATCGAAATAGTGGAAATTTTACATCTTTAGGATATACTATTAGTCTATCTTTCTCTAGTGGCAATAGGATAAGTCCCTAGTTGAGAAGGATTTGTAATTTTCTTTCACTTTCATGTGGTGATTGAGGGGGTTGGAGTTTTTGTAACTTGTAAGGCCTCTTGTGTTTGCTAGATTCACCAACTTCTCTGGTTGAAGTTTGAGGAGGACCCAAGGTGATCCTATCATCCTTGTCATTGTTATGAGTCATTAGTTGTTCTCTAGGAAGAAGGACATTCATATCAGGGGGAGAATCAAAGATCACCATGCCATCACTACGAAGCTTTAAGCAATCTCTAGGAGGTCATGTAGTGTGAGGGGGATCTTGATATCCTAACCATATTGTGTTTTCATTAGTTGATAGGTGTTGTAGGAATTTGTGAATGTTATGTTCATTTGTTGTATTGTATCCTTGTTTGCTTAAGATTGTGAATCCTTTTCCATATGTTTCTTCTAGATTGATTGGATTGTTTGTTACTTTGTTATCATAATTTATGGTTGAATGTTTGTTTTTCTAGTGGAACTAGGTTCACCTATTGTAGGGAACTTAGGTTAAAATTTTATTTTGTTTTTAAGATTTAAGTAACCAAACATCTCAAGAGGTGGTATTATTATTGGACCTAGTTGTTTCATGGATGGATAGAAGGATACATTAGCTTCAAGATTATTGAGACAATCATTTAGGAACATATTCATGTTGTCATCGTCTTCTCTAATGATGTCAACATCACAAGGAGGACATGCATTAGGAGTTGAGTGAGCATGAGTGAGTTTAATTTCATTACGGTCATTACCAAATGCAAAATTTGAGACATCTACTAAAGATTTCAAGGATATCCAAATATTTTTGAAGCACATATCCATGATGCAATATTGAACAAATGCACTTGAAATAAAAGAGGTTAGAATAACTACAATTCTACAAACTAAAATAGAAAACTGAAGGAAGCCCACAAAATCACAAAAAAAGCAATTTTAGATCCTGAAAACTAGAGAATCAAAGTCAATAGGGACTAAGATGTTGATAAGGGCATCTTGGTCCTACTACTGAGATTCTAAAGTTCCAAGGACTAAAACAGACAACAAACAACAGAGAGAATTCTAAGCAAAAAAATTAGAGAGGGACTAAGACACCAAGAAGGGTGTTTTAGTCCTAGTAGAGTTTTTTCTTAGAAAAAAAATAAAAATTGGATTGCCTACAGGTAAAAGCACAAACCTGTGTAACACTTTATAAATGAATCAGCCAACAACAAAAGAAATTCTAAACTTCAACCACATAAAAGTGCTCTTTATGTTTTGACTTTCAAAATGATGTAAACTAATTAAATGTAGAACTTTTGATGAAGTTTATTCCTGTAACTTTTTATATATATATTTTTAAATTCATTAATTTTTTATCGATTTAAGAACAGATTTTGGAATGCTGAAAATTTCAAAAAAAAGTGACCTCACGGGTCGTCAAGAAATAAATTCAAAAAAACTTGATTTCTCCCTTTTTTTTTTCCTCCAAATAGGTAACTTCAATAGCTTGTGCATGAAAAATAAAAATCAAATTTTGATGTATATTTTTCTCGTAATAACATTTTAAAGTCAAACTTGTCAGAATTCGATAGTTTTCACGGGTCGTCAACTATTGTCTATTTTTTCAATCATTTTCAAAAAACAAATTTTACCATTTTGAAGAAGACTCACTCCTCTTATACCCCATATAATTTAAAAAAAAAATTAAATATGTTTTACTATTTTTTTAATTTCTAATCATCCTCTTTTTTAACTTTAACAACCTACTTGCATTACTTTAAAAATAAAATATATTAAAACCAATCAAATATTAAAAAAATACATATTTGGATTCACCACTCTGAGGTCTACAAAATGGTATTTTTATTTTTTGTACAAAAAAAATCATTATGACTGAAGAAATTCTTAGTTGAAGTTGAAATTTTTAGAAAATTCTAAAAATAGCTAAGTTGGCTACCAATTAGGATGCCACATAAACAGTTTCTATAGAAAGGGTTTTTCCCAAAACCCTTTCTATAGAAACCTTGCACATTAAAAAATCCAATTTCAAAGCCAATTTCAAAGCAGGAAAAGGAAAATTTTAATTTTTTGGGATTCGTTTGAAACTTATTTGACCAAAACCTTGTTTGCCACATAGAGGCCACATGGTTTCAGTCGAAACCTATTCGACAAAAAATTTTCCAACCAAAAATATTTAGTTTGGAACTATTTATTTGGCCAAAAGTGTGATACAACTTTATGTTTTTACTCCTACAGTGTTTATAGATTTCCTATTTAGGATGTTGATGTTTAGAAACATAAAATTATGTCAATGAATGCAAGGAAAAGTAACTAGGAACATGCAATTGAATGCAATTTTTTCTAATTTTGAATGCAATAAGAATGTTTCTAAATGCAATTAAGATGATGAACAATGCACTTTTCAATTTTTGAATGAAATGAAATCATGCAAGAAAGAAAAAATCTAACCTATATCCACTTGCACTAGTGCAAATGCAAGAAACCCTAGATGCAATTTCACTAAATATGCAAAAAAATAGATGCAACTTCACTAATGCAAGATGCAATGCTATCTAGGTCTAAGACGTTATGGACTCAAAATAAAAAAATTAATGCTCAATAAGGTCGGGTTCATGAAAAATGAACCATATGATGAAGGATAGGAGGGTGAATTCCTATTTTATCTTAGTCATTTAATTATGTCCTAGGATTCCTAATTGTATTGATGAACAACCTCACAAGGTGAGTCAATTCACAACAAGGAAGACCTAGGAGGGGGATTTTGCAACTTTTAGGGGTTCACCACCAAGCAAATTCCTGGAAAAGACAAATAAGCATTCAACTCACAAAATATAACAATGCAAGCTAAATAATGAGATAAAATGATGAAATTAAGCCACACCAAGTTAGGGTATGTGTGCCTGGGAAGTCTGGAGATGTTGTGAGGATTCTGAAAATGCAAAGAAACTATCAAAATGTGCTAGGGAGGACTAAGACACCTTTACTATTGTCTTAGTCCAGCTACTATTTTTGGGGTAGATGCAAAATCTTTGGATGCTAGATTAGGATCTAAAGGAATCTTTGCAAAATATTCTCAAGAGGAATAAGACGCCCAAGGTGGCATATTATTCATCAACATTCTAAATTTTTGAAAACTCTGAATGTCGTCCTGAGCTCCAAGATCTACACTTACTTCCTCTCCTATCTTAGGTTCTAAAACTTTCGGATTCAGCCTATAGGTGAGTTTTTGTGAAGATGAAAACTTTGAAATGAAAATTTGTAACTTTTACAACTTCGCACTCCAAATGATCTTCAATTCTTCAATCTAGATCTACAATAATAAATATGCAAGAAGGGAAAAACTTCTTGTTTGTTAGTTAATGGGGGTGTTCCTTGGTCAAACCCCTTGTTGGTAATTAAACCTTGAAATGAAATAGAATAATGAAGGGAATTAGTGAATGAACAACATGCAATGCTATAACTCACCAAAACCCTTATAAAGTCTGCAAACTTGGGTGCAATGGCTATAATAGATATGGATCTTGAACTAAAGATATGGACTTGAATTGTTTGGTTGAATCAAAACCCTACATCATAAATGTTAGCATAACAACACACATGGTGCAAGAATATCTTTTCAATATGATGCTTGAATCTTGATGATGACTCCAAATGCTTCATAGAATGCTCTTTAATGCTCTTGTGAACTCAATTTTCTATGATGAATTCTCTCACAAAAGACTTGGATAGGAATGAATGAATGAACCTTGTATTTATACGTATCTATGCTTAATATCCCAAAATTACATCACACCAAGTTGACATATGAATTCATTAAATAAAGGAGGCTAAATACTACTAGAATTTGAAATTAAATCCTGAAAATAACTCAAGGAGGACTAAGATGACCTAGGTGGTGTCTTAGTCCCAAGCCCTAAAACTTGGGGCATAGACACCAAAAAGGGGACCAATCAAGATCCCTCAAAATTAGGGTCCTGAGACCTTTGGGGGACAAATATGCCCTAGGTGGAATTTTAGTCCCGACCTAAAAATTAGGGATAGTTTGATGAAATCATTAAATTATCATCTATGCATTGGATAATGTCGGGATTAACCAAGAAAAGATATAATTCCTAGGGCTTGCAAATGTAAAATAGGACCAATTAAGACATAAATAGGGATAAATAAAGAAAGGTAGGCCCAAACAAGTGTGAAAATGCAAGGGTATGCATTTTACTACACTATAATTTCAAGGTTTAATTACCAACAAGGGGTTTGACCAAGCCAAACTCCCATTCACTAATAGTCAACAAGTTTTTCTTCTCTTGCTTGTTTGTGTTTATAGATCTAGGTTGAAGACTTGAAGATCATTTGAAGTGCAAAGTTGCAAAGTTGCATTACAAAGTTGTCATCTTCGTAGAAACTCACCTACAAGCTAGATCTAGAAGTTTTTTAACCTAAGATTAGAGTTTAGAAGGAAGTGTAGACATATAGCCTCAGGACCATATTCATAGATTTTAGAAATTCCAAATGGGACTAAGACAACAATAAGGGTGTCATAGTCATCTTGAGGTCATTTTTCAAAAATTCTTCTAGATCTGATTCTGACATTCAAAGATTCTACATCTGCCCTAAAAACCAAAAAGACTAAGAGAACAATAAGGGATTCTTAGTCCTACATAGCACATTTTGGAGACTTCTATGCATTTTTTAAATCCTCACAACATTTCCAAACTTCCCAAGTACATACATCCTAACTTGTTATTGCATAATTTCATCATTTGTATTCATCCTTTAGCTTGCATTATTAGGGTTTGTGAGTTAAATATTCATTTGTCTTTTCCAAGCATTTTCTTGGTGATGAAGCCTTAAAATTTTAAAGAACCCCTCCTAGGTGCTCCTTGTTGAGAATTGACTCACCTTGTGAGGTTGATAGTCAATCCAATTAGGACTCCTAGGACATTATTGAATGATTGTGGGAGAAAAGTGGTATTCCCCTGTCACCTTTTCCCATACATTTCAACTACCTATTGCTCCCCAAACTATTTGAGCACCCGCTTAGATAACTAGCACTCTGTGATGTGTTGCATCCACATTGTCTGACCAATCAAGTACTAAGTGTGCCAACAATATGGCAGATGCTCACCATTTTCCTCCCAAGGAATGCACTAATGATATGGCCTCCAAGTAAAAGAATCAAGAATGTCAATATCATGTCTCCAGTATCCTACATCACCAACCCATGTCTATGTGGTTGCGCCTCCATATAGATACACTAAATAAGCCCTAGAGATAGATCTCTCTCAACCAATGGTTTGATAACAACAATATGACTCCCAAGCCCACACTATGAGTAGAGTGGTACCACAAATAATAAATTGAGCCTCTTTATACACTATGTTGTGCAACTAGAAGTACAACATGGCAAGCATGCAGGGTTCCCAAGCATATATTGTGGCCTACTCCATCATACCTTCTAGCATCTATCCCCACCCAATAGGGAATCATGTCCTCAATGATGAGGAATGATAATTCCTCTAACTGTACTATAGATCACAACTATGCCAGGTCTATCATATCTATCATCAAGTCTATCACATTAGATCTTGTAATCCTCTACACCAATGATAGCTATATCATTAGTATTGAAACATCTCTAAATAGTGGCTAGACCACACTCTAGATCATAAATAACATGCTCCCCATGGATTGAAACTTGAAGTGTATGCTAAAAATCCTCAAGGGTAACAATGGCCTCTCCTATCGGTAAATGAAAAGAACTAGTATTGGAGTACCATCTCTCTACCAAAGTAGTCAATAGACCTTGGTTAGCCTGGATCACAAGCATGAATGTGACATGATATAACCCTAAATCGTGCAAAAAATCCTTCTATTCCTCATTCAAATGATCTCACAATTTGAATACTCTCTTGAGTATAAATCTAAGGATATCTCAACTACGCTAAGAAGAAAATCACATTATATCAATTAAAATGCCTTAATAAACCTACTGTACCTTTTACATAGAGAAAATTTTATTAAAAATTGACTCAATTTTGCTAACAGTAAGATGAATCACACCTTTCAATAGATAGGATTAACCAAGGTGGCATACATGCAATTGCAAGCAGGCTAAGAATGTGTAGTGCACTACCAAACATATGCGTTGTAGGAATACAAATGCAATTTTCTAACATGCATATGTTTTGCAACATTATAATTACAATAAATGATACAGTTGGGAGAAACCTGAAAAAAATGTGGCTATGTTTAACAGTTGTGGCACACCATACACATGCAATGCAACCACTAATAGATGCATCAAACACAATTACACATGTGGTGCAAAAATTGCACTGCATCTATCTAGTCATTTTTTACCCCTAAAATCTAGAAAAATAAAAAAAATAAAGCAAGGAAGGTCACATATCTCGTTGCTGGATCCCTCGAGTCATCAGAAGGTTTGAACTCAATAGCCGCAATGTGAGGTGACTAGAACATGTGACATCTCTCCAAGGCTCTGTGACATAATTTCCACTTAGAGCTCTAAAACTTTTAAAAACCGAATGCAAAAATGACTACTTTTGGACCCCCTAAGGCCTATTTATAGACCCTGGTTGGCATTTTGGACCCTCCTTTATAATTGAGCACATCAATTTTGAGCTTCAAATGCAATATAAAACATCCCAAATGTCTTCAAATCAAAATCTTTTGTTACCAATGTGTTTACACTATAAAATTAGCTTATCAGAACAATTTCTCAATTTCTTTCAATTTTATTGAAAATTTATAATTTTTTCCGAGGGGGCACCATCTTATCCTACCGTCATTGAGGCATGCCAAGGAAACTAAGAATGAAATTTTATATTTTCTTTCACACAATGCTATAAAAATTCATTTTATCAAATAAGGGAAAAATGTAGATACTCAAAATTGTCATATTTTGTGAGTAACACTTTTTTACTAATTTTCACCTTTTTCTCCTAATTATTAAATAATACTTCATTATTTAATTATCATCAAATATCATATTCTACTATTAATTAAAAGTAACTTTACATTATTTAATTAATTCATTTTAATCCCCACTTTTTGATTAATTAAATAAATCTCATTTATTTAATTATATCCTAATTAACATTAATCTTGCTAATTAATGATTTAAACCTTGTTTATTCAATTATGTCACTAATTACACTTATTTTTCCATTTTAATAAAGTAGTTATCATTAATTTTTTAATTAACATTTAAACACCCTTCTTAAATTCAATATTTTTTATGAATTATTTAATTAACCACTTTACCACTTCTAGATTAAATAATTAAATAAATTATTTAATTGATCTTTTTCATCTCAACATTATCCCCTCATTATTAATAAATAAACTTTTTTTTATTAACTTTTCGCTTACATGTTCCTCAAATAATTAATTAATTAATTAATTATTATGCTTTCATACATTGACTAATCGATCAATTCCATTGATTAATCAACCAAATCCACTGACTAATAAATTTATACCATTGATTAATCAATCCCATTAATTGATCAATCAACCCCATTGATTAATCAATCAAATTCCATTGATTGACCAATCAATTACCTTGATTAAATAAATGAGGTCAATTAACTCCCATATCAATTCTTGTCAACATCCTCAACCATTGATCTTCATATTTCATCTTTGAATCTATATTGTTCATTCAAATCATCCATTTCTATAAAAGCAATCCTTTGTGGCATGTTGATGGCTAACCATGAAAATTTAGGATCTACATCATTGTGATCATCTTACACACACTTGAAGCTTAAGGTAAAATAATAGCATACCAATTTATGAGAGAAAAAGCATACAAAGAAGAACAATAGAAATAATTCTTGACAACATAGTGAAGGTGAAGGTATCATTTGTTTAAATATGATTTTACCTATGTTGTATGTTTTTCATTGAATACATTGGATCATATTTGAGGAAAAGATTGTGAATCTTGGTTGTTTAATTTGATTCCTTGTCTCTCTAGTGATTGAATGCCAATTTTCTGATTTATAATCATCATCTTCATTTTTCCCTACACTATTTTTTATTTTCAAAAGATTCAAAAGGTGGGTTGAAATCTGAGACCATAGAAGCAATGTTGGTTTTCAATTACTCTTCCTTGATAGGATTATAAAACAAGATTGAACAATCTTCAAGTGACAAGTTGATAGGGATTTTGTAGATCAAGTTAGATTCATCTCCTTCACCTTCATCTACAAAGTCTTTGAACAAGAGTACCATTTCCATCTATTTTCCATATTTTATTTTGTTGATTTTATTATCCTAAATGTTGGTTGTAGCAAGTCTCACTACCCTCATCTTCATTCTTTCTTCATTTGTTTCCCTAATTTACTCATCACCATCATCATCCTTACCCTTACCCTTCTCTAATCCTCCTCAAATTGACACTTTATTGTGTTTTGAAGTTTCTTCATCTCCATTCCCCTTGCTTCTAGTTTGAACCTCTAAATGGGAGCGCACTTCCAAATACCATCTTATGTTCAAATTTGTATCTTTTGACATAATTCTTGGTACCTTAGTTAGGGCCTTTGTGGGAGTAAATGGTGACTCCCCAACACCCCCAAGAACAATTGCTAGACCAAAACCGCTTCCATAAGAGAGAGAATGGAAAGAAAGCTTGCTTCACAATGCAAGATTGATTAATGGTTGAATATGCAAATGTACATGAGATTCCTTGCTTATAAATGTAAGGATGAGATATAGGAATAGACAAGATCATGACAAGTGTCTTAATCCTATGACATGAGACAACTACCTAGGAATCATGCAATATACCTAGATAAGATAAGTTCTAGAAAAGACAACTAAGACTTCTACAAAGAATCTTTTATCTTAAGTAAACTTAACCATGTGACTATGTCCCCTAATTACCTAGTGAGTGAATTATCTAGGTACAAGACATGTATTCACACCAACAAACCCCCTTAATTGCAACTTAGGGAGAAGATTATTATGCAAACTATGCAAAGACTATGAGGATGGGTCCTGACTACTAGGCCATGTTAGGTACCCATTTACAATGAAAATGCAAATAAATCTCTCACAAGTGGAGAAAAGGAGAAAACCCAATGGGGCAAAACTCCTCTCTAAAAGAGAGAAAAACAAAACAAAAATGAACAAACATGATGTATGGAGGACTCAATGATACCCCCCAAGAACTACATCCATCATGTATATACAATCAATGACCCACCCATAAGAGGGTAGTAGAGAAATAAGATATCCCACCCATAATGAAGAAGCTTCAATGCCGATGAAGAATGCCTAAAAAAATAAAATGATCCAATGTCTACAAGCAACACATCTTCCCTTAGGAAGAATCAAATCCATAAGCTAATGAATAAGCCACTCCATATCTAACTGAAAGGAGGAAGAATGAATGCTCAACATGAATACCTTTGAAAACTGAGTAGGAGTCTCCAAGCTTGAATGAGTCACAACATAATCATGGTCAAACTCAACCAAGAAAAATGACAAATCAAGTGAAAGAGGAGACTCATGAATTTCAATCTCCAAAGACAAAGTAGATGGTATAATAGTTGTGCTAAACCTATCATCAAAGGGGAGAGAAATCCAGGCTCATGTGTATCCTCCAAATCTGCAGTATGAGACTCCATGAACAAGTTAGAAATACCTATCAAATACTCATCCCACAAAGAAAGATCTAAAAAACTATGATCATCTTGCTTAATAGAAGCATCAATGGCTTCAAGAAGTAGGAGGTGGAAGAGTAGGAAGCTTAGCACTGGTCTCTAGAATACCAAGGTGTAGATGACCAAACTTCTCCTCACAAACATGATTCACACTCAATGGAGTGTGTGATGCAGTTAACGAAACATTATCATCTTTTGAAACAAAATGTGAAAAGGAATATACTCAAGATGAATGATCAACCATCTTGATAGCAACAATATCCCTACTCTCCAAGTCCCTTATGTACACCTTATCTAGAGTGAACTCAATTGTTTTAGCTTGACCCCCATGAGTAATTTGATAAATAGAAAAGAGATTTGTGGACAAGGAAGGAACACAAAGAACATCATTGAAGGTCCCTTCCCCCATGTTAATAGAACCCTTCCCACTTACCTTTATATATGTATTGTTACCCATCAATATATGAGGTGAATTACAAGGCTCAAAAGAAGAGAACATATCCATAGAAGATTCCATATGATGAGACGCCCCTGAATCAAGAAGCCATCTATGAGATTTAGGACTTGTAGAGGCCAAGAGTGCTTTTCCTTTCATCTTGTGTAGCCCATATGTAGATCCTGTATCCTATGACTAAGATGATAAGGATGATGGTATTGCCGATTGAGATGTTGAAGAAGTAGAAAACACTAATGAGGGTAGCTAAATGTTATTCTTTTGAAGAAGATTTGTGAGTTCATCAATATTCTTATTATAACATCTATGCTCATCATGTCCTAATATTTTGCAATATACGCATTTGAACTTCTTCTTTTTAGATGATTCCTCTTTAGAAGAGGGTGTGGACTCAGGAGTGCTATGTGAAGGAGAATCTTTACCTTTCTCATTAGACTTGGGTGCCTTATTTTGCTTCTTACCTTTTCCACTTGAAGCCTTTGTATCCTTTGCAAAAAAGAGCATGAGTTGTGGAAGACTTCAATGTGCCCATGTGTACCAACTTTTCTTGTTCCCTTATGAGTTGAGTTGTAAATTAATCAAGAGAAGGAATTTTGTATGCATTTCCAAGGCCATCCATCGTAGCATAGAATGTAGAATAAAACACTAAATAATCAAGACCGAGCTTAGCAAGAATAGAAAAAATCAACTGCTCATCCTCTTTAATGACCCCACAATTAGATAAGTGCAATCTAAGAGAATTTAGCTTAGAGAAGAAGTCTTGGATATTATCAAAATCTGAAGGATTAAGACCAATTAGTTCATTCTCCAACTTAAATTTCCTCATCTTATCTAGCTTACCAAAGAGACTCTCTAAAGTAGTCCAAACTTGATTAGGATATGTGCATGATGCAACATGATATCTAAGATCTAGAGAAATGGACAAAAGAAAAGTACCAAGAGCTTCATCCATTCTATCAAGCCATTTTCTTCTCTCTTTAGCACTTGCGGGTTTTGGATCTTGACCAAATGCGATTCTTTGTAACTTCAATTTTAACAATAATAACTCCATTTAAGTTTTCCACTCATGATAGTTATATGGAGTTAGAGACACAACTTTTGGAAAATACATGATATAATGAGATATTACAATAGAGGAACAACAAATTCCCTCACAATACAAAGAACTAATCCCTTTGTCCCAAACAAAATTACACTTTTTCTCAAATTTACAACAATGTATCCCAAACTACCAAATCAGCTTCAAACTAAAAGTCTAAAAACAAATCTACAAAAGTGCATGAATACAATTGAAGTGCTCCTGAATACCTTCCTAAAGCCACAAATTTGAAGAAAATCGGAGTTCGGAGCAAAAAGATATGAGCTCGGAGGTAGAAAACAATGATCACGCTTCAACCTAGAAAAAATGGAACAAAACTGCAAAATTTCTACAAAATACCTATACCACTAAAAATTTCAGATTTCCACCTTTTCGATGATATTTTGTTTTTGAAAAATGACTTCCATTTGAAAAAGTTATGAAAAAATGAAAACAAAGACCTGTAAAAAGGCACTTGGGGGCAAATCACAGGTCTGAGAACACTAATTAAGTTCAATTTTTTGGCACCCGAAGGCTCAAACATGGTCGGCCATGTGACCACGCTTTGCAAAAAAAAATCCCTTCTCGGCTACACATAAAACCCGTCGGCCAAACTAGGCAAAGGGTTTTATAAAATTTGTGATAATGTAAACCGACCCATCATCCTTTACAAATACATAGTCGACACAAGAAAATTTTATAATATATATATTTAGGCTATATGCCAATAATACAAAGATTTATTTCACAGAGTTAAAAAAAATTGCAAACTGGAGATAGGGCATACACTGATTGTACCCAGGAAAAGACAAATCTGCAGCCAATACCCACGATGTGACATGCGATTGAAGGAGCAGACGACGATGGCATTGGTTTGATTACTGGTCGATTTAAAAACAGCCGATGATAGACCGATGCCAACGGACCTAGAGTACGCTGACGAACCCTAGTCAGGTAGACTATGACCATATGATTCGGCAACCAGGCCCCACACGGCACTGGCTATCCAGCCCCAGGAATGCACCGGGGTGGACATGGCCATGCATCATGTAGCATCCACAGTACGGGGAGGCTATTGATTGATGTGACTGCAAAAAACTCACCTCACCTTCATAAAAATGCTAAAATGCAGAGATGTAGCGCTGACTATTTGGTTGCTGTGTCAGGTGGGTCCCTCCTAATTTCACTGTTTCCCAATTTCCTTAACCTTACTCTTCTCTTAGTTTCTGTTGTGTAGCTACCTATAACCGTGCAGTTTCATCAAGTATTCAATAAATTGCATAAAAAATGGTAAGAGTTGTGGAGCCGTAACTATCAGGTTTTCAAGTGTATGCAGAATGGCTTGGCGCGGTTTCAAATGCACAATGTTTTTGTGTAATTGAAATGTATTTAAGACTTCTATCTTAATTTCATGCTGCAAGAAAAAGTGTTTCATGAAGTATTTCTTTAGCCAATAGTTATGCCGGAAAACTCTATGAAGGCGGAGGGCATTAAGTATAATTTATGATTTTTTAAATTTATATATTATTAAATTAAATAAATAATGGTTATGTTGTATTTATTTTTGGTTTCTCATTTAATAAATAAAATAACTTTTAGTTAGTTAAATAAATAAATAAAATTTATTAATAAATTTTGTATTTATTAATATGTTTTTGTGTATTATTAAAAATTGATATTTTTATATGAAGATATTTTTTTGAAAATAAGGTTAGATTAATACAATGATATATTTATAATTTAGTATAAATTAATAATTACAAATTATGTTTAATTCTGTAGATTAATGTATTTTAGTATTAATGTGAAATTATGAGTAAATATAATGGATAAAAATAATTAATTTTATGATTAGAGAATGATGGATTATTCAATAGGTATTTGTGAGTTATCTTAAAAAAAATTGTTATGAAAATTTATTAACTAAGATTTAAATCCATTAAAAATTATGGCATTTGAATTGCATTGAATAATTGTAATGCTAGATTTTTAACTTTATAGTGGAATTATCAAATAGGGGGGAAACTTTTTGAATTGTTGAGGGAACTTTTAGGGCAATGCAAAAACTAAAACTTGAATGAAACATTAAGAAATAAAAAAAAACAGGTGTGACAAAAGAGGGCCACGATTTGAATCCACTATTAAACCTTCTCAACTTGCAATTCCTCAACTAAGCACATAAATGAAAAGCCAACTTATCATTATTAGTTACAACTAGCAAGTGGGCAATTTTTTGTTCACAAAATGAAAGTTTTTGCATTTAATCCTAAAAGGAATAGGTGACATGTCTTAAGGGAACCTATAGTTCAATATTATTAATAAAATACTTGTATAACTAAAATTATTTATTTATGTTGGAAAACTCTTTAATAATATTAAGTATAATATATGATTTATTAAATAAAATAGATAGTATTTATTTTTTATATGTTTGTTTTTAATTAAATAAAATTTATTAATAATTTTCTTTTATTATGAATATGTTTATATGTATGTAATAATTTAAATTATTATTAAAATAAATAATTATATGAAGGGATGAAGATGTTAACAAACTTTTTATCTTTAAAATCAGTTTTTCAAATATATTATATTAAAATAATTATGAAAATAAAATAGAATCATTGAAATAATGAATGATGTTTTTTAAAACATAAAATTAAAATTTACATCCAAAAGTAAAATAGTTCTTCTTAATCCAAAAAATTGAGTAAATAAAATTAAATTATCGTTATGTAAATACAAATGATTCTTCAAATAAAAATAAAATAGAAAATATAAATAAAATAAAACAATCCTTAAATAATTATAAATTGTAGATAGCTAAATTTGACCACTCCCATATGGTCAAATTCACCCTTGCATTCCTTTGTCTCGCATCCTTTAGCCATATTAATTAAATAATTCAATATTTGATTAATATTTCCCTTCAGCCTAATGTCCCCTAAGGTATTTAATAATCAATCAAATATTTTAACCCCTTCATCTCTAAATTAAATAAATACCCCAATTTATTTAATTTAGTCATGCCCAAATGAATTAAATCAATTTTTAATTCATTTTCTTCTATCTTCGCATGTCACATCCTCCATAATATCCCACTTGCCTCTAACCCTTCATTGGCCTGTCTAATCCCACATTTGCACAACCTTAATCACCTAATTAAGCTAATCTAATCTCCATGCCATTTATGACATGTGTCCTTAGTCAACCTACATTAAATGCTTTATCTATTTGGAGAAGGCATCTCCTACCCTATGTGAATTTTTAATTCACATTTATTCATCCTATGCATTTTAAGGAATTTTAAATTCCTTCTCCCATCCCCATGAGGATTGTCCTCTCAAGGCACATGTGGACAAGGACCTCCTTTATGAGGAGATCTTTTCCATTCTCAAGGTACATAAAAGTACCTCCATGTCATCTCCACATCACCCCTTCCCTTCCACATCATTCGCCACATGTCAGTTTGTGATAGCTTATGAGTTTTCAACTCACCCTAGCCCTTGATCTCCTCCACCATGGCTTAATCTTGGCCCTCTATTACTTTAGAGGCACTTCCCCAAAAAATGGTGGAAATGTCTCCATTTTGGATCATCCACTTTAGCAATCACACTCTTGCAAGCATTCAAGCCATCCCTTAGCCATTCAAACATCCACCATTGTTGTAGCATTTTGAGCCACAATATTGCATCTATTCACATACCCACATCCTCCATTGCATTCCTCATCACTTCACCATCATCTAGAGCTAATATTTGAGCCATTTTGTCCAAGAAGGAGCACACAATTGAACATCAACAAGGGCCAACCAAACCATTAATTTGAACAAGGTAAAAAGTTATATTTTCTTGCGCTTTGTTTCAATTCAACTAGGCCTAATCTTGAGTGTTTGTTTTGTGTTATTCCTTTTTGCATTTTACTTAGTTTTGCATCTTAGAGTAGGTAAAAACACTTGCACACATAAATAAAATAATTCAATTACAATACTTGTGTTTGTTAAATAGATGTACTTAAGATATATATACTAGTATACACATGTTAAATTTGGTCTAGATCAATAAAATGATATAAATTAATAATTAAAAGTCATGTTAAATTTTGTGGATTAATGGATTTTGGTATTAAATGTTAAATTATGAGTAATTGTAGTGAAAAGAGATATTTAATTTTATTATTAAATAATGAATGTGGTTTGATAAAAATAAATTTAGTCTAAATAAGTCAAACAATATGCTTATAGTTTAGTGTAATTTAGTACAAACTAATAATTAAAGATTGTGTGCAATTTTGTTGATTTTTATTAAGTTAAGAAAGTGAATATAGTGGTAGAGATACTTGGTATATGATTGATGAATGAATGTCATTTGATAAAGAACATATTCTTGATTGTTACTAAAATGTATTTTTATGAGTCTTGAATTGTGTGATAAATCTCTATGATGTCACCAATTATGAATTTATGGGTTTGGGTATACTCTATACTCATGTATTTATTCTATGTGCATGGATTTGACCTTGTTTAGTGTTTATTTCTACTCTATAACTTACCTAAATGATATTTTTTCTTTGCTCTTTTCTAATATTTGGAGACTCATAATATTTACAAATACCTTGAAAATATTATCATCGTATCAAAATATAACATTTTCACCTAGGTCAACTCCAAAAATGTGTGTAAGAGATCAAAGACATGTAGCATTCATAAATACTTAGGGAAGGATTGTCATTATATTGCAAGTGGACACGTTCACCTAGGCCAACCTATGTAAAAGATCAAAGACTATATACAAGCACCTAAGAATGATGAATTTAAATTTGTTATTCCTTTTAATGCACCAAACATAAGTGTTTCATTATTAATAATGTTAAGAGACATAATTATAGCAATGAAAATAAATGAGTTGTAATGATATGAGTATTTTAATAAAATACCTTTAACTTAAATTTAATAGCCATTTACATGTCAAATTATTAAATAACTCAAACTTGTCCCTTCAACCCCTCCTTGCTTGATTTGCATAGAATGTTGCTCACTATAGGTTGGATGTTTTTAATTTTTTGTTATTTAAAATTGACAAAAAAATACATTTATCTTACACAATTTTTTGTACACTTGGAATCAAAACTAACTAAGAAAAGAGTTAAAAGGAAATTGGGAAAAAAGATGAAGTTCAGGGTCCATTTGACATAGATTTTTGGAAAGATATGTATGCTAGTTTAATTTGATTTAATTTAATTTAATTAATAACTATTTTATAGTTTATTTACTTTAAGGTTTTTTTAATTTTATATTAGAATTATTTAAGAATCATTTTATTTTGTATAGATATAAAAGCTATCTTTTATGCTTTGTTAACATGCTCACATCATTGCACTTCACCTCTTGTTGTCATTGTAGTTATTTTGTTTTATTTTTTAAAATTTTAAAAAATAAAATATTTCTTCAATTAGAAATAGTAATGTATAAAATAAAATAATTTTTAAGTAAATGTTAAAATAAATAGTGTTTATGTCTTTTCTTTTCATGTCTCTTTACTTATTTATGTGTTTATGTGTTCATGCATCTATTTAAAAGTCTAGATAGATAATAAAAATAATATTTATATATAAAAAAAAATTGAAATAAGAGTTAAAATGAATGATTTGCTTTCATTTAGCTTTTTGAAAACTTAGATTCTACTTGATATAATCTCAATATTGATGAAATAAATAATTTTTGTTATACAAGAAATTTTTTATTAATATTGAACTATAGGTTCCTTTAACACATGTCAAGTCTTCGTAAACCTATTCCTTTTAGCTTTTAGGATTAAAAGTAAAAACTTTCATTTTGTGAGCAAAAATTTGCCCACTTGCTAGTTGTAAACTAATAATGATAAGTTGGTTTTTCATTTAACTGTCTTAAAGAAAGGCAAATTATATACACCTAAAGTTGCAACTAAGGCAAATTATTTATTTAACTTAATAATATATAAATATTGGCTAAAGAAATAGCCTACATCATGAAACCCTTTCTCTTGCAGCATGAAATTAAGATAGAAGTCTTAAATACATTTCAATTAAACAAAAACATGGTGCATCTGAAATCGCGCCAAGCCATTCTACATACACTTGAAAACCGTGATAGTTACAGCTCAACAACTCTACCATTTTTTATGCAATTTATTTAATACTTGATGAAACTGCTCGGTTAATAGCTACAGAACGAAAACTGAGAAAAGAGTAAGGTTAAGGAAATTGGGAAAATGGTGAAATTAGGAGGGACCCCCCTGACACAGCATCCAAATAGTCAGCGCTACATCTCTGCGCTTTAGCATTTTTATGAGGGTAAGGTGAATTTTTTGCAGTCACATCAATCAATAGCTGCCCCGTACTGTGGATGCTACATGATGCATGGCCATGTCCACCCCGGTGCATTCCTGGGGCTGGATGGCCAGTGCCGCCGCACACTAGGGCAGAATATTCCCAAAAGATGCCGATTGAAAGACGACAACCGATGACAACTTGGTACCATCTGATTACTGATGTGAGTACCTGCGGCTTGGAGAAATGGCACAGCGACCGTGTACCCAAAGATGATGCAGGCTGCTTGATTGGTAAGCTCGTACCAGAGATTGCGCCGACCTATAGTTTGCCGACCAGAACTTGTACCCGCCGGAGATTAATGACGGAAAAGATGCCGATGAGAGTACAAGGATGTGACGCTACGGATGGTGTGGTCGATGTGATGCGGTACCTGCGCAGGATGATGACGCCTGCAGAGAGAATATGCCGGATTCTAGTGGAATATTCCGCCTCGCAATTATTTTAAAAAGCCCAAAATTCTAAACTATGCTTCAGACTATATTTTAGCTCGCAATTTCAATAATTTTAGCCCCATTATATAAAAATTTTGCCCCAAAATTTTAATAAACAAATTGCGGAAAATATTTTGGAAAATATTTTCTTTGTGAAATTGGAAAAATCGTACGTTTGGGAGGTTGTTCCAGCGATTTTTTTTTTGCCTCAAAAACAACTTTATCCAAAATGGACAAATTTATAGCCAAAATTCATTTACGCAACCACCTAATCTCAACCGTGAGGTCCTTGAAACCCCAATTTGCATCTAGCGAAAAATTTCAAGCCAATATAATACCCTCAGATCTGGGAAGGAATCTGCAACATCTAAAGAGCTCTGACACCATGTGGGAGTAAATGGTGACTCCCCAACACCCCCAAGAACAGTTGTTAGACCAAAACCACTTCCACTTCCACAAGAGAGAAAATGGCAAGAAAACTTGCTTCACAATGCAAAATTGATTAATGGTTGAATATGCAAATATACATGAGATGCCTTGCTTATAAAGGCAAGGATGAGAGATAGGATTAGACAAGATCATGACAAGTGTCTTAATCCTATGATATGAGACAACTAACTACCTAGGAATCATGCAATATAGCTAAATAAGATAAGTTCTAGAAAAGCCAACTAAGACTTCTAGAAAGAATCTTTTATCCTAAGTAAACTTTACCATGTGAATATGTCCCCTATTTAATTTGTCTATCTACCAACATACAAACGACAACATAATTGAAAATCTTGAATTGCTTAACATTTTATTCACATTCTACCATTAAAGATATTAATTGTATTGTTTAAATGTTTATGCATAGGTCACTTTGGAATCTAATCTTATAAAGAAGATAGAACCACCTTCCTTCCATATACCTCAAATTTTTATATATGAAACCTACAAAATTCATTCTAACGAACTTCAAGTATATTCCATAAAACATGAAATATATGTACACGATTGTCTACAATATTTTTTATGTAAATAGTTGTATATAATTATTTACAATTTCCTCTTTCCAATTAGAAAATAAAACAAATACATACCACACCTTTTATAACAAAATAAAACAAACCAGATGCCGATATTGTCAAAGGAGTGTAATTATTTACACTTACATTTTTCATTTAAAATAATGCAATCGAACAAATGACTCGAATTTGATGTCAGTTCTTTCGTAAGGGACGGTCTGGATATACTATATACTCTTTGGAATAAATCTACAAATTACACGCGTAGAAATTTTTACTGAAAGACTTGTCTCCTTCCTTGAATTCATTGTACGTAATTAGAAGACGTTTCTATTGTGCTGTGGCGAAACCTCACGTGCTTTACCTGTGATTGATGAACAATTATTTATCATAAACGTGCTTTATTAAATCATCACAACATGGAACCAAAATAACATCCATGTAAACGAGAAACAGTAGCAGAGGAATCAATAATCACCTGGGTTTCTCTGCAAGTTTCAGGTACGCTCCCTAGGGAAGGTTTCCATGGCAAATTGTCTTCCTTTTCCTCCAGATCTTCCTTCACCTTTCCGCTCTCCATTTGCTGGGATTTCGCATGGTTGAGGCAGGAATCCAGGATTCTTTCCACTGTCTCAGAACTCTCTTGGCTCTCTGCCATCATTTCAATAAGCTGAGCTTTTGTCATCCGGACTTTAACCCGAAAAGCTCCCTTATCTTCGCTAGTCTCAGAAGATGAAGTATCTGATAATGGCTCACAATTCATGGGAGAAATATCAGAAATGGATCTGCGCACTAAGCGCATACTTTCAAGCCTAGACTTAGCGTTCGTGGGTATCCCAGAAAGGGCCCTTCGTGGCTTGCGTTGGTAATTCTCCAACTTTGGCAATTGAACAAGAAAATAGAGGTGCTTAGCGTTGAGACTCGCGGATCCATCCAGAGGTTTTGCTTTCAGTCCCATATGACGAACTGCTTCTGAATGCAAAATGACATATCCTGGATAATCTGCGAGGATCTGATCTACTGTCACAGGCTGCTTCACCTTCAACACTTGTCCATCTAATTTCATGATTTTAACACGCCCATGATGTCCTCTGAACAAAATTGCGTTGCCCATGGAGTCCAATTTGGAAACCTAAATCTAAAACTAAGAATATCTAATATTGGGGGTTTTGTTTGGGTTATATAGACATATCGATAAGTAGCGACAATTTTGGAGTCCATAAGAAACGTGTTTATTAAAATGCGTGGGAGGATTGTTAACACCGGTCAACAATTAGCAGCAGTGTGTTCAAAATAGTTTAGCCAGGCTGCGTCTTTTTACCAATCTCTATCGTAATATAATATTTCTTTAGCCCTGACTTTTCTTTGTGTGTACTCGTATTTACAAATATCTTGTTTTGGGTTTTGAATAAAAAATGTAACAGTAATAACGGCTGCACTGCAGCTGCAGCCCCTGCCAAAACTTGTCATAAAAGTTTGTTGTGATAACTGGAAGTGAGAGAAATAGAATGCGGACAATTTTGGTGATGCCCCGAAGTTTTGAACGACAAATGTTATACGCAATAAGTATGCTTGTCAAGGATTTAAAATATCTATAAATTCATGGCATCTGTGGCTGCTAACTAAACCAATTGGTTTATGTTCACACGACAGACAACAGGGAACTTAAAGGACTTAAATAATATTCTAAAGAGATAAGCCAATGCATTGTTTTTAAGGTTAGCATGTAACGTATAAAATAAAATTGTTGCTGTCAAATACAAAAAATTTGGAATATCATCAAGTACCCTCAAAAGTCAAATATCGTGTTCATGTATAGGTGCATCATAATTGCAACTCATTGTGATAGAAGGCCCACATTTTGAAGGGCCATGCTTGCTGGAAAAAGCAGGGAACTGCAAAGACCAGACCTTTCGCTGGTCTTTGAGTTGTAGCACCCCTATATTCAATAAACTTTTTAGAGAGTAGGGCAATGTGTCATGCCTCTATGTACCTTAAATTGGCATCCTTATTTATTACAAATTGCACGTACCATTTGAAGTACAAAATACCAGAATATAATTACTTGAAGACATTCCTAATATGAAATGTTCTAACAAGAATATAACATTTTGAATAGTGCAGGGATCCACAGAGGATAGACAAGGATTCTGTGGTGGCCTAGACACCTTGGGCTTGGGATCATGAACAACTAGAGAACAATCCTGAAATACATAATAGTATGCAAAGTGAGAAAACTGCTACATGAAATCGGATGGCAGTTGGTTTTTTGTCATAGTAGAATTGCTTTCGTGAATGGGTTTGATGAAGTAAGCTGTACCTGTAGCATGAAACCCATATATAAGGTAAGGGATTGTGTGGATGAGATGCATGCGCCTTGCTCGTGCAGTCATTAACTGAAACCCATAAACAACAGTAGCATAACATAACCATGAAACCCATATTTAAGTCCAAAATGGCCTATATCCAACAAAGTTTACTTGCTAGCTATAGTCAAACCTGTAGGTTAGAACACTAGTCTTTGGAGGTGCTAACATCAAATATTTTGTGAAAGATGAGTACATCAAGCAGAGGAGAGAAGGAAGATCGGAAAGAGGAAGTAAAACTGCAAACAAGAAGCAAAGCCAAATGGTATTGTAAGGAAAGAGTAGAGAAAATGTTTCCTCGTTTCATGAGTCTCTAGGATTTTGTGGAAAAGTTCCCAATATGAAATGTTCCACCAAGAATAAAATATTTTGAATAGTCAAGGGATCTACAAAGGTTACATAAGGATTCTATGGTGATTTAGATACCTTGGGATCATGAACAACTAAAGAGCATTTCCTAAAAGAGAGAATAGTATGCAAAATGAAAAAAATGGCTACATGAAATATGGTGGTATTCTATGGAAATTTAGACAGATTGGGATAATGAACAACTGAAGAACGTTTTTAACATAGAGAATACTATATAATGTGACTAAGCATGTAACTTGAAGACACTCCTAATACGAAATGTTTCAGCAAAAATATAATATTGTGAGTAGTGTAGGGATGTACGATGGTAGAAAAAGGATTCTATGGTGGTCTAGATATTTTGGGATCATGAACAACTAAAGCATGCAAAGTGACAAAACCATTACATGAAATGCGATGAAAGTTAATTTATTGTTAGTTATAAAATTCCTACATGAAATGGGGTGAAAGGTGATTTATTGTTATAGTAAAATTGATTTCATGAAGGCATTTGTTGATGTATGTTGCAGAGCATAGCAAGTTGTAAAGACACTTTTGTTGCATAATGTTATTTTCAAGATTATGAAGGCTTTATTATGATTGTAGATACCTGTGTAGGTAATAGTGTTGTGCATCGCATAAGTTAATAGAAAGTAGGTTTTCTTCTTTACTTCTTTTAACTTGCATATCCCAAGAATTCTATGTTCTCACTTTGGGTGAACATTGACTCCACCTGCCCATTTCACTGTGTGGTTCATATGAACTATAAATTTTATATTTCACCTAAGCACTTTCTCATTCAAAAAGTAGACATCTAAATACACATTGCCAGTTTCACTGAATTACAAAGCTTTGTCAATATTAAAAATTACTTGCAAGATGCTTTATATCCTCAAATGCTTGTTATAGTTTCGATCTTAGAAGAACATGCCTCCAGGACACACATGCATCTATTTCAATACTTATTGGGAGAACCAAGCAAGCAAACCTAATTGTAGACAAAGAATTGATTCCTAAAGCATCTTCCTAGGTGACCTTCCAAATGGATGGTTTCTTATATAAGAATGTTAAGTGGATATTTTACATATAGAATGAACTACCTTTGACATATTCCTATGTCAATAACTCTTAAGGTGCAAATAAATTTTCTCTTAATGGCATTATGGCTATATCACCATATAGGGAGAGCGGGGGTTGGGGAAGAGAGGTTAGGACCAAATCTCTGAGTTTCTCATCTAACTCCTTACTCTATACCAAGATTGATCTGCCTAAGAAATTTCTAGATAGTGCTTGTCTCAAATATGGACTATAATAATTTGAGGTTATTGGCAACTAAGAATGCATGATATTATAACTCTAAAATTTTAATCAAATGAACATTCTTTTGGATTTATGTGCTCTTTTATCATTAAGAGAATAGCTAGTTAGAGTACGGATAAAGTTTACTCTTTCCACTATAGATGATATGGTCCAATTTTCAAGCTCTTCTAGTAAGGTTTCATTTCAATTCTTTAAAGAAAGAGTTCATTCAACATGACTCGTTGCAATTAAATCATAGGCTTAACATGTGAGATATGATATATATATGTATATATATATATAAGACACTGAATCACCTTTTCTTGCCAACATGCAAAAAAAAAATTGTCAAGAGGATATGGATACATAGAGATTGCACTTACCTATTCTACCAAAGGCCAAATTGAGAATTTTATGACTACCAAGACCATATCCCATTTCTAGGCAAGCAAGATGTCGCTGGAAATGTCTCTTTGGTTAAGCACGCAAAGCATCAATCTATAAAAAAAGAAATTACTACTTATAAAACATGAATCTAAAAGTAGGGTTAAAACAATAGTATAATTATTTACACAGCATTGGTATGCTACAAATTTTTGTTTATATTTTTAACTTTGTTCTCCTAGAGAATTCTATAAAAAACTATACACCGTCATCAAATGTGAGATGGGTTATCATACAAGCAAAGTTTGAGCTTGATAATAATACATCTAACATATTTCACATAACAGCCATCAAATTGAAGTTCTAGTGACACTTAGAGAACACGTATGGTTTGTAGCAATACAACATTTACACTTGTAGATAACTGCAACATGGAAAGCAGAGGATTTCCTACAACAACAATCCTTGGAAACTTTAACAAAGGTATCCTTAACTAGTAAAGCATAATTGAAAGTTTGAATAATAGAAATTTAAATAAAAATATAAAGAACTTCTCTTTGAGGTATTTTGCCAAACAATTCATTGCCTTGTCTATACTTTGACATTTTGCATGCATGTCTCCCAATGCTTTTACAACTATATCATCTTACAAAATTTGGTTATCCTTTATGCTTTGATGGATGTTGATGTCCTGTTCCAAAGTTTCCATTCTAGTATAAGTTGTGTATAATATTTAGTGCTTGTATTTTACATGAAGCCTTGATAGATATCCGGTTTCCATCCTCTCAACTCAATTTCCTTTGTAGAAAATACAATCTGCACTGCTCACAACTAGAAAAAAATGCAAACAGTTAGATTCCTAAATGGAAAGGCAAAGCACTCTGGAGATTTTCATCACTCTAAAAACTCTAGTAAAAAAATATAAGAAATTTAGCATTCACTTGTGAATAAAGTGTTTGATATCTTCCTATGAAATTGGTTACTTTATCATTCTCTTTTTTTTTGCATGTCATTGAATCTGTAAGGGTCATCTTAAGACCCATATGAATATGGAAATGGTTATAAAAGGCATCAATAAGTTCATTGAATGAATGAATTGAATTTTTTGGCAAAGAGGAGAACCACTCTAAAGCGGTATTCTTTAAAGATCTAGGAAATAGGTTAGCCAAAAGTTTATCCTCAAATATGAAATCACTACACAAGCCTATAAAAGCGGAAACATGGCTGACATGATCTCCTTTCAAACCATATTTCTCAAAGTAGGGTACTTCTATACCTTGTGGCATTTGCGATCTTAATATTTTGAAGTAAAACGGGGTATGCTTGTCGTATTGCAAAGGTTGACTCTTATTGTTTTGTTGTAATGTTGCCACTTGTTGTTGAAGGGATGTCATAGTTTGAAAAAGTGAGTTAATGAGAGGGTCATTTTGGTTGTAAGGTTGGGGGGAATAAGGTGGTGTAGTGTATGTATGCAGAGGACTAGTGAATTATAGGTTGGTGGAGTTTGATTGTTGAGGAATTATTATATTCAAAGGCACAAAGGTGGGAGGAATTCTTCTAGGAATACCTATGGAAGTGTACATAGTGCTAGTAGGTATGACTTTTGTTGTTGGTTGAATGGTTGTAGTAGGTTGAAAGGTTGTTGCAAGTTGGAATGTTGTTGTGGGTTGTGTGCTAGTATATGTAGGGATAAACATTAGTATTATGGAGGATGGAATTGGAATTCCACCTTCACTTAGGGTAGATCTTGAAGCTTGAGTGGAATTAGGGATGGTAGGGACAATGTTGGTAACATTAAGCACATTAGTTGTAGGGGGTGAAGTCACATGTAATGAAGTATGCAAACTATAAGCCATGGAGGGTTGATTCTCAACACTATCAAAAAGAGAGTAAAAAAATCCAAGATCCACAATGAGTGAGATATCATGGGATGGCATGAGCCTCAAACTACATCTTATAATAGTATTACAAATAGGACACCAAGTTGTAAGGCTCATACAAGTTTTACAAACCTAGTGTGCAAACCCTAAAATGACAAAAGGGTAATGCAAGAACATAGAATGAAATGCAATTTTCAGATTCTAAACAATGAAATTGATTGATTACACAATGCAATAAGATGAAAATGAAATGTTTGAATGTAGTTTTGAATTTTTAACAATGCACTTAAATGAAGCAATTTAAGCTAAATGCAATTAAATTGATGAAACAAAAATTCAAGAAACTAAAACAGGAAAGTAACAACACGAAATAGAAGCTAAAAACTAATATTTTAATGTCCAAAAAATGTAGATCAATAGCTAACATGGACTCATTCGCTAGTAAGGGTGAATGGGTCCTAGTTAGGTTTTTCTAAGATGTTTTTACTAATTTAGAGTGATTTTTAATGCTTTTCAGATGCCAAAAGATGTAGGTTTGGCCTGATCAGGGACTTATTCACTAGTAAGGGTGAATGGGTCCTAGTTAGATATTTTAAAACTATTTTTTAATGATTTTCAAGCTTTCAATGATATATTTCAGTTCTAGGTTTGAGGTAGTGAGCTTCAGTTTCAGTTTTTCAAAAATTGCAATGTGAAAATGCAATGAAAAGATGAATGCAAGAGAGTAATTTGAAATGCAATTTTGTTTTTATTTTCAAATGCAAATAAGTGAGGTCTAAATGAGATGCACAATTGGTGATTTGTTTTTGTATTTTTTCAGATTTACTGAAATGCAAAACAATGTAAATTTAAACTTTAAATGAGATGCAATTATAAATGCAATGTAAGAAACCCTAAATGAGATCTTAATTCAATGAAAATTAAATGCAAGTGAATGCAATATCTAATCTAAGATGTAAAGACTTCAAAAATTAAAAAAATGAAAGTGTTCAATATGCCGGGTTCACCAAAATGATTGTGTGGGAAAATTTAGGGCTTATTAAGACCTAGATAAACCACCAAAAATTTTCACCAAAAAAATCACTATAATTGATGTTATTATGAGAGCTAAAAGATGCAAATAACAATATGAAATGATACCTAACTGTTATAGCAACCATAAGGGAAGATTTTAGAGCTCAAAGAGGTTTGTACCTTGCTACAGAAAGCCTAATTTTAGGGCACAAAGGAGCTAGGTCCTTGTTAGGGTTTCTGAAACTAAGATATGGGTTGTTTTACTTAATGTTCGCACTCTCAAATTACCAATTGTTAGCTCACAAAAACCTATACTTAATTTTGTAGTTTCAATTCTTTGTCCTTGCACTTTGAATGAAAACTTTTGCAACTTGACAACTTTGACAATTTTGCTCTAAACTTGCTCTCCACTTGATCTTCAACCTACAAATATGCACACACATGTATTCAAGGAGAGAAAAACTTGTTGATTACTAGTGAATAGAGATTTTCCTAAGTAAACCCCTTCCAGGTAATTAAACCAAATGACGAGACAATGAAATTGAAGCATGAAACATGAAATGATGCAATGTAGATAGCTTGGATAATGTCTTGTAATAAAAATCTACAATCTAACTTGTAGTGGCCATAAAGAATGTAGATCTTGATCCTTGAATATGATGTGGAACAATGCTTGCAAGTAGACCATCAATGTTACACTCACTTTCTTAGCTCAACAACATGTATGGATGCATCAAACCCTTGACATGATAATATGATCTTGAATTGTTGCAATAAACAAGCTTGAAAATCTGCCTTGAAATTCCTTTGGAAATGCTCTTGTAATGCTCTAATGCTTGGAGACATAGAATGAATTGTTAGGAGAAACAATGTGAATTAACCCCTTATTTAAATTAAATTAGGAGATTAACCCCAAAATTCAAACAATTCAAGTTGACACTAGATCTAGAGATAAACATTATTAAATTCCCACCACAATGAAATTCAAAAATGGGGTCCTCATTAAGGGAGGACCAATTTTCCACCTAGGGTGAATTGGTCTTGGCTCAGTTTTCCAAGACCTAACCACTGGGATGGAAAGACCACTAAAAAAATATTTAGAATCAACTGATAAAGGGGGGTCATATAGAGGGAGGACCCATTCACCACCTAGGGTGAATGGGTCCTAGCACCAATTTCTAAGACCCTAATTTTTCCCAATTAATTGTTATATAATTTGAAATGTGGGTGATATAATAGATCTTCGAGAGGTTAACCACAATTAAATAAAATGACCCTAGATAAGTGTGAAAGTGTGTTACAACACTTTACAACACCTAAATAGAGTACAAATTAGGTATATTTTATTAAAAGGGGCCCATTACGCTTAATAAACCCTAGAAAAATGTGAAAGTGTGTTACAACACTCTTGCAAAAACAATTTAAGACATATTTTAATTAAATAAAGACCCTAGAATGATGTGAATGTGTACAACACATTACAACACTATTCCAAGATACCATTAATTCAAATTTATGTCAATTATCCAAATTAAGTGTGAAAAAGGATAACTTTTTTCGACATACACCCAATACCAACAAGACACTTAATAATTTATTTTTAACTCCACATATTTGAAAGTTGCAACCAATCCAAAGGAATAGGCTCTTCAGTTTTTAGAGCTTTTGATAAATTATTTTCTTGCAAAATTCTCTTCCTTCGGATGAATGCTTCAAGTGTGCTTACATGTATATCTAAACATAAATATTATTAATTAATAAAATTATAGTGTTGTGTTATTATAGTCAAATTATAATATAAAATATCAAGAAATTTAAGTTTCAATATTTTTTTAGGTTGTAAAATATAGTACAACAACAAAAGGGTTATAAACTTATATGTAGTGAAATATCAAGTGCATCTAATTTGTCTATCTACCAACATAGAGACAACAACATAATTAAAAACCTTATAATGTTTAGCATTTTATTTACATACTACCATCAAATATATTAATTCTAAAGTTTTTAAATGTTTATGCATAGGTCACATTGGAATCTAATCCAATAAAGAAAATATAAACATGTTGTATACCACCTTCCTTACATATACCTTCTTTTGTCCATTCAAGATCCTTAAACTCTGTTTGTTAAAATAATTGAAATTTTTATATATGAAACCTACAAAATCCATTTTGACAAACTTAGATTGTATTCCATAAAGCTTGAAATATATGTACACTATCTTAAAAAAAAAAAAATTTATAAATAATTGTATATAATTATTTATAATTTCTTCATCACAATTAAAAATAACAAATACATACCACACTTATTTACAACAAAATAAAACAAACCAGATGCCGATATTCTCAAAATCATTAATGGTGTCTATTTAAATCTACACAGGAAAGGAGTGTAATTATTTACACTTACATTTTACACTTAAAATAATACAATGGAACTGATGGCAAATTTGATGTCAGTTCTTGCATAAGGGACGGTCTGGATATACTATATACTCTTTGGAATAAATCTACAAATTACACGTGTACAAATTTTACTGAGAGACTTGTCTCTTCCCTGGAATTCATTGTACGTAACTAGAAGACGTTTCTATTGTGCTGTGACGAAACCTCACGTGCTTTACCTGTGATTGATGAACAATTATTATCACAAACATGCTTTATTAAATCATGACAACATGGAACCAAAATAACATCTATGTACACGAAAAACAGTAGCAGAGGAATCAATAAGCACCTGGGTTTCAAGGCAAGTTTCAGGTACTCTCCCTAGGGAAGGTTTCCATGGCAAATTATCTTCCTTTTCCTCCTGATCTTCCTTCACCTTTCCCCTCTCCATTTGCTGGGATTTCGCATGGTTGAGGCAGGAATCCAGGATTCTTTCCACTGTCTCAGAACTCTCTTGGCTCTCTGCCATCATTTCAATAAGCTGAGCTTTTGTCATCCGGACTTTAACCCGAAAAGCTCCCTTATCTTCGCTGGTCTCAGAAGATGAAGTATCTGACAATGGCTCACAATTCATGGGATAAATATTAGAAATGGATCTGCGCACTAAGCGCATACTTTCAAGCCTAGACTTAGCGTTCGTGGGTATCCCAGAAAGGGCCCTTCGTGGCTTGCGCTGGTAATTCTCCAACTTTGGCAATTGAACAAGAAAATAGAGGTGCTTGGCGTTGAGACTCGCGGATCCATCCAGAGGTTTTGCTTTCACTCCCATATGACGAACTGCTTCTGAATGCAAAATGACATAACCTGAATAATCTGCGAGAATCTGATCTACTGTCACAGGCTTCTTCACCTTCAACACTTGCCCATCTAATTTCATGATCTTAACACGCCCATGATGTCCTCTGAACAAAATTGCGTTGCCCATGATTTCCAATTTGGAAACCTAAATCTAAAAATTAGTATCTAATGTTGGGGGTTTTATTTGGGTTATATAGACATATTGATAAGTAGCGACAATTTTGGAGTCCATTCGAAACGTGTTTATTAAATTACGTGGGAGGATTGTTAAAACTGGTCAACAATTAGCAGAAGTGTTTCAAATTAATTTTGCTAGGCTGCGTCTTTTACCAATCTTTATCGTAATATAATATTTCTTTAGCCCTGACTTTTCTTTGTGTGTATTCATATTTACAAATATCTTGTTTTGGATTTTGAAAAAAAAATGTAACAGTAATAACGGCTGCGGCTGCACTGCAGCTGCAGCCCCCGTCAAATATTGTCATAAAAGCTTGTTGTGATAACTGGAAGTGAGAAATAGAATGTGGACAATTTTGGTGATGCCACAAACTTTTGAACGACAAATGTTATATGCAATATGTTTGCCAAGGATTTAAATTATCTATAAATTCAGGGCAAGAAAAAAAAATGCAATCTTTTGCTGTAGTCAGCATCTGTGGCTGCTACTAAAGCAATTGATTTATGTTGACACGACAGACAACAGGGAACTTAAAGGACTAAAATAATATTCTAAAGAGATAAGCCAATGCATTGCTTTTAAGGTTAGCATGTGGCGTATAAAATAAAACTGTTGCTGTCAAATATAGAAAATTTGGAATATCATCAAGAAGTATCCTCAAAAGTCAAATATCGTGTTCCTGTATAGGTGCATCAAAATTGGAACTCATTGTGATAGAAGGCCCACATTTTGAAGGGCAAAGCTTCATGGAAAAGCAGGGAACTTCAAAGACCAGACCTTTCGCTGGTCTTTGAGTTGTAGCACCCTTATATTCAATAAGCCTTTAGAGATAACGTTTGCCCGTTTCATAAGTCTCTAGGATTTTTTGGAAACACTCCTAATATGAAATATTCCACCCAGAATAAAATATTTTGTATAGTTCAGGGATCTACAAAGGTTACATAAGGATTCTATGGTGATTTAGATACCCTGGGATCATGAACAACTAAAGAACATTTCCTAAAAGAGAGAATTGTGTGGAGAGTGAAAAAGTGACTAGATGAAATGTGGTGGCATTGTACGGAAATCTAGACACATTGGGCTCGTGAAGAACTGAAGAGCGTTCCTAAAATAGAGAATAATATATAATGTGACTAATCAGGTAACTGAAGACACTCCTACTATGAAATGTTTCAGCAAAAATATAATAGTTTGAATAGTGTACGGATTTATAGAGGTAGCAAAAGGATTCTATGGGGGTCTAGACATCTTGGGATCATCAAAGACCAAAGCATGTTCCTAAATAGAGAATAGATTGAATAGTATGCAATGTGACAAAACCATTACATGAAAAGGGTTGAAAGTTTATTTATTGTTAGTCATAAAACTGCTACATGAAATGGGGTGAACGTTGATTTATTGTTATAAGTAAAATTGATTTTTTCAAGGGATTTGTTGAAGTATGTTACAGGGCATATCAAGCTGTAAGGACACTGCTGTTGTGTAATGTTATTTTCAGGACTATGAAGGCTTTATTATTTTGTAGATGCCTGTGTAGCTAATATTGTTGTACATCATATTTTCTTGTCAGCGTGCAAAAAAAACTAATTGTCAACAAGACAAGGATACATATAGATTGCACACATCTATTCTACCAAAGGCCAAACTGATAATTTTATGACTACCAAGGCCATGTCCCATTTCTAGGCAAGCAAGATGTCGTTTGAAATGTGTCTTTGGTTAAGCACACAAAGCATCACAATCCTCAAAATGTAAAACAATAAAAATTACTACTTATAAAACATGAATCTAAAAGTAGGGTTAAAACAATAGTATGATTATTTACGCATCATTGATGTGCTGCAATTTTTTGTTTATATTTTTAACTTCGTTCTCCCAGAGAATAATATATAAATTGATACACCGTCATCAAAGCTGAGTTGGGTCATCGTAAAATCAAAGTTTGAGCTTAATAATAATACATCTAGTGTCTTGAAAGAGTAGAATTGACAGCCTTAGAGTTGTCGCATGATAGTATCAAATTGAAGTTCTAGTGACACTTACAGAACATATATGGTTTGCAACAAGACAGTACTTGCCCTGGTAGATAACTGCAACATGGAAAGCAGAGGGTTTCCTAAAATAACAATCCTTGGAAACGCTAAAAAGTTATCCATGACTAGTAAAACATAATTGAATTTTTAGTTTGAATAATACAAATTTAATTAAAAATGTAAGGAACTTCTCTTTGAGGTATTTTGTCAAACAGTTCACTGCCTTGTCTATACTTTCACATTTGGCATGCATGTATCCCGATGCTTTTACAACTACATCATCTTACAAAATTCTGTTATCCTTTAATGCTTTGATAGATGTTGATGTCCTATTCCAAAGCTTCCATTCTAGCACAGGTTGTGTATACTATTCAGCCCTTATATTTGACACGAAGCCTTGCTAGATATCACCTTTCCATCCTTTCAAATCAATTTCCTTGTAGAAAATGCAATCTGCACTGCTTACAACCAGAACAAATGGAACCAGTTAAAATCCCAAATGAAAAGGCAAAGCACTCTGAAAATCTTCATCGCTCCGAAAACTCCAGTAAAAAATAATAAGAAATTTAATATACAAAAAAGGCGATAGAATTACTTGGAAAAGAAGAGACTCTGAATAATAAGGAGCTTTTCTACTCTACACAGTCTTGAGTGTCTTACAGATTATAAATATCTCAGATCTGTGGGAAAGCTGATTTATAATGGTGCCATAACCCCAAACACTCGATCAAAGATGTGCAAGGCCTAGAGGGCTTGGAGGATTTAAATAGGTAGGAAATTATGCTGTTGTTAATGAATAATAAACTAAAGATGTGCAACAGCAAAGAGTGAAGACTTATGGGTGTAGAAAATACTCAAAAATCTATCCACGGAGCACAAATCCCAAATGCTCTGGAAGTTCCTCATTGTCGGCACCAAGCATGTTGTTTAAGCATTCCCAAATGCTGCAATAGTCACTATTTTCTAAGGCTTTGATGAAGAAATTGTAATGATAGAGTATAGCATAGGTCCATAGAGAATGGCAATAAAATATATGAGAAATGCCACTACTATTGTTTTCTATCAAAAGAGATAAACTTCATAGAAGCTACAGTTCAAAAGAAAAGGGTTGCAGTGTACTAGGGATATGGATACCCACCTTTGAAGACAGCAGCAAGCCATCGGGCTTCACATCAAACTCACCACATTCACTCCAGAATGAGCCAAGAAGTGTTACGGGGCTTTTGTTGGCTAGTTTGAATTAGTGGGTGATGTGGGTGCCACAAAAACCACCTGTAGCAATAGCAGATTGCCTACTTTTGATTGCCCACTGAACAAAAAGCAACTCAAATGACACTCTTAGAATTGTTCTTCTTCTACCCGCAATATTGCTGGTCCATAAGAGCCTTGTGAGCAACTGCAGCCTAAATTTATGCCTCTCACTAACGTTATCCTCGAGAGGAGGAGGAGGAAAATTTTCTTTTTTTTCTCTCAAATAGGTCAGGCAAGCAGATTGACAGAACACAATTTAAAATTTGTTTGGACCTTCGAATCGAGGCCGCACAGAAGGATTTAAGAATGCACGATATAGATATGCAGACATAGCTAGAGACAAATGGCAAGTAGATAGACACGTGGCATTGAATAGACCCTGTTTCAGACGTGGTATGCCAAATTGCTTGCAACAATTTTTTTTTATCACCTAATTTTGAACATATTTATATTTTAAATCTAAGCAGAGGAACGTTTTCAGCTGGGCACAAATAGGGTACAGAAAGATCTACAGTATTGAAATGATGAATATTAGAAAGAGTTTAATATTCTTGTGGCTCTTCTTTTTATTGATTGGGACTTTTTTTGATACATTTTCCAATGCTAAATCATTTTTTTTTGGTAACAAAAGAAACCAATAAAAATGCAACAAACTAAAGAACATTAATAACTGGTTTAACTTCAATTTACAGAGCACGATTAATACAAAAGTTACAGCATAAGTGCCCCGCAGTATAGATAAGGATTAATAATGTGTTTCTTGATAATACCAAAAATTATATAAAACATTCTTAAGAATAATCTAAAATATTGATATTCCTATTAAAAGTTTTAGCATAATTTATATCTTAATTCTTTTAAAAAAATTATCATTAATATAATGTGAGATTTGATCTTGAAACACATAAATAATCTAAAATGATGCTAAAAACATTCTTAAGAATAATCTAAAATATTGGTATTCTTATTAAAAACTTTAACATAATTTATATCTTAATTTGTTTAAAAAGTTTATTATTAATATAATGTGAGATTTGATCCTAAAACAAGTCTCACACCTGCAAATCACTATTGAGTCATGGGAAAATAAGTTTCAACTGCTATTTAATTGTGCCAATAGATATTGACTAATCCTACAGTGGAGCACGATGCCTATAGGAGGTCAGTACAATCCATTAAATAAAAACACACACACACACAAAAACAAACACATTTTAGAAACAAAAAAACAAAAACAAAAAAAACCATTTTAATTATATAAATTATATTTAAGATATATATCGGCGTACTTTATATAAATTATATTTAAGATATATATCGACGTACTTTATATAAATTATATTTAAGATATATATACTAAGAGTAAACTAGCTATGGTTCAATTGTAAAAACCTCCAAAATATTAGTAAAAGCCTACAAAATCTCACAATGGCAGCATAGTGCCTATAGGAGGTTAGCACAATTTGTCACAAAAAACAAAATAAAACACACACACACACAAACAAACACATTTTAAAACAAAATAAAAATAAATTAAATTAAAAAAACAAAAAAACAAAAAATCATTTGAATTATATAATCAATAATACTTAATTTCTTTAAGGAAAAAATATGGATTTGTCTAAGTTTATTTCATTCTGCTACCTAAAACTTATTCTTAATCGTTTAATCCAACCGCATGCAATTAGAATTTGTAGCACATCCATGCACAAACACATACTCTCTAACACATAAACATACATTTAGTTTTCTACGAGTATAATCCCTAACCTCCTTTAGATGCTGCTAGTTAATTAAATTGTACTATTTTAAAAAATAAATATGTGATTATAATTATTCATATATTATATATAATATAATATGTTCCACTTATTACTCCAAAATTATCAATTACACAAAAATAGGGAGAACAAAGGTAAGATGATTAAGAAAAGTTATTATGCTAGATAAGATGCAAGTATACTTGATAATGAATCTAATTATGGGGATGATGGGGACATGGTGAATGCTTGTTCATGGCTTTAGAAGATGAGAATAATACTACTAACTCTAAGAGATGTGTGAAGGAAAGAGCTCCTGAAGCAAGTGCTAATATTGAAGGCACTTTGGTAGCTTCTTTTCATTATGGACAAGAGAAGAACTACTGGGGTGTTGGCAAGAAGTTGAGTCTACTTTTTGGTCAAAAAATGGAAGTGTTTTCCCTGATTTTCAGAATTTGACACATTTGAACTTAAAATTTGAAGCACTTAGAGATGGAACCTTGAAAAAGGTCACTGATCATAAAATATAGTACTCAGAGTCTAGTTTCCAAATATGTAATTTATTTCAATACCCAGAGGCTACAAATTGACTTTTAATAGGCGTTTCTAAAAACCACTGTTTGAAAGTCACCTTTTTTTACCATACCTTGCTTATGTATGTCATCCATATTTTAACATAAATTATCATATTTTTCTAAATTCTTTTGGGAAAAGATTTGTAACTCATTGAAGCACGCTTTCAAAAAAAAATTGTAATTTTTTATTGAATATTTTTCTTGTTAAATTTTTATTATCTATATTTGTTGTTTTGAAAAAATTGTCATGTATGTCACGTATAAGATGACCTAAACTTATCATTTTTTGATTTTTTTTTTAAATTGAAAAAAATTGTTTGAAGTACGTTTTCGTGCAATTTGTTTTACAAAAAAATATTTTAATAAAAAGTTATTAAAATAGTTAATTTTTTTGATATTTTAAGTTAATCAACCAGTTTCATCATAAATTAATTGAAAAATAGAAAACCTAATCCAATTGTAAAAAAAATTACATATTGGAAATTTGCACTGTCTCATCTATAATGGGTTTTAATTTCATCGAAATTTTTTGCAAAAAAAGTCATCAACCATATATCCAAAGTCACTATTTTTTGTGACATTGTCAAGACCTTCAACTTGCAGGTCAAACCAGGTTGATGGCCTAGGTTCAGATCCCCAATGCTTTTCCCAAACCAAGAAACAAAGCACAAACCCAACCAAATATTCATATTTTAAAAAAATGGGATCCCATTTCATAAAAAAATATTTTTTTATGGTTTTACGAAACGGGATCCCATTTTGGAAATTGCAATGGAAATTTCCATTTTAATTTATTTTCAAAAAAGAATCCCATTTTGAAAAGTTTCCAAAATGGAAATTTCCATTTTGGAAAATTTTCAAACGGGACATTTTCCAAAATGGATTTTTTCAAAATGGGATCCCATTTTTTAAAAACTGGGATCTCGTTTTAAAAAAAAGAGATCCCACTTTTTAAAAAATGGGATCCCACTTTTTAAAAAACGGGATCCCACTTTATAATTTAAATGGGATCCTGTTTTGGCTCGAGACCCCTAACCTAAACGGGATCTTGTTTATTAAAAATGGTATCCCATTTTCTTGAAGTCAATTTTGAGTTTTTTTCTAAGGAAAAAACTTTCATGTTTCATGGACTCATCTTCTTGCATTTACCCAAGAATTATTAAAGTATACTTTTGTTAATTAGCAAAAGGTCTTGGTAATATGTTAGTTTATGAATTCTTGTAATGGAAGTATACTGACAAGGTCCTCTTTAACAAAGAATTAAATTCAACTGTTTTTGCCCATGATGATATATTTTTAACCCAA
Source organism: Sequoia sempervirens (assembly GCA_007258455.2). Taxonomy (NCBI): domain Eukaryota; kingdom Viridiplantae; phylum Streptophyta; class Pinopsida; order Cupressales; family Cupressaceae; genus Sequoia; species Sequoia sempervirens. The sequence continues at coordinate 130,196,605 of VDFB02270651.1, forward strand.
AATAATGAGGAGATGATTTCATTGCTTTCTTTGACTCTTAACGTTTTCTATCTAAAGCATTTAATGCATGGAACCCTCCAAAATGGAGCATTATTATGATCATATTGGTTGTGGTATTTTTAGTAGTATACTCTAACTAGGTTTGTTCATGAGAGAGCTTTCTAGTTCCTGATATTTGTGCCAAAGGGGATGGTGCAATTTAGTTTAAATGCATGTGTTTTTTTTTTCTTTTTTCTGTAACATGAATTATAGAGAAATCTTTTGGATTTAACTATGTATGCTTATCATACTCAGTGATCCATCATTAGGAAGAATACACTATTGAATTCAAAAGCTTTCTCTACAACTTCATGAACTATAGAAAACTCATATGAACATTAATTATAGATACATTAGATTTAGTGTTGCAGACTCTATCTCTGAGGTACCTAGCTTTGCGTTGCTTTAAGGAAAAACTAGTCTATAGGAGATGTGTTAGTAGCTTCACATATCATAGAGAAAATCTTAAAAATAGATAAACTTATTTTATTTCATTGGTGCAAAATACCATTGCATTTTTATAGTTAGTTTTGTCCTAAATGGCACATCTTCTAGATTCATTCCTTCTCGAAAAGTGTTTGATCTACAATATATACTATTTATATTCATTTCCACATCTTACAAAAAAAATTCATTTTCATTATTCCAATATTATTGTTTTACATGAACTTATTTTATATTGCATCTACACACGATATAGATTATTTAGCTACAAATAGAGGTAACTTTATAGATATTAACTATAATATGCACAAAAAATTAGTATTTGGTTTGGAGGTGATGATTTTTATCTTCCACTACCCATATCCTCAATAGTGTGGAATCATAGTCTCAAGTTTGAAGATGTTGCTTAGATATGGAAAAAATGGTGTTGTTTAAAATCCTTGGAATTTTTAAGCCTATACAATTGATGAGCATAAAATAAAAATGTACAACCTTTTCCATCATCTTCTTAGAATACATTTTAGTGGGTTATTAATAGTTGTAATCAATTATAGCATTGTTAATTGTCACCCTTGAAAAATTTACATTATGTTTGACTTCCCCCTTTATGCTTGAGCTCAATTATGCTTATTAATCATTTGTTGTATTGTCATATTTGATAAATAAAATTAATTTTGAGAAATTACATTGATTATTTATTTAATGTGCACCTAAAAATAAAAATAGGTCCAAACTAGGGCACCCTTCTGCTTGTTTTCCCTATATTGGCCCAAACTTTAATATTTTATTGTCAACCTCAATATGTTTGCAAATTCAAAATTATTTTTCAGCTTATCAAAAGAATTAATGTGAAAAATGTTGGAAATCTTATAAATATAAGTATTTCCCTCCACTTGAACTCCTATGGAAAACTAAACAATTTAAACATCTTTTGAGTGTCCTAAAAAAAAATCAACAAAATTCAAGAGCAATATAAGTAACATTTCTATAGTACTTTATCAGTCAAGATCATGTTTTCTACACATCATAAAATCCATATTCATGCATAGTAAGATAATTCATGTTTTATATTTTCCATGGTTATGAGCACTAGCCTTTACATGATTCAAACAACTATCAAATTTTCTTTGTGTGAGATGAGCTAATTGACCTTAGCCTAACAAGGAATGCAATTTTGAGTAGTAAGCTACAACATAGTGATTTATTATTCATTTTAGCCATTTTCCTCTACTCAACCTAGGGTGAGCACTCTTTATCAACATCATCATAATATTTTATGGAGGTGGAAACATTAAAATAGGGTTTGACTAAGGCAAGCCCCTATATGGCACAACCCTTCCTCTCTTGTCTTTCTTGCAAGTTATAAGTCAAATGCATTAAAGAAAATTACAGACCTCAAAGCATCAAATATAGATCAAGCATGCAAATACCTTTGTTTTAAATTAAGGAAAGATTGATTATTCACTAATTGACAAAATTTAGAAGCTAATATCAATAGGGAAGAAGCTCTAAAGACTTTGATGCTCCTTTGCAGACTCTAAATTTTAAAAAAACACCAATTTTAAATAGGGGTACCTCACCCTTGTCCAATAATTTCTTCTCCAAAATTTAGTGTTAGGTTCCTTATCTCATGTAGTCTTCTCTCCTACTATTTGTTTGTGCATTTCAATTATGTATTTCTCTAAATTAGTGACATTGTGTTTCATTTGTATTGTTTCAAATTTTCATCATTAATCTCACACATCACATCATTCAATCCATCATCCCAATAAAAAGGGACCAAAACCCTAACTAGTTATTTTAGCTTTTCCTTTTAGGACAATAGCCAAGTAGTTTTCTTGGTTACTCTTGTGTCTCCCAATAGTTAATTGTTGAATGCATGATTTAGGTTAACCACTAGCCAAGATTTCATTTCCCATCCTATTCTTTGGTTGAATCCGATGTCTCTTACATTTAAAGATTTTGATTTATATAGCTATTATTTTGAAAATAGAGAAAATGATAAGTTATTTGAGAGATTTTTTGTTCAAAGTGCATTCATGTTATGTTAAAACCTTGAAAAATTAAAGGTTTGCAAGTCATTATTCTTTTCATAAAACTAGAGAAATGATTTTTGACCATTTTAAAAGTAAATTGAATTAGTTACCATATTTTTCATGCTAGAAATAGTCATTTATTAATTGAATTGAACCTATTAAGCTTATTTAAAAGCTTGAAAACATTAAATTCATTCATGCATGTACTTTATAGAAACAACTTAGGTCATCTTACATTTCCAAAGTTATGTCTAATCTTAGACTTGAACCTTCGTAGTCTAAGAACCACATACACTATCTTACTTATTCAAACTTTTAAAAATTTTGAATTCTATTTTCTTAAACTAGGGCACCCTCACCTTTTTCCTACCATTTTTTATCTTTTAAAATTCAATGACAACTTTTTATTTCTAACTCCTTTTTAGATGTCTTTTGTTTCTGATTATCTAGTTTTATTTTGTATCATCTTCCCTTCTCTTCATCCTAGGAACACTTATGCATCTTGGATCTTATAATAAATTTATGAGCTTCACAACCTATTATTCTATATCAAACCATACTATGAGACAAATTTGTAGAATCATGGATTCTCATTCTTCACCTACATTCAGTGTTGAGCATGAGTTGGTTAACTCTTTCACTCAAGGAACCATAACTACACACTCATTCTCTGATACAACTGCTATTCTAACTTGCCAATGTATTCTTTAGCACAATCTATTCATGTGAACTTAAAAATTGTTATTGCACATGTTCTTGAAGATGAAATTCAAAATTTAGAAAAAGATTTCAATATTTTCCAATTATACTTAAATAAAAAATATTTGGCTAGAGAAATTGTCCCTCTTGTACATATAAGCTTAGAAAATTTATCAATGATTCATAAGAAATAGAAGTTTTTAGATTGAGTTTGAGAGTTTTTATTGATGAATCATGGAACAAACTCAATCTCATTGCATTCCTCTAACATATCCTACTTTTAGTCCATTATCATTTGCCATTTTAAAAAGTGTCAATCCCGAAAAACATTGAAATACAACGCTTTGAGAAGTATTAGAAAAGGAGATCCTAATAATCATGTATCCACATACTAATTTATGTAGTGATTTCATTTTAAAATATTATCTCTTAGTTAACTTCTTCCCTTGATCATTCAATGGCATGGCCTTGGAATGGTTTTTCTTGTTACGTAATAATTCAATCACTTCCTTTTAAAAACTCATTGATGAATTCCTTCAACATTTCCAACCAAATATTCAACCTCAAGTCATGTTAACTAATTTGGTCCATTGTAAATAAGGAGTTAAAGAAAAGTGGTTGATTTTATAGGGTAATACCTAGCCCTCTACTCTTAAATTTCATATTCCCTCCTAGATGCCAATGTGCAAAGGGTATTTATTAGAAATTTACAATGAAACATCTAGGATACAATTTTCTTAATGAGATATCCTTAATTTATACATATATGCAAGACTCTTTGTGATTATCAAATTTTGGTTAGCCAATATGAGGGTTCAACTTCATTGAATCTTGATAATCAATCCAAAGTCATTCCTAAATCTAATTATCTATCATTCAAAACATTAAAACAAATTTCATCAAAATAAACTCTACTCCATCTTCCAATAACATCCAAACACAAGTTATCCCTACATCTAGAACACCTTACCAATTCAAACCAACAAATAAATAATTTTTATAGTTTCCCAATTCTCTTAATTCCATCAGGATGCAATTACTTAATAACAACATTATTGAACTTCCCCCATTCATCCTATTTATACAACTAAACCTTTACCTCCTTGCTTTAATTCAAAAAGTATTTTATCAATATCACCATACACATGGACATGATACTGAGTGATGTATGCTTCTTAAGCACCTTGTGTAAGACCTCATTGTTTCTAATATCATCTAGTTATCTAGTGTGAATAATAAGGGAATAAATTAGTTGTTCATACTTATCAAAATATGAAAATATTTACCAAGCCATTATTGATCCATTCTCCTAACCTTATAGAACAAACTGACAATGAATTTGATCAATAACATACTATATCCTAGTATAGTCAATAAGATATATGTCTATCCTTGTCAATACCAACCTAAACTCTTACTTGATATCACCTTCACTCATATTAATGCTTCCATGCATGTATCTAATGGTCCTCTCTATGTATTATTGGTATAATTAATGATAAACCCAAATAGGGAATACTCATTGAATGTGATCATAGAAGAATTTTTTTATGTGCATGAATTATGTAAAGATAAATATGAACAATTAGAAGTGTCTATGAGAGCTCATGATGGTTCCACTCATCCTACAATTGGTTCCTTAACCCTCCTCATTGAAGTTGGACCTGAGAAATTGGATGTTCTATTTACTATAGTCCCTACCTTAGAGTAATTTCATGTAATGTTAGGTCATCCATGGCTTGCTTCCATGAATACAGTTTCTTTTTCTATCCATAAGTGTCTTAAATTTCCATTTAGAGGAAAAATACATAATATTTAAATATCATAGTGGATTTCAACCTTTGTCTCTTCATGGAAACTTAATTATGGAACCTTCTACTTCCTCTAAGATTGTTCCATTAGAGTACATTAACATGCTCTCATTCACATGTATTCCTTCCACTCAGCCTATGAGTGAATCACTAGACATAACCTTTACCTCACAAGATTAACCAATGAATAAAGAGCCTTCTCCCTTGTACATTCTTGCTCGTGTCAATGGGAACATTGTAACTGGTGTCCTCATTGACCCTATGAGCCAAGTGAATGTTATCATGAAGAAACTCTACTTATAAATTTTTTGCACAAAGAGGAATACAAAGAATCTAAGGCCACTATATACAAACAAGATGGACTCTCGGTCCCTCCTATTGGTTCTATTACTCTTTTGCTATTGGTAGGACCCAAGGCTGCAGATACTTCTATTGTCATAATTCTAGAGTTAGACCTATTTAGGGTGAAACTATGCATTTCGTGGTTGGTTTCTATGAATGGCATCGCTTTGGTGGTTCAAAAATGTCTCAAGTTCTCTCATGAGGGATCTATGCATGTTGTGCATGAAACCAATTACAAATCACTAGTGTCACATGGGGGCTTCTCGTTAGACCACTTTTTTCCCACTCTGGTTAGACCTCTCCCTCCAAGGACATATTTTCTATACTATGCTTATGTCAAGTATAAGACCAGGGGCATGATGCCAAAAGTGGCCTATCCAATATCTCCCTATGCTATCTCAGTAAAAGGTTCCATGATCGTGAAACATTAAGCTGCATCCTCCTCTGAACAAAAGGGGAAGGGGAAGCTAGTTCATGATCATGGGCCTTCATCTTCTACATCTAATTTTCCATCTGCTCCTTCTTATTACCTCACTATGGTGTCCTCGACTGCTTCTCCCACTCCTTGCATGGGGAGCTCATTGGTGCCTGCTTGGTGAAAAGCTAAGCATCAAGTGTTTGAACTTTCTACCTTGCCCACAATTCCTAGACCTATTGTTTAGGGTAAAGGGAAGGGTCCTTGTTGATTTTCCACTATGTCTCAGCATCCATGACCTCCTATCATTCTTCCTCCTTCCCCTCTCACAAAAAATGGAAAGAGGCCCACTACTAAGGAAATTTTGTCTTCTTCTCCACCTGCTGTTGTTTCTACTCTTGCACTCTTTGCTCCTTCCCATGTCCAAGAGGTTGGCCTTCCACTAGCCATGATTGTGGAGGAAATTCCCATGGCAGAACAAGAGCCTCCTATCTCTTCTTAGGCTATAAATTATATTGACTAGAGCCAATGTAACTGGCTTGTGCATGAGCGTAAGCGCAGGAGAAAAGCTTTGGCCATGGAATAAGTTGCCTCATAAAAGATAAAGTGGGAGCCAATAGCTCCTATTTCTACTATGTATCCTCCTTCTTCTCCTTCTACTTCAATTCCACTCACCTTCATTTTGATTCCAACTCCCCCTTTGGGTGTTGGTGATCCTCACCCAAAAGGGTGCAAGTGTTCATTGGTCCTTTCATGGAGCCTCCGCTCTTGATATCCCTTTCAGATATGCCTCCTTTTTCTTAGCCTATAAACATGTGGAATATAATGGTGGTGTCTATTGTGGCTTTTTATTCTCCTTCATCCACCTCTAGTTATATTGTGGGGATCTACCATCCTTTGTTGAAGCATAAGCCATAGGATGACCTCACTTCTAGTGGTCATTGGAAGAAGGGCACACCTTCCTCAAGAGCTAGTCCTATTTTTTCTTATGTCATCCTTGTGATGGAGGCATCGTCTTATTCCTTTGAGTTTTTCATTTCCCCTTGTGATGAGGATGGTAGTGGATCTCATGAGCCTACTACTCCCACACGATTAACACATGGAACTCTAGTGAAGTGAGTGTTTAACTTGGTGGAGGATTTCTCGACTCTATCTTTCTTCTTTGTAAGAATATAATGGTGGTGTCTATTGTGGATTTTTCTTCTCCCTCCTCCACCTCCACTTTTCTATTGGGGATCCACCATCCTTCGTTGAAGTATAAGTTATCTAGGACATAACCTCACTTCTAGTGGTCATTAGAAGATGGGCTCACCTTCTTCAGGAGCTAGTCCTATTTTGACTTATGTCATCCTTATGATGGAGGCAGCCCCTGAGTCCATTGAGTTTGTTATTTCCTCTCATCATGAGGTCCATAATGGATCTCATGTGCGTCCTTCTTCTCCCACATGATTAACACATGGTGATCTGGTGAAGTGCATGTTTAACTTAGTGGAGGATGTCCTAACTCTATCTTTGATCTTTGCAAGATTGATGACCCTTAGCTCACAAGATCTCAACAAGGAAGACCTTGAGGTGCCATATTCCTTGGTCCTTGTTGCAGGAGAGTCAGAGGGTACTCCTTTTTCCATCCTACCCTTGCAAACCTATCCTCCCTCATTGTATAATAAGCTAGATTGGGAGCACGGTGACTGATGAGCCTAGTTTTTGGTCCAAATTTGGGCAGAGTCTATAGTTTATCTGTGGAAGTTGTCATGGACTTTGATGTAAATGTTGATATTTTCATAATGTTTCCCTCAAACCTTTGATATTAGGCTTAATCTGATTTCTGCAAGTTTTAATGACATAGGCATATTATGTGGATTATCTATATTGATTTTTACACGTGGTTAATGAATGTTCCTTAAGGTGGTTATAGATATGCAGTTATTGTGTGTATTGACATTGCCATGTAGATTTAATTTAAAGTTGCTAAGTTGAGGATGACATCGGCAACTGGGCATGCATCGTAACATCTAGCAAAGGAATGGCTCAAAGGTCAAAGGAGGTCGATGATAGAAGATTCCTCATGCAAACTGAATGTAACTGCCTTGTAGTGGACTTTAATGATTGAGTAGACACAAGTGTTTCTAAATATTTGTTTGGACTTGCATGTCTGAGTAGATTCCATGCACGTGTAAGCATTGCCACTCCACTTTCTTTGTTTTCTCTAAATGGCATCCTCCCAGTCATGGAGTTGACTAACCTATTTAGCTGATAGTATAAATAAAGATTTGATGCTCCTTCATAAAAGGTTGCATGATTTGATAGTGTACTAGCACTCTCAAGTTTTACAGATACATTACTCTTTTGTACTCAAGATTTACAGTGAATAAAATAAAGTTATGAGTTCAAGCATTTGAATTCTCATTAGTTTTAGAGGATACTTATCCAAGGGGGGCCACTTGGTGAGTAATCTATCCTTTTAGTTTAGTACTAGTTTATTATTACTTGTTGTTTAGTAAATAGTTAGAAATCTGGCATCAACTGTTCCTGCAGCCACTAGAATTTGATTTTGTGACTATTCCTCCAGCCAAAGCAGACAAAGTAGTTCCCTATTTGTTGCTTAGATTCTCATTACTATTATGCATTTTAGTTTGATGTAGTTGTTGATTGATGGTTGGAATTTATGGTATTCCCTTTTGAACAATTTACTTTTAGCATTGTGTGTTCCTTAGTTGTAGAATGAAATGGCTACTTTGAGTTCCTAGTGTGCATACTGTGATGACCCATTTCAAGTTCGCATCCTTGGGTTGACAAGTTAAATGCATCTTCATGATGATTGAAATAGCTATTTAGGTTAGATGTCCAATCTCTGAATCATGGCTGTAAGGGCTTAATTATTAAATCATTGTCGGAGGCCAACATTTTTGGTGTCATTGTTAGGGATGGTGTCAAACTAGGGAATTATTTGAAGTCATTGGTATCTTTTCTTACTGTAGTGTTTCTAGAAGTTTTTCTTAGTGTATCCTTATTTAGGAAGTAATGACCCCGCTTATTCTTTACCAATTCTTTGTGTGAGATGGCTGATAGTGAGTGAAACTGCATGCATAGAGGAAGGAGAAGGGATGCTTATGGGAGATTCCTTCCTAACAATCCTAATCCATTCCAACTAATTGAATATCAAAACCTACCAAAAGAAGAAGAAGAAGATCCACACCCCTTTATTGATGCATTTCCTGATCTGACTAGCTCTGAAGTCTCCTTTGAAGATCAAAATCAGCTTGCGAACCCCTTTGCTTTGGGACCACATCAAGTAGGAATGGGTGATGCAAATAGGAAAAGGCCTAACCAACTAGATTTTCCCTTCCCCATTGTCCATCAGAATGAATTTGACAACATCAAGAACATTCCTGCTTTAGCACTCCCCAAGTTTTATGGAATTCATCATAGAAGACCGTGATGCCTTTTTGTTTGAGTTTGACATACTCTGCAGGAGCTATGATTATACTACTAATGCCCATAGGCTTAATATATTTCCTCCCACTCTAAAAGAGGCTACATTAAGATGGTTCATGAGCCTAGGCAAAGGTATTGTGGAAACTTGAGAAGACATGAAGACAAAATTCCTTGAGAATTACAAGGAATATTGTAGGGGTAGCGACATGAGAGGAGGTGAAATTTTTAGGATGGAACAAAAGGAAGATGAGAACTTGGAAGATTACATTGCACTGGTTTTTGTTTTTCCTATAATAATCTCCACACCATACACTCAATGAAGAATCACAAAAGTTTCTTTTCCCGAGGAATCAATGATAGCTGCACTGATGCCTTGGACCTCATGGGAGGAGGAAATATCTCCCAAGTTCCTTGGGAAGCTATCAAGAAAATATGCCATAATTACTCTAGGGCAGCTTCAAAGAAAGGGAGAGCTTACCAATCTTCCATGGGTAAGTCAACTACCAGTGGAGTTTCAAGAATGGGGATTACTAATTTACTGGCAGACTTCAAGCAAGACATTATCAATAATCTAGCTACTCAACTATATACATTTTAGGCCAAGAAGAAGCAAGAGGAGGCAGTGGCAATGTTGACAAAGTATTGCCCCCACTGTAGATGCAAGATGGTATCTAATCTTGAAAGCAAGTAGATTTCATCTGAATTCAAACCAATCCATATTAAAGAAGACCAAGTCTACTATGTTGCACAAAGGAATCCTTGGGCTCCAAAACAAGGTATACCATCAAATACACTATCTTATGTTGGGCCATATTTTAATTCATATTCATTTGGTAACTAATGGCAGCCCCCATATCCATTCAACTATGGAGGATATCCACCACAGTCTTGGAGTAACCCTCCAAATGCTTGGCCCAATCATCAAAGTTCTCCACCCTAGTGGCAACAACCTTAGGGGAATTGGCAGTAATTTAAAGGGCATTGGAAGCCACCTCCTAGAAATTGGCATTGAAAAAATCAATGGAGGGGAGGAGAACAATGGCTTGCCCAAAAAAATAGTTACATGCAACCACCTTTTCAGCCCCAAAAGCCTGCTATAATGCCTCCACCTACTAATCCAAACTTAAATGCACCTAAACCTGCTCAGCTACTAGCTTAGCCCACACCCAATCCAAATAAAAAACCATAGCAATAGCCTGTATACTCTACTGATTCAAATCAATTCCCTGCATATGTTGTGAGTTTAGGTGACATCCACTTGCATTCAGGAACTAGTTTACTAGCCCCTTCCAAGTCCATTATCACTAAGCTTCCTATGGAAGAGGAGGAGGAACTTCTGAATGATCCCATTCAGCCAAGTGTACCTAAAAATCCTAAACCAATCCAAGTCAAGCAGACTGAATAAGAACCACCATTTCCTCAAAGATTGGAAGTTTCCAAGAAGACAAAAGAAAATGAGGATACAACTTTTGATATTTTGGATCAGCTGAAGCATACATGTGTCCATATACCTCTATTTTAGGTCATAAAGGATTTTCTAATCTACAGTAAGGAAATCAAGAAAGCATGCCTCAAGAAGCCAGGTAGGGAAAAGAAAGACCCAACTATAGTTCATGTGATGGGACAACTAGCTGACATCATGCTGGAAAAAGTAACTATTCCCAAGTATAATGACCCAGGTAGTTTTGTGGTAGCAGTTGTTATAAACGAAGTCCAAGTAAAGAATGCTTTAATTGACTTAGGGGTAGGAATAAATATAATGAACAAAGACATCCTGCAACATCTAAATGTTGCAAGTATGAGATCTACTCCTGTCCTATAGCTTGCTAATAGCTCTACTATTAAGCCTGATGGTATAGTGGAGGATCTTGTGGTAGTTTTAGACTCCTGTGAGTACCCAACAGACTTTATGATTATTTCTTCTAAAGCTACACTAGGTGGGTATCCCATTATTCTTGGAAGGCCATGGTTGGAAACTGTAGATGCATACATTGGATGTCGGTTAGGTGACATGACCATTTCAGATGGGAAGAGAACTAAAAAAAAATTCTTTATCCTCCTGCTTAGCCATCTCATGATGAAGATAATCTTGTATGGCCACATGTTGGTGAAGAGGCTGAGGAAGTTAATTCTGTGGCACAACTTATGATGTTAGGTAGAAGCTCTTTCATGCAGCTCCAAGATGAGGATGAAGTATTGGCTAACATCATTTAGAACCATTATGAAGTGGAGGAAGCATTTTCTTCTCATTCTTCTACTCCAGTCAAGACACTTATGCCTACTCTTCCTACAACCATTGTTCATCCATACATTCTTCCTGCAGCCACTGTTCCTGCAGATAGACTTCCTACAACAACAGGTATGTCCCATACATTTTTTCAATATAAACTAAAGGTACCATGTGTTAATAAAGCAGTCATGATAGAGTTAACTACATAAGTACAGGTTTTAGAAGGAAAATATCTGAATGTTAATAGTAATTTAAGTGAAGAACAACAATTGTTATTAACAAACTTATTAAAGATCCATCAACATGCATTTGTGTGGGATTATCATGACATGAAGGGATTTGACTCTAAACTTTGTACACACAAAATTTACATAAGAGATGATTGCACCCCAGTAAGACAACCACAAAGAAGAATTAACCTTGCACTGAGAGAAATTGTAAAAGGCGAACTGCAGAAATTACTAGATGCAAGATTTATCTACCCCATTTTAGATAGTCACTGGGTGTCTCCATTAGTGATTGTGCCCAAGAAAGGAGGTAAATGGCTAGTTTATTTTGATTATAGGGAACTTAATGCTTCCACCAAGAAAGACCACTTTCCCTTTCTCTTCATTTATCAATTTTTGGACACACTTGTAGGAAAGAAATATTTTTCCTTTCTAGATGAATTTAGCAGCTACAACCAGATCCAAATTACACCAGAGGACTAGGAGAAGACCACATTTACCTATCCATGGGGGACCTATGCCTACTCGGTACTCCCATTTGGCTTATGCAATGCACCTGCAACATTTCAGAGGATAGTCATTAGCATATTCTTAGACATTTCTCATAATTGCATGGAAATTTATATGGATGACTTTACCACATATGGTGTTGATTTTAATCAAGTGTTGGAAAATCTTAAGAGAGTCCTACAGAGATGGGAAGACCAAAACTTGTCCTTAAATAGTGAAAAGTGCTTAATGATGATGCAGGAAGATGTAGTTCTTGGCCACTACATCTCCCACAAGGGAATTCAAGTAGATCCTACAAAGATTGAGGTAATCACAAATCCGCCCACACCTGCAAAACAAAAAGATGTTAGGAGTTTCTTGGGTCATGCAGGATATTATAGGCATTTCAGAAAAGAATTTCATCAGGGTAGCAATACCATTGTATACTCTTCTCACTAAAGATGTTGAATTCCAGTGGACTAAAGCTTGTGACAAGGAATTTTCTGACTTGAAGGTAGCTTTGAATTATGCTCCTATACTCAGAGGACCTAATTGGGAGCTTAATTTCCACATCCATATTGATGCATCAGATTATGCCATAGGAGCAGTCTTAGGACAAAAATAAGCTATTGAAAATTTTATTTACTTTGTCAGCAAAAATTACAAGGAGCTAAATTCAATTATACAGTGACAGAGAAAGAAATGTTGATAGTAATCTATGCATTGAACAAATTTAGACATTACATAATAGGTTACCAAATCTTTGTGCACACTGATCATGCAACAATTAGATATCTCATGAATAAACCTTTGATCATAGGTAGGCTCGTAAGATGGTTATTGTTGATGCAGGTGTTTGATATAACCATTGTGGATAAGCCAAGGAAGGCCAATGTTGTTGTATATTTTCTTTCAAGGCCGACTACATCAGAAGATAATTAGCCAATAGATGACTATTTCCCTGATGAGCATCTATTCTCCCCCAGCATACAAACACCCTGGTATGCTGACATAGCCAATTATTGGGTCATAGGTACAGTTCCTTCTCACTTCTATCCAAAAGAGAAAAGGGCACTCATTGAAAAATATTTTCCTTTCTCCTAGATTGTTGAATGTTTGTTTTATACCGGACCAAACCATGTCATGAGGAGATGTGTGAGAGAATATGAGACATATGAAATCTTGCATGAATGCCACAATGAACCATGTGGAGGAAATTTTGCAACCAAGAGGACAACAATGAAGATTTTGAACACAAGATATTACTGGACAACACTCCACAAGGATGCAGGAAGGTATACTAGAAAATGTGATAAATGTCAAAGAATGGGTAAACCAACCAAATATGATGAGATGCCACTTTTCCCTCAAATAGTAATCACTCCTTTTGACAAGTGGGGATTGGATTTTGTGGGACTCATTTATCCTCCATCAAATGGTAAGTCTTATATCTTTCTATGTACTAATTATGTGACAAAATGGGTAGAAGTTAAGGCCATGAAGCAAGCAAGACATAACAAGGTTGTAGAATTTCTTTATGAGGAAATTTTCACAAGATATGGAGTTCCAAGAGAAATAGTGACTGATCAAGGAGCTCAATTCACATCAACCCTCATTGTAGCACTAGTCAATGAGTACAACATAAGGCACATGAAGTCTACTCCTTATCATCCCCAGGCTAATTGCCAAGTTGAGGTGACCAATAGAGAAATTGAAGCCATTTTTACCAAAACAATAGCTATCCATAGAAAGGATTGGGAAAATAGATTACCAGAAGTTGTTTAGGCCTATGATACAACTTGGAAAACAACTATAGGCTTCACTCCATTCAAGTTTCTATATGGAAAGATAGCCATGATTCCCATCGAATTTGAATATAAGACTCTTAGGACTGCAGTAGATTTGGGGATGAATATTTTTGAGGCACAAAGAGAAAGAATCATGCAGCTAAATACTTTGGATGAGATAAGAAGAGTAGCCCTGCATCATACAGATGTAGTGCAGAATTAGAGAATCAAGTAACATAACAAATTTATGAAGGACAAAAAAAATTCAACTAGGAGATTAGGCCCTGCTCTATAACTCAAGATATCAGGACAATGCAGGAAAATTGCAGACATGGTGGCCAAGACCATATGAAGTCGCTGAGATCTTTCCTAATGGATTTGTTCAACTTACTACCATTGACCCCATCAAATTCAAATTACTTTTCAATGGTCATCGCCTCAAGTTATATCACAAGCCAGCTTCCAAAGAAGAGTTCCTGTAGTAATTCACTCAACATTCAACACACAAGCTTCCTGCAGCCAAAGGAAGTGGACCTAGTGTCCCTCCTAGCTAATTAAGGTACGTACTTCTCATAATAAAGACTTCCACTTATGGGTAAAAGCACAATCCTGTGTCACACTTTATAAAGGAATCAACCAATAGCAAAACAAATTCTGAACTTCGACCACATAAAAGTGGTCTTTATGTTTTGAATTTCAAAATGGTGTAAATATAATGAAATGTAGAAATTTTGGTGTAGTTTATTCCTTCTTTTTTTAAAAAAATTAAAAAAATTGTTTTCATTATGTTTTTATCAATTTAAGGACAAATTTTGGAATGCTAAAAATTTCAGAAAAGAGTGACTTCACGGGCCGTCAAGAAACAAATTGAAAAAAAACTTTATTTCTCCATTTCTTTTGTTTTTTTCAAATAGGTAACTTCAATAGCTTGTGCATGGAAAAAAAAATCACATTTTGATGTATATTTTTCTTGTAATAACATTTTAAAGTCAAACATGTCAGAATTTGACAGTTTTGACAGACTGTAAACTAATTTCAATTCTTTTAATCATTTTCAAAAAATAAAATATACCCTTTTGAAGTAGACTCTCTCCTCTTGTGCCCCATATAAGATTTAAATTTTTTTAATAAGTCTTACTATCTTTTTTTTTAATATCTAATCAGCCTCTTTTTTATGTTTAAAACCAACTTGCATTATTTTAAAAATAAAATATATTAAATTTAATCAAAATATTTAAAAAATATATATTTGGATTCTATACTCTGAGCTCTACAAAAGGGTATTTTTATTTTTTGCAGAAAGATCAATCTGACTAGAGAAATACTCTGTCAAAGATGAATGTTTCAGAAAATTCTAAAAAATGATGAGTTGGCTGCCATGTAGGATGCCAACTAGACATTCTCGACTGAGAGGGTTTCGGCTGAAACCATCTCAGGTGATAGTGGCTCGACCAAAAATTAATTGGTCGAAAACCTACCGGGCGATAAGAACTCAACTAAAAATGTCCGAAAAAAATATATATATATATTTTCTTTCTAATTTCTCAACTTAAGAAAATTCAAAAAAAAAAAATCGAAATATTCGACTATTTTCAATTAAAGAAGCTTTATTTCGACATTTTAGAAGATTTATAATTTCATAAATTTAGAAGACTTATTTCAACAAAAGAAAAGGCATTTGGACAATAGGAGAGCTATTTTTAAGGTATGTATTGATCTTCAACTTATTTAATTGATTATGTTTTTATGAAAAATGCATTTGAAGTTTTTTTTCACTATTTTTTTTATTAAAATATTAACATCAAATAAATATTTGTAAAAATATATTTATAAAGAATTATATAGAAAGAAGATTATTTTATTTTATTTACATTATTTATTGAATAATTATTTTATTTATTTAAAAATTGTTTGAATATGAATGCATTTGTTGTTTTCACTATTTAAATTCTTAGATTTCATTATTATTGATCACCAATTCTATGTTCTTCCATTCTTGTTCTTACATGTCCTCCTTAAATACCTATGTTTTATTAAATTTACCTTTGCCTTTACTTTTATTTCCAATATATATACAAAAAATTAGCATACTTATGAAATTAGTAAATCTATATAAAAAACATGAAAGATATCATAATCAAGAAGTTTATTTTTTATTTATTTATTTGAGAATTAAATATAATTTTTAAGTGTCTCTTATGTAAAATTACATATTTATAAAGAATTATTTCAAGAGAATTATATATAATTTTATTTGAGAATTTTATACACATGTATGTATTATTCAATTAAAAACATTTTATGTTTTGCATGTTTATGTTTATTAAAGAATTTTGTTTAAATATTTTATGTTTATGTTTTGCATCTAGTTACAAGCTTTTAAAAATATTTATGCTATATTACTTGCACATGTTTCATGGAAAGCTCATGTGTGTACAAATTTGTATGTAGGCACGAATTCAAATTTGAGTGAAATTTGTGATGGAAAATCCAAAGATTAGATCAAGGAAGTATGATCAAATGCGAGTAAGACAAAGAAAGAGAAAAGCGGATGAAGGAACATCTACTGAACAACAACCCATCAAAAATATTGATGATCAAGGTGATGTATAGGTACAAGAACAAACTAAACCTAGTAGTAATATAATTTTTTTGGACTATAGTATGGAAAATATGATGGAGATGGATGAAGATTCTCTTTTCAATAATATTGAATCATCTGAAGATATGTTATTTTAAAGCACATTAAAATTACACTCTAAAAAAATATGGGATGAATTTTTTGAAGAGAAATCTCTAATTGGAAGAGCATAGTTAGTTGCAAAGTTATTTAGATGAAAATAAATGACCCCTATTTTGGAGTTGTTAGGGGTTGATAATAGGAAAAGGTCATCAGATTTAAAACAAACAATTGTTGAAAACTTGCAAGAAGCATTGAAATGTATTGAAAAGAAGAGTCGATCTAGTGATTTAAGTGTTGCATGTAGAGCGTTGATGACTGTAATTTATAGTAAGAAATTATCACATAGAAGACATGTAATGCCCCGCTGTGTGAACCCCAAAGGACAACCAAACACTACACAATTTATTTTTTTTGAAAGGGAAACATTGCATAAGATTAATTTGTACATTCATTGCATGAAAAGAAATTATACATTTACAAAGTCATTCACATCCTCGGGGGTACACAAAATGGTCATTACGAATCATAAACTTTTATTTAACAAAAGTGAATAAACAACCAAGATTACATAATGATATCATACAATCATCCATACTTAAAAAGAGAGGAAGAGATATTCATCATTTATTACAATTAAATTTCTTAGTTCCATAATACAATCGTGGAGCATATTTCCACAGACACAACACATCATGATTACATTAATACATTACATAATGCTCCCCTTATAACAATGGGAAGAGTACATCAAGTGCAAGAACACCAAAATCTACACACTAAACATCCTAACAAAACTATGACAATCTTAAATAATTTTCTTTCTTGTTTACTTTTAAGACAATAACAACATAATCCACTACATACGATTATAGTCAATGATCTCACTAATTAGAAGCAAGGATAAAATTGATTTACTATTTTTAACATTGGAGTTTATTTATTTAGGATTGATTTAACATACCTCTTACATTCCATCATACTAAAGTTTCCTCACTCCCAATACATGTTCCTGCAAGGTCTACATGACTTGGCACACACAAATGATCAATGGTAGTTAGCACATGTTCACCAAGACAAACTATACAAGTCAATGATAGTTTACAATGTCGAGGGAAAAAGACAAGTCTAAAATAATGACTCAGAAAGAAAACCGTCCTAAGGGCCCGACCTAATTCCTCGGGGGCTTGTCTCCGACGACCTTGCCTACGTATATAATTCGCAGAGGAATCGTAGTTTGAATTTTCACATCCCATAATGGGTTACTTACAATGAGGGTATCTCCCCTCGGATCAATATATAACTTTACTTCAACACAACATAATCCCAATAATGTTTACATACACCAAAATCAATTCCTAACTCAAAATACATCATGCCCCCTATTCTTTAAGTTATAATACTATAAGAGAAAATCCCCCTATAGGGTCCTTAAAATGTAAGACGAGTAGAAAAACTAACTATATGATAAAAATATTACAATAACAAAATCCACAACCTGTCCAAATCAAATGCTAGATCTGAATTATCAAATCTAATATCGAATAAGGAATTCAAATATTAATCCTTTGATGCAAAATACCTGACAATCATGTAGCCTTTAAATATCATCAAGTTAGACAATTATCATATTTCTTTAAATCCTTCATGCAATGATTATTGAAAAATTCGCTTAAATATTCTAAATTGAATGATATTGGAAGGATACATTACTATCAACCTTTTTGCTCCAACATTACCTAGGGATTCTAGTTCTTGAAAGACTTACTAAATTTAAGCAACATTAATCATATAATCATTGTGCATCATATGAATTGAGTAAATAAACCATACTACCAAATCTTTAGCCTAAGCACTTACATAAAAGAATTGAGTAAATAAACCATACTACCAAATCTTCAGCCTAAGCACTTACATAAAAGAATTGAGTAAATAAACCATACTACCAAATCTTCAGCCTAAGCACTTACATAAAAGAATTGTACCAGTATTGCTTGTAATATGAATAATATTCGTATAACACTTATAACTTTATCATTGCAAATATAGTGGTTAAATATACAACTAATCATATCCCGATCAAATTTTAGTACAATACTAGTTTTACTATTAAATTTATTATCCATTGTTAACACTATTGCTATGATTAAAATATCTATATTAAGATTAAGGCATTTTATGTTACTATTAACTAATAACTTTAGCCTATACAATACATATATATATATATATATATTCTTTAAGAACAAATGTTCTTTTTATTTATTATAAAACAATAACTCGCTTTCTTTTATAATTAATAAATTATTTCAGATATATATGTATTTACTTTAAGAGGACCTAAAGAAAAGAAGATAATATCTTTTCTTTATCTAATTAATACTTGTCTTTATGAAGGAAGACTAAAATAACAAAAGAAAAGGAAATATCTTTTTAATAAAGAATAGGTATTACTAAATCTTAAGCTTTATACTTTCCATGGGAGAAGGAAGGTATTCTCACGTGAGAAAGAAACTAAGAGCCTTATAAAACTTAAAGTTAGTGAGATCGCGTAGAGCCCAAAATGGGTATTTTCTTTTTACCATGATTTTCATTTTAATAATCTCACTTTAAAAATTCTCACCGGACCAGCTACTGCTCGTTAAACTGGAGAAGTGATAGGACATTGCCAGCAAGTAAGAGTTTAAAGAACAATAACCGTGGCAGGGAAAAGAGCAAAACCAATAAGGAAAATAGAACAAAAAAAAATGTCAAAATGATGAGCGGTTGAGATTCATTTATTTTTATTTTATTTTTTTAATGCAGTGATGCTAAAATATATACTGCATATCCAACACTTTAGATTTATATAAAAAAAATATAGCATCAACCAGAAATCAGAAAACAATAAAAATTACAACATTCTATTTTCAAGTACTGCAGGATGTGATAGGCTGCCAACGGAAATCTGAGAGGCTATTTTCTACATTTTTTTTACATTCTAGCGTTGCTACTGTGATAGGTTGTAAAAGACATCAGGGACATTATTTAAAGTTTATACACTCTCCCTAGTCCCAAACACTGCAGCAGTGATGGCTGCCAAACAGAGAGGGAGAAATGTAGTCTCATGAAATGGGGCGCAATAAATGCAGAATGTGCATAGAATGGATTTAATGTACCAATCGGGTTTCAGAGTTTGCAGTTGTAGACTGGTAACTCCAAAATGCAGAATTATTCAATGCTCTCTGCTGACACTGTGGTTGTTAAGGATAAAGGCCTGAAAATGCGACTGGGGTTAGCTCCAAAGTATACCCAGATGTTGCATACTCATTTAATGACAATGATGAAGAAGAGGTCGTGAGACAGAATCCAAGGCCTAAGTAAATGGAGGAAAATTCAAGCATCTCAAGGAGGAAAAATAATGCAGACATGAACAAGATGGATTTCTTGAAAAGGCTTAAGAAACTTTCAAGCGAATGCAACTAGCAGGTGAAAAGCAGCAGGTTGTTTAAACCTTTAAACTTCCTATTGTGTTCAAGTGCTGCAGCTGAGACAGGTTGACCATGGTATCAGGGAGATTATTTACACCTCTACATTTTTCTATCTTCACGCACTGCAGATGTGACAGGTTGCCAAAGGAATCAGGAAGGCTAATTACGCCTCTATAGTTTTCTATTTTCAGATGTGGCTATTGTGATAGATTGCCATGAACAAGGCATGCGAACTGTTTATCAGAATGCCACAAAAATGACGTGAACTCCTGAAATGTGATAAGTGCACAATATGCAAGGAATCCATTTGTTGATAAGACTAGAGAAACTATCAAGCAAATGCAATTGGCTGCACTAAGCCAGACACCACATCCCTTGCTAGCATCCTCCTTTCTTGTGCACAAATGGGAGCTTTGGAAACAAAAATAAATAATTAAATAAACATATTTTGTATAAATAATTATGCTTATATACATTTAACCACGTAGGGTAAAGGATAGCGAAATGTTAAATCCTAAATGTGCTCATTGTTTGGACTTGACGGAAATTTTCATTTACATAAACATACTTTGAAACCACCATGGAAACCTTATTTACAAGCAACTCTCCAAACTAGAGAAGGGAAGGGTGAATACCAGGAAGGAAGAGTTTGGGGGAGTGAAAACCAAAGAAGATGCTTGGCTAGCATCCCATCTGCCTACACCAACAACAAATGCAATTGCTACGTATACACCAGACTCCACACCCTTTGCCAGCCTCCTCCCTTCCTGTCCCCCCAAATGGCCACTTCTCCCCTAAACGGTTATGAATCCCCCCCAGTAAGAACAAGAGCGAGACTTTTTACCTCCCCCTTCCCAAAAATTAAGCCTGGAAGATATGCATGATAGAAAATAGGACGCCCCGAAGGACACGTGAACTTTTTGACGAAATGTGGGTGCTTTAAACAAGACACGTGAACTGGAAGGAATACATTGAAGGCAGGTGGAGGGCTCATGCCACACAGGTGTACTTCTTAGATGCTCTTTTAAGTTTCTTTATTATATCAATTTAATATATATATACTGTTTACTTCTACATTTATTATTTTGAATATTATTAAATCTCATATTTTTAAATATATTTAATGACATACATTAATAATATTAAATGTATTTTTATTTTCCTTAATCTCTAGAACTATTGACACAAAATTGCCACTACCATTTATATTATTTTAGTAATATTAATAATAATAATATTTATTTTATTTGACATTATTTATTATTATTATTATTATTATACTTTATTAGTAATCTCTAGATGAAATAAAACAAAAGACTTATATTTCTCTTATTAATTTTATGAAGGAATTGACTCAATGAAAGAATAATTGAATAAATATTATATATATATATGCAAATATTAAAATTTTCAATTTAAACTTCTTAAATCAAATAACATCCTCTTTCTACTGCTCACATAACTCAATGGCATGATTAAAAATGAAATCTCAAATAGCACTTACACAGAAATCCAAAGAGACCGATTCAGAGGGGTGCTACAAGACAAGTTCAAGCAATTTATGAATTACTAAATCTTTCTAGGAGAAGTATTCAAAGGTATATTGAAAAGAGAAATGAAATAGATGGAAAAAATGAGAAAATTTGGGTAAATATTTGTAGGGTTCCTCGAAAAGATAGAATTTCAGAAGATGTAAAGAAATAGGTAGTTGAATATTGGACCACCCACTCTCGTGTTTCTTCCAATAGAAGGGATACTATACAAATAATAGGTGATGATGGTACAAAAATTTCTCATCCAAAACATTTTATAGATACAACACAAAGTGAACTTTTTGAAGCATTTAAACAAAAAATTTCAAATGTGAAGATTTGTCAAAGGATGTTTGAAACACTACAACCATCATTTGTACATAAAATAAAGTACGTGAAACTTGTTGTCAAAATCATGTTGAATTTGATCTACACCTACAATCATATAGAAAATTTATGGCAGCAATTGATCGAATTTTAGCCATCGCTGGAAGCACAACACAATTTGTGAAGTCTCTTCTATGAAAAAAATCAGAAAATATGGATGAATTCAATGTTTAGTGTATGAAAAATGTATATAATGATTGTGGAGATTTGAAGAATCTCTTACATGTTGACAATAATGAAATGCAAGTTACTTGGAAGAGATTTGAATATGAGACATACTTAATGAAGTCAAGAGTTGAGGCCAAAAAAATTGTTCTCAAAGAGAGTGGATTTCCTTACAATGAATTCATGAGTAAATTTTGCAATATCATATATCCACATATCCAACATTGTCATGGTGCAAGATGGCAAGCTAAGCAATTTCGTGATTCAAAGAATTGCTTTCCACTAGGTTGTATTCTCTCTATTGTAGATTTCTTTGAGAACTATACATTTAGTCCTCAAACTAAGACCTAAAGTCAATATTATCATTCAGAGCAAGTTGGAATCTTTGTACAAGTTTGCTACAGGCATGTAGAGTTAGCAGTTGATGGAATACAAAGTAGCAAAGATGATTGAATTATCATCAAAGAGGTTCACTTTTATATCGGTGATGATATGAATCATGATAGAAGCTATGTAGCTCATTGTTTCAAAATGTTTTTTGAAGACCTGAGACGAAGTGGCATAAATCAAGAACAACATTGGATATGGTCTGATGGATGTTCTGGTAAGTACATTATTTGAAGATTTTGAGATTTCTGGATTTTGATTGTGTTTAAGTTTTTTCATCAACGTTTCAGATTACACTAGAGATGCTAAGGATAAAGCTTACAAAGAAGGTTGCAGACCTAACTTTCCTTAAAAGATGCAGGGATTCTAAGTTAATTCTGTCCTTCATCAAGATCAACCATCACCTTCGGAATGGCTACACCAACCACATCTTCAACCGAGCTTGTATCTCTCTTCTCAGATCCGTAATAAAGGCCACAAGGAGGTTGATTGATAACTTGAATGCTAGACTTCTGCCTCTCCATCTGGAACTCGCTGCCTCACTTCGACTTGACCTCTGGATCCGACTCGACACCATTTCCCATTCTAGAGCCATGGGCCGACGTGATGCATGTGTGGCTAGGCACAAGAAAAAGTTCATCACTCTACAACGGCGACTCAGGAGATTTTCTCCTCTAACGACCAGAAGCTTCTTTACCCGACCTTCCTTGCGTGACCTCGCAACTCCTTCCCCTTCCTCTACTTTGGTGCCATCGTTTGAGGACTCTGCTCATGTTTCAGCAAACATCTTTCTTCCCGTGAAAAATCACATGGATAAGGCTCCGACTTCTCTTTCAAAAGTAGCGACCAGTGATATCTCAACCGCTCAGCCTATTCAGCAACTCGCCAGCAGCTCTCAGACCCCTGATCATGCATCATCATCCCAGTCATCAGAAAGCTCTGGTTGCTCCTCTTGCCAGTTTTTTCCACCCGGTCATTCTCTTCAGTCTCTGATGTTGTCCTCTTCCGTTTCGAATTCTGTGGGGCGAATTCAGCAAAGCATCACCAGAGATCGCTCGGTGCAGTCACAGACCAACGGACATCCGCAGCCCACGTACCAGCAACGTCAACGGTCACAATCTTCCTCCTTGGAAAGTACGCTGCCCAACGGGCATCCGCAGCCCACGTACAAGCACCGGTCACATTCTCCCACCTCGACAGGTACGCTGCCCAATAATTCACCCTCTCTTCAGTCTTCTTCTGAACATTGCATTTATGATTCTTCTCATCTGTTTCCTTTCAATCATTGCTTTAATGTTTCTGAATCCGTCTCTTGCAAGCAAAGTTTTCCTCGAGCCACCTCCCAAACTGTTCCTGACCCAACGTTGGAGGAATCCAGCTCTGATGGTCCTCTCCCTGATCCCCGCGTAGCTGCCTCGAGCCTTGCTTCCCCTTCTTCCCCTTATTCTCGTACCTCTTTCTCCCCCCATTCTTTAGCTAGGGAAGTCTGTTCACCCCCGAATTCAATCGCCAAACCAAGCCAACCAAAAGTCTCCTCCACCCCTGTCAGCATTTCTAATCCTAATGTCACCTCCAACCTTATCACGGTGAATGATTGGGAGAACAAGTTAGTCATCAATTTATCCGATGCCACACTTGACCCCCTTACCTTTAACTTCTTAAAATGGGGCCTGGGTTATGCTTTGACCCCTCGCACCATTCCTCATATTGACTTCATCATTGAAATTGAGAATGGAGTGCGCAATCTCCCTACTGAGGTGGCTGAGGAAATTAGGCAGGATTGTGCCGTAGCACTTAGACATGCCAAACCGCCTAGATCCAACATCTCAAAATCCGAAGCTCTTGCTTTCAACAAACTTTTGATTAACAACGATCTCATCATCTCAAGAGCAGACAAAGGCAATGCCACGGTCATTTTGAATAAAAAAGACTATGTGTCCAAAATGCTTAACCTTCTCTCTGACTCCAATAGTTACAAAGTGGTTTCGCGCAACCCTTGTACCAAAATCTTGAAAAAAGTCAAGACAGCTGTTGCTTGCTCCTCCTTTGATGATGATACCAAGAATCGCCTTATCCCTTGCAAAGAAGTAACCCCTCGTATTTATGGGGTTCCCAAAATTCACAAAAATGGCATTCCCTTGAGACCTATAGTTGACACCATAGGCTCTCCTACATACAAATTGGCTTCTTTTCTTGCCAAATTAATCTCCCCCCTCGTAGGTAAATCCGATTCCTTCATTAAAGACTCCTCCCATTTTGTCCAATTTATCCAAGATGTCAAAGTAGAAAATAATGACATCTTGGTAAGTTTTGACGTAGTCTCCCTCTTTACCAAGGTGCCTATCCCCGACGCCATTGAAATTGTCAAACGCAAAGTTAATGCAGAGATTGCTTCCTTAGTTGAGTTATGCCTAAGATCTACATTTTTTTCTTTCCAAGATGTCATCTATGAACAAGTTGATGGGGTAGCTATGGGCTCTCCTCTCTCTCCTATCATTGCCAACCTTTATATGGAGCATTTTGAACAGGTTGCCCTCATGTCCTTCCCCCTCAAACCAAGATGGTGGAAGAGATATGTAGATGACACTAATGTGTGTTGGCCCCATGGCATTGACAAATTAGAGGAATTTCATACTCACCTCAACAGCATAGCGTCCTGCATCACCTTTACCAAGGAGCTTGAATTTGATAACAAATTACCTTTTCTTGATGTTTTACTCCTTAAAAAGTCTGACGGATCCCTTGGTCGTCAAGTCTACCGCAAAGCAACCCACACAGACTTATACCTCCATTCCTCATCCCATCATCACCCCAGCCAAAAATTTGGGATATTAAAAACCCTGGCCACGAGAGCTTACCGAATTTGTGATGGTGACCACTTAGATCAGGAATTAGACCACCTTCGTTGTGTCTTCAGATTAAATGGGTATACGAACAAACAAATTTTGAGAGCTCTTAGACACTCCAATCCAAGCCTCCTTCACAAACCCAAGTCTAATTCCTCACAATCGGTATCTCTCCCCTTTGTTTCTTTACCTTTTGTTGAAGGCATTTCTCACAAAATCTCCAAAATCCTCCTTAAGAAAGGCTTGCGGTGTGCCTTCAAACCTTGTGCCACCTTAAAAAATCGTATTCCCCCACTTAAAGACCCGAGAGACAACTTGCATAACTCAGGTGTCTACAAAATTGTTTGTTCTTGTGGTATTCCTTATATTGGTGAAACGGGTCGCTCGTTCAACACCAGAATTAAAGAACATGGTGCTGACATTAAACACGAGCGTGTCATCAAATCCGCACTTGCCGAGCACTCCTCTTCTACTAAGCATCACATTTGCTTAGAAAATACTCAAATCTTGTTCAAAGAGGAAAACCCCTATAAGAGGAAGCTGAAGGAAGCCATAGGAATCATCAACCATCCAACCAACCTCAATCGTGATGAAGGCTGGAATCTAAGCCTCTCTTGGCGCCCTCTTCTTTTGAACTTATGTAACCAGCACTGACCCCCGTTCCCTTTCTCTTCCTTCGTCCCTTTCTTTCCCTTGCACTGTGTTTCTTCCCCCGTGTTTCTCTTCCTCGCCCTCCTCCCCTCCCCCCTCTTTTATGTTGCTCTCTTTCTTTTATTTGAATGCTCTCTTTTCCTTTTGTTGCATTACTTATCAATTTATTAATTCCTTGTGTCCTTTTCATTTGAATTTTCCTCTCGTTTTTTCTCTTATTTTGTTTCTAATATATTTTCAAATAGATATTATTTTCAATATTACATATATATTTGATTATTTCCAATTTAGTAGTCTTTCTAATTCATTTTTCTTACATTATTTTTCTTTCTCATATTTTATTCTTTTTTTCACTAATGAGCTTTCAAATGCTTTGATATTATACTTTCAAATATAATATACCTTCCTTCGTGAATTTCCTAGCTTTCTTTAATCTCATTTTAAATTCTAGCTTTCTTTAATTTCTTTTCATATTTAATATTCCTTCTTATTTTACGTTAATGTTTAATTGGATTTGATTTTCAATATTAAATTTATGTTTGATTGTTTCCAATTTATTATTCTTTCAAATTTATTATTCTTTCTTACATTAATTCTCTTTCAATTATACATTCTCACATGATTTTTCTTAATTTTTTCATTATTTTCTTAGTTTCAAATTCTTGTTTCTTTCAGCATTAAATTTTACATTATTTTCTCTCTTAAATAGTTTTTATTCTTATTATAATATTAATAGTCTTTTTTACGTTAGTGTTTAAATGAATATTATTTTCAACATTAACTTTAACATTAATAATTTCAAATTTATTTCCTTCTTCTTTTTTATGTCTTTGTTATGTCATTTTTAGCTGATATTATTCTGTCCAGAAATCTGTTCACATCTATCATGGACTGTGGAAACAAAATGTTACTAATTGATATTATTCTATCAAATATAATATACCTTCCTTCGTGAATTTTTCAAATTCTATTATATTATTCTTTCAAATATAATATACCTTCCTTCGTGAATTTTCTTAGCATTCTTTAATTTCATTTTAAATTCTAGCATTCTTTAATTTCATTTCTAGTTTATTATTCCTTCTAATTTCACATTTGTGTTTAAATAGATTTGAATTTCAATATTAATTTTAACTTTGATTGTTTCCAATTTATTATTCTTTCAAATATATTATTCTTTCTTACTTTAATTTTCTTTCAATATATTTTTCTTTCAATTATACCTTCTTCATGATTTTTCTTAATTTTTTTCATTGATTTTCTTAGTTTCCAATACTTGATTCTTTCATCATTAAATATAACATTATTTTCTCTCTTAAATAGATTTTATTTTTATTTTAATATTAATAGTCTTTTCTACGTGAGCGTTCTAATGAATATTATTTTCAATATTATCTATAACTTTAATAATTTCAAATTTAAATTATTTTTTCTTCTTTTTTTGTCATTGTTTTGTCATTTTTTAGCAGATATTATTTTCCAATATCAAATAGCACATTAATAGTCCTTCTTAAATAGATATTTTTTCTAATATGAAATTTAATATCCTTTCTTTCTTTATGTTAGTGTTTCCTTAAATATTATTTTCAATAATAAATATAACATTAATAGTTTCATTTTTAATTTTCTTTCTTATTTTACGTTTTTGTTTTAATAGATAGTTCTTTCAATATTAAAGATAACATTAATAGTTTCAAATATATTTTTCTTCACTATTTTACATTAGAATTGAGGTTGAAAAAAGGAATTTTTTATTTGCTTCATTTTTTTAAATTAATATATTATTCTTTCAAATATATAATTTTATTTCAAATTTAATTTTCTTTCAAATATAATATAATTTATTAAATAATATAATATTATTTATTATATGTTTGTGTTTCCTTAAATATTATTTTCAATAAGAAATAAAACATTAATAGTTTCAAATTTAATTTTCTTTCCTATTTACGTTATTGTTCCAATAGTTAGTATTTTCAATATCAAAGATAACATTAATAATTTCAAATACAATTTTCTTTACTATTTTGCATTAGAATTGTTTTTAAAAAACTTCATTCTTATATATTTTTTCTCTTATTATTTTTTAATTCTTTCAATTTCTGGTCTTATTTTATCTCTTGTCTCGGTCTTTGTACCCTTCTCTCTCCCTAACTTCTCACCTCTCTTCCTTTTAAGCAAATTAGGTCTGCATCTTAACTTTTCTCATCTTCTTAGCTCTTTATCATCCTGATGATGGATCACTGAGTGTGATCCGAAACGTTGATGAAAAAACTTAAACACAATCAAAATCCAGAAATCTCAAAATCTTCAGCATGACAGATTGTGGAAATCTCATAGCATTAAGTACATTATTTTTTAAATGATTATTTTTTAATTTATATTTACTTTAAACTTTGAGACTTAAATTTTTTGATTGCTTAAATAGATATATATAATTACTTTTTTGAAGCTAATTTGGTTTGAGTGTTTAATTATTTGTAACTTCACAGGACAATTTAAGTTTGCAAAAGATTTTGTTTGGTTAAGCAGTCAACATGTTAGATGCAACACCAAATTTTTGTGGAATTTTTATGAGAGTGGACATGGAAAAGGAGAGCAGGATGAAGCAGGACCATGTGTGAAGTGTGCAATTCATCAACATGAACTTGCTGGTATGTAACTTTCACCATATATATATATATATATATGTCCAATTTAGCTTGATATTTTTTAAAAGATTATCTATATATATATATATATATTTAAAAACTAAATTAAATTCTTTTAAGTTCCTTGAAAGTAATAGGTGAAAAATTGTGCAAACTTGTGTACTTGTAGCTAATGTTGGATACATAATGCAAACGAAATTGTTGAATGGTGCAAAAGTTATTTTTTCTACTTGCAACTCAACATACAACACGGTATTTTTGGGAAGTTACAGGTACATCTAGTCAAAATTTGTTAAAAATTTGAATTTCAAAGTTCAAGTACATACATGATTTCAAATTGAATTTTCAAGTTTGAATTTAAACAAATATTGATCGATCAAATCCTTATAATCGTCAAGCAATTCATGGTATTATAAATCTGCATCAAATCATGACAACGGGGAGTAGTAGGCCTTATGCAATTAATGTGAGAGAAAAATCATGTTTTTATGTTGATTGCATTGAGGGCAATGCAAATATTGATCAATGTGAGAATATTAGAGATGGGTATGTTTCACAATGGGAAATGAAACAATTAATATCAATGCCTCCTTTTGCTGAAGATGACAATGTCGATGTCTATGATCCACTATATTTAGTTGATTACAAATGTGTATCTGATTTAGTTGCTACAGGTATGGAAATTGATTAATTTAGTTAAAATCAAGATTTATATATATATATATATATATATTATATGTTTAAGTAAGTTTCAAATATATAAAATATAAATTTGTACAACTTAAATGTATAATTTACTTTATGTATATATGTGGTGTGTGTATAGGATATATTTTCATTGTAGTTATAGATCCTAAAAATGCGAAAGGTGTAGATTACTATCTACTAAGATGTATGCAACCAAAAATAAAATTGGTGGAATCGATGACAGATGGTGATGGACAAGAGTATCCCATTGGATCAATCATAATTAAAGGCACATATTATCAACAAATAAAGATAGATAAAAATGGTATTATATTTGTTGATTATAGGCTAGGAGAAAAGGTTCTAAATTACAGTCACTTAGTTTTGGCAACAAAAAAACATTTAGAAACTTTACTTAAAAGACGACGTGCCAAACAAAAGTGGAGGTTTCTTATTGAAGATCATGAAAAGATTTTAGAGATAATTAAAAATAGAAAGGATCCATATTTTATGTACTAGGAGCTTTAAGTTGTTTTTGGACATATGTACATGCATTTATGATTGGATCTATAATATATATTTGTATTGATTGGACATGTGACATGATTTAGAATGGGTTTTTTTTTTAGAATGTGACATGTATGTTAGATCATATATATGCTTGATACAAAACCTAGTGACTTTAAAAATGTTTTCATTTACATTTTTCCTAAATTCCCTTAAATCATCTAAATTTCCAATTGCATTTTTACATGTTGGACATTGAATTCTTTTAAGTTCACTCAAGAATATTTGAATTCATTTGTTGAATTATCTTAGATCATACATATATATGTACATGCACACAATTTACTTGAAACCTAACTTGACTTAGAGATTAAAAAGTTCATAAATATTTTTCCTTAGAAATCCCTTTAAATCATCTCTAGATTCCTTGATTGTATTTTTATGTTTGACATGGAATTGTTAAACTCTCACTTTCAAATCTTTGAATTTGAATATTTTTTCAACTCCACTTATACACATGAGCTAGATTGAATATATATACGTGCAACAATTTGTACAAAACCTAGTTTATGTTCCAATTTTGCATTTTGCATTTAAATGTTACATGGAATTCTTAAGTTCACATGAATATTTCATTTCATTTTAACATTCAACCCCTAAAACTTATATTATCTAGTTGATTTGGTGTTTGAGTGGTGAAGAATCTAGACATAAATGTTGTCTCTAGTTTTCTTTATTTTTTATACATTACTAATGCATGACATTCAATAATTTTAAATGATCATCTAGATTTTCATGTATCCTAATCATCACATCCTAATTTTATTATTTTCATCAGGTAAGAATCCTCCATCAAGATAAAATAATATGTACAACAAGTGAATTTGAACAAACCATAATTTAAATTTAAATAAAGGTACTTGTTCCTTTCTAAATAAATAAAACCATAAACTAATAATGCACAATGTTTTTATAGATGTAATGTAAGTGAACATCAAACCATAATAATGCACGTATGTATAACAAACCTATTTAAACCATAAAACATAAATGTATGAATGTGACATGTAAATCATAACAAGTATATATGTGTACCATAAAACATAAGTATAGTACATGTGAAAATATTCAATACATAAATCATAAAAAGCATCTCTAGCATGTAACAATCTGATCTCAAACATGTAATACTATAAAATAGATCTCAAAGAGAGGGATGTCTAGTATGAATATAATCATTAGATCTTTGGATCGATCTATCCTTTGATCTCTCCCTCGACCTCCCCCTCAATCCATGGCTCAATCTCTCAATCCACAATCCGATATCTCCCTCGATCCATGGACCGATCGCTCTATTGATCCAAGATGTGTGGATCCATGTCTCGATCGAAGATCTCCCGATTTGTTTCTTGAGCCTCATCCCAACCCATGCATGTGTTCAAGAACATATATGTAAAATTATCTAAAATTACAATGTACTTGAGTTCAATGTGTTCAAACTTACATCAAGTAATTAATTTTTTTATTAAATTTAAATTTACTTCATCTCCATATTGTATGAGATCGCCATCATGATCCAAATTTCCAAAGTCTAACAAATGACCATACTACTTAAAATTTTCAAGTACACAATTTCAATCAGGAGTTAAACAACTAGAAGTTTTTAAAATGCATTACATAATTTTTTAGAAGAAAATTTTATATGTATTTAAATTATAAATTGAAAGTACCTATCATGCCTGCTCGATGGCTCTACCAATGTCACTAAGCTCATGAGAATGTAAAGACGTCGTAGGGGACTTTGTAGCATGTAAAATATTAGTGCCAAAAAGAAGCTGACTATATGTCCCGTGGACAAGATCAGGTGCCGCAGTAGCCTCAACGTGACTTGTAACATCCTAATGACTACCTGGACAAGCTAAAGGATCAATAAATACATGATGCACATGGGATCCTATAGGCTGATGTGGAATATCTTGAGCTGTATTTACCACCCCATGGCTCGTATGTGTACAAGGATATCGCTGTCTAATAAAGTCTGGTACCCTATCAAGAGTGATCCCATTGTCCTCATTGATAGCCTGATATGCTACTAGTAAATCCAAAATTGAGATTCTACACATATTACGCAGAGTCATGCAGGTCATATACTCGACATCTGTAAGAGTAGGTAGATCGGCACGAATAAATGGATCATATGATGCAGATGTAGCCTTAGTGGGAGGAACATTGATCTGCGGGTGTAATAAGTAGCTGCCAACTCGATTAGATGAAATATGATCAATCTATGTTGTAATAGATGCAAAGTTATCAAAAATATGCCTTTGAGTGGAGCCTATTGTTGCCTCCCCTACTGCTGCCAATTCCAAACATTTTGGTAAAACCAAAAGGTTTGGGCCAACTAATGCCCTCTTGTCCACAGGCGGTGGAAAATCTAAATGTCTAAACTATGGTTTATCAAAAAAATAACCTTTACCCTGGCCAACATGCTCAGGATAAGATGTGTAGTCCACCTCTATATGTAAATGAATTATGCATATAACTGTTTGACAAAATACTATGGAAGCTCATCATTGTGAGGCCATCTATGATGCACTGCCAACCATCTAGGGTATATGAATGGAAAAATAAGAGGATCTTCACACCTCGTAACCACATATCCTATAATTTTATTTCTTCCTCTATAAAATGGGAACATGGATAACATATTTTCACCTGAAACTAATTTGGCAACTTCTCTATGTTTCACTGTGCCAGTAACACTCCTGGCAAGAGAAAAACAAAACTGCCCAATGTTGATTTCATCATAAGGATTGTATGATAGAATTGTCTCAATCATTTTATAAATCTCTTGTCTAATAGTGACTAATCTATCTTGATTAACCAAATTGGGGGAGTTGTGAATTTTTTTCTCTAAACATTTTAGAGCATTGTCTAATCTAGCAATACTATCCTGAAATATATTTGATCTTGTTTGAGCTTCTCACTCAAAATGAGGGGAATGATGAGATCCCTCATCGGCCATGATATATATAAATAGATAGATATTTTCATATCATTAAAAAAAAAATACATGATGAACTAAACAAATTTAAATTGATTTTTTTTCAAAACTTAAAAAAAAAATATTTAAATTAAATGTAAAATTTTCAAGTTTCAAAAATAGAAAACATTTTTAAATTTAAATGTATCTAATGAGATCTAGTTCAAACTTTATATCTATCTCTATGTGAACCTATTAAATCATAGATGCATGTAATATGCAACCAAGAATAAATATGGAAAAAATATATTTATCCTTTCAACCACTCAATACTAAAATTAGAACAGAATAAAAAATTCTCATTACAATTGGTCACATATATAGCCTTTCTTTGTAATCAATTATTTTTTAAATAAAACACTAAATAAAAAGGTTAACATTTCCTTAATTTTTTAATAACTTAAAACATATTAAAGTAATTACTAAAATTCTTTGAAATAAATTCCTTAGGAATAAAATATAAACATTGTACATTTTGTAGGCACAATATCTCCTTTGATATCATCTTTTTCTTTCATGAAAGATGAATTTAGGCCTAGCGAATGCTATGTTTGATTAGAAACCTTGGCCTTGTATGCATCAAATGGTTTATTTCATCATATAATTTATTTTCTTCTTTAATGAACTTAACTCAATAGTTCACCTTTTGTAACAACTTAGATAACATAAGAAATTTGACAACTCCAAAGAGACTTCCAATATATTTGTGTATGTACATATATACATTTATGTGTATGTATGTATGTACATGTACATGTGGGAGTGCATGTGTACATGTATATACATATATATATATATATATATATGTGTGTGTGTGTGTATGTTTGTATGTACATATGTAATGTATGTACATATGTACATATGTACATGCATATATGCATATGTGTGTATGTACATGTACATATTTATGTATGTATATATACATACATGTACACACATGTCCATGACATATATATATACATGTATATATATATATGTATATACATAAATGTGTATGCATAAATATATATATGTACATACATGTGCCTAAATATACATACACATGTATTCATACAACTGTACATGTACATATATGTACATACATATATACATTCACATATATGCATGTACATACATACACACATACATGTATATATATATATATACATGCATACATACATACACATACATATATAATACATACATACATACACACATACACATATGCATATATAATACATACATACATTTACACATGTACATATATGTACACATACATGTACGTGCATTATGTACATAATGTATACATGTACACACATACACATATATATGTACACACATGTGCATACATATATGTATACATGTACATGTACACATGGTGAACAAAAAATTTGGAGTTTTCAATTTTGAATTTATAGAAATGTAAATTTAGGCAAAATGTATGTATGTACATACATGTACATACACATGCATTTACATACATCTATATATATGTGTGTGTGTGTGTGTGTGTGTGTGTGTGTGTGTGTGTGTGTGTGTGTGTGCACATGTACATGTATGTACACTCAACTACATACACATACATGTCCACACATGTACATACATCTACACATGTGTATATTTGTATATTGTGAGATGATATTTTGTTTGCTATATTTTGGGATTCGAAATTAATTTTGTGTATTCATATATTATTTTTCATTTCAAATAGTTTAAATATAATCCATGATTAGTCAAATCTATGAGTAAAAGATGTGCATCATTTTTCCCAAGAGGAATATATGACTGTCCTATTGTTTTGTTTTTCTATGCATATTAGTAGATGCATGGTAACATGGTTGCCAAGTCTTTAATCTACAGGATTATATGTTCAGATAAAGAATTCAGGAGGGCAGTGTAATAAAGAATATGAACCAATATACAATGAGACCTTTCTTACAAAGTACAATGTAAATTTAGAAAAAATGTATGTATGTAAATACACATGTATTTACATATGTGTGTGTGTGTGTGTGTGTGTGTGTACACATGTACAGGTAAGTACATACACATACATACATACACATACATGTACACACATACATACATATACACATGTGTACACGTGTATATTTTGAGATGATATTATGCTTTATATTTTGGGTCAAATTAATTTTGTGTATTCATATTTTGTTTTACATTTTAAATAGGGGTATGTGCAAGATTATGATGGGCCAAAAAGTGGTGATATGATGTGTATGTGTAGGGTATGTGGCTAACGAATTTTTTTACCCAAAATTAATGAAATGAAAAGGATTTTTAAAGGATATTCTCAACTTTCCACCAATACAAATTATGCTTTACTTTGAATTTAATAAATAATTATTATTCATTTTCTATTTGAATTATGACTAAAGTCCTGATTGATAGGCTAGTTGAAAAACATCGATAGCTTTCAAACGATATCACTTTTTTTGAATCCAAAACATGCGTCACATTCTATGCTTCACATACTATAATATTAAAAAAAAAATGATGAAGTTTTGACCAAGTTAAGGTGGTCAGACATACAATTTTTTATATTTTTTCAAAGTTGTCATAAAAAAATCATAATTAATTATTTACTTGGAAAAAAATTACAAAAAAATATGCATCACATATGAGTCTTCTACTTATATCTAAAATATTATAAAAAATGTTATCATTTTATTGTGGTTAGGGTGGTCAGACATACACCTACTTCTTATTTTTTCCCTGAAATTTAAGTACTACTAAATTGAAATTTCAAAATTTCACCAAATAATTTTTTTTTTTCAAATAAACCTAGTAGTTTAGAAACTACATTCAATTTTATATAGATTATATTCTTACATATTTTTGAAATAATATAGATAACAATTTAAATTTTTTACATCAAGTTGCCTAACTCCGATTTTTCTAAATTTTTCGCCACTTAAGGGCCTATTTTTTCCATGATGATCCTGCACATACCCATAGTTTAAATATAATCCATGATTAGTCAAATCTATGAGTAAAAGATGTGCATCATTTTTCCCAAAAGGAATATATGACCGTCTTGTTGTTTTGTTCAGATAAAGAATTTAGGAGGGCAGTGTCATAAAGAATTTGAATCAATATACAATGAGACCTTTCTTACAAAGTACAATCCAAAGGAGTATTTATGGTGGGCATGGATTTTTTTTAGGGATGTGTAGAACCTTCTCACATGATAATAGATATGGAAGATCTTATTGCAAGATAAAACTAGGGAATATATGATAATTTTTTTCTCATTGCTATGATTTAGGAATTTGAATGATGAGCTCAAAAATTATTAAATGGAATCTATGACTTGGAATTGGTTTGATGATAGAACTTGCTACTCTTTGGGTCATTCCATTGATGGAATAGTCTTTCCTAGTATAATATTGGCAACATGAACCATGTGGTGGTAGAACAACTAATTTTTTGGGCATAAACTATTTGTGCTTTCACTGCTCCTATTTTTTCAGCCAATGCAGTTTGGGAAACATACCTTTTAACAAAGGAAGTAAAGGAAACTAGAGCAGGACTCATGGCCACAACCCTTATAGCAAGAGTACCTTCATGAATTTCTTGAGCTATTGTTGGTATGTTTGCAGGTTGAAGTTTAAAAGTTATAGAGGGATCAACATGCTGCACTTATTACTCTTGAATAGATTTCAAAAGGATGTGATCAGGTTATGAGTGAACACCTCAAGCCTATAGTAAATATGATATTGAATTCCTACAAAGTTGTTGAGAAGACTCTCAGGGATGAAATTCATTATAGAGGGATCGACATGTTGCACTTATTACTATTGAATAGATTTCCAAAGGATGTGATAAGGTTATGAGTGAAAACCTCGAGCCTATAGTAAATATGATATTAAATTCCTACAAAGTTGTTGAGAAGACTCTCAGGGATGAAACTCAAGGTTTTTGATATTGCATTGACATATCCAAAGACATTAAAAAAAGCCTTCAAGAACAACATAGTTTGAAGTTGATAAATGTCTACAAAATACTTTAGGAAATGCACCTTTACCTGTGATTAGATTCGAAAAAGGAAACTTCTACAGTTTAATCAAATCATGTGAACATTACAAGTGAAAAAGAATGCATACAAAGATAGCCATATACATGGAAAGAGTTTTCCATACTCAAAAAGTAGAGGAAATTCCACCAAAAGCCATGAATAGAGATTTAAGCATCTTTTTCTCACAAAACCTCAAATTTCTAATCCACCAAAGCAAATGGTTTAAGCAACACTGTAAAAATTTCTTAAATTTCTTCTAGTCATCTCTCCCCTATACTCCAATGCCCGTAGTTATGAAAATGGATAAAGTGTTCATACACTATAAAAAGACATTGTGTTGTCATATTTTATTTTTCTTCTCCTAATTCTATATGAGAAAGATTTCAAGCTCAATGCAGGTCATATCTTTACAACATTAGTTAGTTTTTAGTCCTAAAACTCAATCTGAAGACTAGCATTTTAGTCATAGGCTTGCAAATGCATACCCTCATTAAACCGTACAATGTAAGTCACACACAAAAGTTTGGCTCTGAAGTACATGTGTTACAAGGTGTGATGACAAATTGCCATGACAATTTTTTTATGAAGCTTTCCCGCTTTCAATGTGCAGTTGGACTTAGTGGGCGGTTACTATGATGTTGGTGATAATGTGAAGTATGGGTTGCAGATGGCATTCACTATGACCATGCTAGCATGGGGAGCTTTCCATTATGAGAATGAGCTTTCAATTGTTGGAGAGTTAGACAATGTGGGGGATGTAATCCGTTGGGGTAAGTTTATTACTTTCTCAAAGTAAGTGTTTCGCCCAACCAACTCTGGGTTCAAGTATTTATATACAACATTTTTTCTTAGATTAGTTGAAACAATGATGATTATTATAATAAGACAAACCACATAAAAGTAATGGGGCAACCAAATCTGATAATGTTTTGAATTAATCATAACTAAATCTATGTATTTCCTTCATGAATATAAAAAACAACACAAATTTTCATAACATTCATCCAATTAAATGGAATTTGAGTAGAATTTATTTCAACAAATCAATGAAACCCTAACTCCAAATACATCTCAAAAATCTCTTAGCTGAAATACAACCTACATAACTGAAATCAAAGAATAAATCAAATGACCACGGACAAAACCTGGGTATATATGGGTGTTGTTGGTCTTGACCTTGGCCGATGAGCTCTCATCTTGAACATTTTTCACCCAAGCATGCAAAATGGTCGGCTATTTTTATTTTTTTGATATTTTCAGTCGGAACCTTTTCGGACGATAAGGTTTCATCCAAAAGCCACTCGCCCGAAAAGGTGTCGACACATAGGTACCATTTCACTACCTAGTGGCTTCATCTGGAATCCTCTCAGCTGAAAACATGTCGGTCGAAAGTAATTTATTTATAATTACTTTTTTGGCCAAAAGTGTGACATAGTTTTATGCTTTTACCCTTATGTGGGAGTCCATTTCTTCGCTCATTCACCCATCCACCCATCCATCACCATCTTTCTCTCTCTTCCATTACTTCATTCCACCTCATCTCATTCCACTTCATCTGACATTAATTGCTCAATTTATTCCTCTAAAAGGCGAGCGGTACTTTCTCCATAATCTTTGCAATAAATCCTCCACACATTTAGGTATGTGTGCATTAATTGCTATATTTCAATCATCTTTTAAGTGCATTCATTTAATCACTATATGTTAGTAGAGACATTCACATGTCATTATTCCCTGTCAAATCACCACTCCCATCTCACATGTGCAGAAAAATGTCCAAATTTAGGTTGGGGGGAAGAAAAAGATGCAAATATATTGCCCATGTGTCAATTCATGCTAGGCTATGTCAAAAAATTTAAAATGAGCTGATTTGAAATCTGAGTAAGACAATGAATTGCATGTGTGAAGTGACACTTACTGCAACCACCATTTATTCCCATCATAATTCTCCTTTATCACTCCTTTTACTGCCATTATTGACCCTATCATAATCCCGAGTTGCAAGAAAAAAGGTGAAACAAAAGAAAGAGAAAATTCAGTCAATATTGGCATTGGAAATTCAATAGGTATTATAGGAAGGTGAACTTGTTTTTCAGATGGAATTGCAGGAAAAAAATCATAGAGTATTTTTTTTATTGCAAACAATGGGAGTTGGGTTAATTCGAAATGAACCCATGGTGCAGGATGTTTTATTACAAGATGCATAATTCCTGGTCCAATTTCAAAACTGTGGATGAATTGATTGCTTCTTGAAGCTGGATGATTTTGATGAGAGCATTGCACTAGAGTTTTCCCAGACATTTTTTGAAGGAAAAGCCATAGTAAAAGGGTTGGAAGTTGTGGCAACTGAGGAAAGAATTACAGAGGTCAAAGGGTTACTTGGGTATGTGCAGGATCATCATGGAAAAAATAGGCCCTTAAGTGGCCAAAAAATAAAAAAAATCAGAGTTAGGCAACTTTACGTAAAAATTTGAATAAGTTATCTATATTATTTCAAAATACGTAAGAATAGAATCTGTAGAAAATTGAATGTAGTTTCTAAACTACTAGGTTTTAATTTTATTATTTTTAAATCTATTTGGTGAAAATTTGAAATTTTAATGCAGTAGCTTACTTAAATTTCAAAGAAAAAATAAGAAGTAGGTGTTTGTCTAACCACCCTAACCACAATAAAATGATAATATTTTAGATATAAGTAGAGGGCTCATGTCCGATGTGATGCATATTTTTGTAGTTTTTTCTAAGTAAATAATTTATTATTAATTTTTATTACAACTTTAAAAAATATAAAACTCATATGTCGACCACCTTAACTTGGTCAAAACTTCATGAAATTCAATTTTTTTAATCATATAATATGTGAAGCATAGAATGTGATGCATGTTTTGGATTCAAAAAAATGGTACCATTTGAAAGCTATAGATGTTTTTCAATCAGCCTATCAATTAGGACTTTAGTCATAATTCAAATAGAAAATGAATAATAATTATTTATTAAATTCAAAGTAAAGCATAATTTATATTGGTGGAAAGATGAGAATCTCCTCCACAAACCCTTTTCGTTTCATTAATTTTGGGTAAAAAAAGTCATTAGCCACATACCCTACACATACCCATCATATCGCCACATTTTGGCCCATCATCATCCTGCACATACCCACCTACTGATGGTGAAAATTACCCTACTTCTAGAGATGTCAGATCAGCTAGGGCCAAATTTATAGAGCCAAACCACCCTCCATTGAGCATAGATAAATAGGGTACAAAGAGAATGTCTCTGCCCAAACCATGGAAGGAGATATCCATTTATGTTATCAAATACATCACCTATGAGGGTTGCCAATTGAATTTTCATTTTTTGCACTTAAAGCTTTTGAATCACATAAGGCACAAAAGGAGGATGAATGTTCCAAACATGTTATACAATCGTCTCTCAATCATGGCAGCTAAGACCCAAAAAGGTAGGGATAATTATGTTTCCCACCATTGTTTGATTAAATTGCTAGTTGAGAAGTCTCTGCATGATGTATCTGGAATGACCTAGGAATAATTTATAAATTTTGATCAAATTAGACCTGAGTAGTTGCAACCTAGTGTTTTACCTCAACCCCATAGGTCTAGCAGGAGATTGAGCATGGTTGAAGCCACTCTTGGTGCTTCAACCTCTAGTGTTGGCTCTAGTGTGAACCCTCCTATAGTAGAAAAAACCATAGAGATTAGTTATTTTGAATCAAAGCACTAAGAAAAAGAGAGATCTTCATTAGATTCTGATGACAACGGTCCCCTTGAAATCTTGATAAGAACTAGGGCACAAAAAGAGAGAAGTAAAAAATAGAAAAGGGAAAGGTAAAACACAACCTATAGAAAGAAAGGTGCCAAGTTCTAAGAAGAGGAAGGCTGGCACTGTTCATCCTATAGCCAAAGAAAAATGTGAGAGCCCTCCCAGAAAATGAAGACCGGATAGGTTAGCGATTGGTACACCTCAATAGGAAAGCCCTAATCCTGGTGAGACATCACATGAGGACCCTAAAGCTCCAATGGGGTAGGAGAATGTAAAAGAAGAAGACACATTTGGGAGAGAAACAAATATAACACTAGATGACCTTGCTAACATTATAGAAGAGTTTAAGGAAAATCAAGATTTTTTGTAGCCTAAGCAAGAATTCTTGCACCAAAAGCCAAAACCAAAGCAGGAGTTCCTACAACCACAACAAGAACAAGAACAAAAGATCCTATAGCAAGAAGTGGGAGAAGAAATATTACCCCTATAGCTAGAGACAACTAGATAGCCTGAGTCCATGTAGATAGTATTATATGAGGAGCAACCATCAACAAAAGTACTAGTAGGAATTCACAATCCTCCTGATTTTATAGTACACAAGACAATTTTGAAATTATGGGAAGAAATACAAAGTAGGGAGGAAGAATAGAAAAAGGAAAAACAAAAATTGAAGAAGGAAATTCAAAAGAGAGATGAGGAAATTGAAGATAAAGATGCAGAAATTGCCACCTTGAAGAAGAGGGTGGATGATATGGCAACCTTGGTACCACCGATCTTGGAATGTAGAGTAGAACCCCTCCAAGGGTCTATGCTCTACACTTGAAAGAGAAATATCTCTCTCTTAAGCTGTCAAGGATTGTCTAAAGTTTGAATTCTTCTATTGACACTCCTAATGAATTTTTCAATGCTTATTGGATTGCCTCCTCTAAAATGAAAAATTTTCTATGTGAATTTTATTTGCATAATTATGTTGTAACTAAAGACAATTATTGGAATCTGCTATTGCATGTTGGGGATGTCCAATCAAGGGCATTCACGTCTTGTGTACAAAATGCTTGATTAGTTGGGGACAACAACATGGGGCTTATAAACAATTAGAGTCTAATATTTCTTTGCCCATTAGGGCTGAATCAAGAAACCTAAGGGATATTCATAGAGAATGGCACAGAATGCTTCTCAGACCTAGTTATGGCAATAGGATTATGCCTTGGATTGAGGCAGTTTATAGTGAGTATGAGGTAAAGGAAGAAATAAAGGAGGAAACTATGAGAAGATACCTATCACAAAGATGGAATAGCCTAACTGATGAGCTAAAACAGGTTGAACCTCATTCCATCCACAATTATGTTGTAGCACTAAAAAGGATTTATAGGCATATTTAGATTGGCAGAATGTAGGGGCAGTTTTGGCTTCCCCTGAATTTTCAACCACCCATTCTCATGTGGCCCGTGCCAAACTTTATGTTCTACAAGTATGAAATTTCTGTAGAAAAGTAGAGATGGAACAAATTTGACAGGTTAGGAGGATTCTATTAGGATCTTGATTCACACACAACATCCACTGAGGTTGGATATTTATTAGTTGAAAATTTTAGACCTTTGACCAAGCAGAAGAAAAACCCTTCCCCTACTAGAGGACCAACAAAACATTAGGTTGGGGGGAGTGATGAGCCTAGTTTTTGTTCCAACTTTGGGTAGAATCTATAGTTTATTTTCTAGCAGTTGTCATGGACTTTGATGTTAAATGTTGATATTTTCATAATGTTTCCCTCAAACCATTGATGTTAGGCTTAATCCTATTTCTACACATTTTAATGGCATTGGTATATTATGTGGATTATCTATATTGATTTTTGCATGTGGTTAATGAATGTTCCTTAAGGTGGTTATATATATGCAGTTATTGTGCATACTGACATTGTCATGCAAATTTAATTTAAAAATGATAAGTTGAAGAAGACATTGCCAACTGGGCATGCACTGTAACATCCAACAAAGCAATCACTCAAAGGTCAAAGGGGGTTGAAAATAGAAGATTCCTCATGCAAATCAAATGTAACTACCTTATAGTGAGCTTTAATGATTGAGCAGACGCGGGTGTCACTATTGTGGTGAATCTGCATTTGGACTTGCATGTTTGACTAGATTCCATGCACGCGTAACCACTACCACTCCACTTTATCTATTTTCTGTAAATGGCATCCTCCTAGTCATGGAGTTGACTGCCCTATTTAGCTGATAGTATAAATAAAGATCTAATGCTCCTTCTTAGGAGGTTGCATGATTTGATATTGTACTAGCACTCCCATGTTTTACTAGTACATTACTCTCTTGTTCTCATCATTTACAATGAATAAAATAAAGTTTTCTGATCAAGCATTTGAGTTCTCATTATTTTTAGAGGATATTTATCCAAGGGGGCCCACTTGGTGAGTAATTTTTCCTTTTAGTTTAGTACTAGTTTAGTATTACCTATTGTTTAGTAACTAGTTAGAAATCTGGCACCAACTATTCTTGCAACCACTAGAATTTCATTATGTGATTGTTCCTATCACCAAAGTAGACAGAGTAGTGCCCTATTTGTTGCTCATATTCTCATTACTGTTATGCATTTTGGTTTG
This sequence comes from Sequoia sempervirens, assembly GCA_007258455.2. Taxonomy (NCBI): domain Eukaryota; kingdom Viridiplantae; phylum Streptophyta; class Pinopsida; order Cupressales; family Cupressaceae; genus Sequoia; species Sequoia sempervirens. The sequence continues at coordinate 130,239,980 of VDFB02270651.1, forward strand.
ATGTAGTTGTTGATTGATGATTGGAGTTTAAGGTATTCCCCTCTGAGCAATTTACTTTCAGCATTGTGTGTTCCTTAGCAGTAAAATGAAATGGCTACTTTGAGTTCGTAGTGCACATATTGTGCTGACCCATTTCAAGTTCACATCCTTGGGATGAAAAGTTAAATGCACCTTCATGATGATTGAAATAGCTATTCAGGTTAGATGTCTAATCTCTGAATCATGGCTATAAGGGCTTAGTTATTAAATCATTTTAGGAGCCAACAATGACCTACTAATCAATGAGTAGGGTGGTACCTCTTCTTTATCTGTAGATTAGATTTATGTGTGTTTGTGTTATGTTCCCCCTATTCTTGTATTTATGTATTTTTGATCCTTCCTAGAGGAACCTTTCTACCCTATGGGTGTTTGGATACAAGCCTAGAAAATTTGTTGTGAACTTCCTCCATATGTTTCATCATTCTTCTATATGTTGTGACTTTTCTTTTCGACTATTGGGAACAATGAAAAGCATTAGGGGCATTTAGACCCTCTTCCATGTTGAATGAATCATTTTTAATTTTTATTTTGTCTTCATGTGCTCTTCTTCACAATTTGGGAACTTTTCATTTGATTATTATTTGTTCATACACTGTGTGCTACCTATTTATATATATGAACAAATCTGACCCTAAACTCCTAGATCTCCTTGTCTCTTGATTTATTCATCTCTACTTGTCTCTCATTTTCTTTGTCTTTTTTTTGTCTCTCTCTATCTACTTAGTGATTTATTGGTTCTTGTGTGTTTTCCCTTGGATGTGTGACAACATTTCCACATTTACATCTCACAATTTATTGTGGACCACAACATCTCTACCTCTTCTTTCTCTCCTTAGGATTAAATGTTATCCTCTGCTTCACACACACCATCCTAAAGGGGGGCTACCATGCTTCTCTAATTTTCAATAAGGTGAATTTAGTGGCTAAGAAATCCCTTACTGAAAATTTTTCATTTTCCTAAAATGCATTCTTCAACAAGTACTCGTTAATGCATTTTTTCTTTTGAAAATGAGTTAAAAAGAAAAATAATATAAAAACTTTCCTTCAAAAAGGGAGTAATTTTTCTAATGAATAAGTCTTAAACTTTTTCCTTGAAATAGAGCATTCTTTCCATTGGATTCCTCAATGAGAGGGATCTTTCAAAAATATTCTTTGATGATAGAATCATTTGTGGGAAATTTTGCACTTTCCAAATCAGCGTGTCCCTTTAAACGGGTCCCTTGTTGTCTTGAAGGGTTCCTAAAGGGAACCCTTTGAATAATTTTCCTTTGATTGCTTGCTCTCTGATATGTGCCTGCCTATTTGATTTTTTTTTCCTAGTATCATGTTTTGTCTATAGCTTAACATGATTCTTTACAAGACTAAGCACTTGTAAAGCCCCTTTACAATCAATATTTCCTAGCAGGATCAAGCACCTCATCAAGCTTTCCTTGCAAGATCGAAAACCTATAAGGTCCTTTCACATCAAACTCTTTAGGACTGAGCACCTATGGTGATCCCTTTGTAGAATTGAGAACCTATGAAGCTCCTTCTTTCTATAGGACTAAGAATCTATAGAGCCTTTATTCAACTTTTGTGGGATAGATAACCTGTCGAACCAATTTCATATGAAAAAGAACCTATGGAGTGGATCTCTCTCTCTCTTTCACATCAAGGATTCTCTATGAGATTGAGAACCTATAGAGCTACCTCCTACATGTCCAAGTGTGCCAAATTGGAGATCTCTTTCCTTGATAGTTAAGGTATATTCTCTTCAATATTTTTCTACTTTATCTCACATTTGTGCTGAACCATATGGTCACTAAAGTGGGGGAAAAATCTATCAATTCTTATTCTTTCACTATATTATATGATCTTGCATTATAGCTCATTCTACTCTCATTATTTTACTTCTACACCATTTCTCTTGGTTGTAAGCTCTTCATTCTAGCTCCAACACCACACTCTTTTTGCAACACCGTTTCCATTAGAGGGTCGTCAAGTTTCTTCTTTTAGTGTAGAAAAATTATCCCTTTTCATTTTCACACTTGTTTGGGCCCTCCTTGCCAAATTGGGCCTCTTTATGCCTTATTTGGTCCTAATTTGTATCAACAAGCCTTAATTAATGCATCTTTCTGAGGATAATCTAGAAATGTATCGTCTGACCAATCATAATTCAATAATTTTGGATTGTATGGCCCAAATTTAGTGATTTGGGACTCATGTGACACAACTAGTGTATGAAACCTGCTTAGCTTGGACCTAATTTAAATTCAAATTCTTTTCAGGATTTTATTCTCCTAGATCTAATGTCGGCTTTTAGTGTTGTAATTTTGAGAAATTTGGCATAAAAAGGTATAAATACAAGGTTATTTCACATATTTTCTCCTAGCAATTTTCATGAGCACATGTGATCTAAGAATTTGAGCATTCTAGCATTCAAGAACATTCAATAGTTGATTATCAAGCATTTTGGAGAATTATTTAAGAATCAAGCATCATGTCAAAATCATCATGCATCACATTTGTTCTTGTACTAACATTTGTGATGTAGGTATCTTATGATTCAAGCAAGAATTCAAGTCAAGATCCATAACATACAATCAAGATTCAATACATTCATGCTATCCATCACACTCAAGGTTTTAGGCTTTTGATCAAGGATTTGGTGAGTTACAACATTGCATATTTGTTCATTCAAAATTCCTTTATTCTATTTGATTTCATTTCAAGGTTTGATTACCAAAAGAGGGTTTGACCAAGGAAACCCCTATCCACTAACAAAACAACATTTTTTCCCTATCTTTGATGTGTGATTGTACATCTAGGCAGTTTAGGTTGAAGATCTATTGAAGAGCAAGATTAGAGAAAATTTGTCAAAGTTGTCATCTACATTTCAAGATCACAAAAAGTCTTATACAAAGTAGAATTCAGTGTTTCAAAATCATAGATTTGGCAAGAGGGTAGTTACAACAAAACATTACAGAATATAAGAATTTTGGAGCAACCTTTATAGTGGGACTAAATAACCACTTGTGGCTTATGAGTTCCAATATATCTATTTTTATACTTTTTTTGTAGATCCTGATTCAACAGTTTCAGATTCCAATTTTGGTGCAAAACCCTAAACTTAGACTAAATTGCCCCTATTGTGTATGAGTCCCAGTGTGCATCAAAATTAGTATTTCTAGGATTTCATACCTTCATTAAAGCATCTTCATGTTTCTAGATGCACCTCTATACTTTTGTAGTTTATTTTTCTGATTTGAATTCATTTCTAGGTCATTTAGTTAAGTCTTGCATATCATTTTCATTTGTTATCTTTCCAAGCCATAGCTTGGTGGTGAACCCCCTTTTAACCTTTAATCAAACCCTAGGAAAACTTATTTTATACCTCTTTCTCTCATTACATCCTTGGATTGAGATCTCTAAGGTTTCCTTGAGTGAAACATAAGAAAAATAAGTGGAAAGGTCCTAAACCATAGTTCTATCTCCCAAAGAGATTAGAACCCTCACCCTATTCATTTTTCTAGACCTGTTTGATTTTGGTGAACCTACCCCTTAAGACACCCTTATTTCTCATTTGGAGTGCATCATTTTCCTAGTTCTAGCTCACATTAACTATCCATTAGGTTTTACATTAGTTAATTTGTATCTAGGGTTTCAAAATATTGCATTAGTGAAAGTGCATATAGGTTGCATTTTTTACCTCTTGCATAATTGAAATTCAATTGAAATCTATAACTTCACTTAGTCTAGACATCATTCAAACTAGAAAACATAACATTCACTTATAAGTTTTTGAATTTTTTGCAAAAATCCTAATCTGGGATTCATACGCCCCTCTAGCAATTTAGTCCCATTATACGTTGTTTTGCCTAGTTTTTAGGCATTTTGTGGTGACTCATATTCACTATTTGACTCCCCGAAAATCACTAACTAGGACTTATATGCCCCTTTAGGCAATTTAGTCCTATTTCATATTTTAAACTACATTTTAGAAAATTAAAAACTATGTTTCTGTGTTTAAGTTGGCTACTATTACATTTTTATTTTAGTTGAATGCAGAGTTTTTGTTTCATTCATTTCACTAAATCTAGCTTGATTTGGTTCATTTTGTTAATTGCATAATTTCAATGTTGCATGTGCACGTTTTATTTTAAGTTCTTGCATTATATTTCATCATGGATATGTTCTTTGGAAAGTTGTGGATGTCCTTGAAGTCATTAATGGATGTGTCAAGTTGTGCTTTTGGAAATGAACCTAATGAAATTGAACTTATTCATGCTCACTCAACTCCTAATGCATGTCATCCTCATGATGTTGGCATCATTGGAGAATATGATGACAAAATGAACAACTTCATAAACGATTATCTTCACAACCTTGAGACTAATGCATCCTTTTACCCTTCTATGAAACAACCAATACCCCCTACCTTCCCATCACTTGAGATGTTTAGCCTTTTACATCATGAAATTGAGACACAAGATGAAACTAAGTTCCCTACAATAGTTGAACCTAGTTCCTCTAATAAAGCAAACATTCAATCATTCTATATTAACAAATTAATAAACACTCCTATCAACCACTAAGAGACATATGGAAAAGGATTCATGGTCTTAAGAAAACAAGAATGTGATACAACAAGCAAACATTAAATTCACCAACTCTTAGAGAAAATACCAACTAAAGATACCAAAGGGTTAGGATATAAAATTCCTCCTCTTGACATAAGTGTCCTCCTTCTTGATGAACAATCAATGCTCATGATGATGATAAAGAAGACAAGGTCATTTCAGGTCCTCCTCTATATCCACCTAGAGAAATTGGTGAATCTAGCAAACAACAAAGGCCTTACAAAGTAAAGAAACTAAAATTCCCTTGCCCACCATCTACAACTAAAAGAACTTTACATATACTTCTAAGTCAAGGAATTCTTACATTACCACCTATAGGAGAAAATGGATATCCAAATCCTAAGAATACAAACGCATCACATTGCAAATATCATAGAATTTTTGAACATAGTATTGATGAATGTTGTTCTTTACAACAAATATTTATAAAGTTTGATATCATAGAAATTATTCCTTAAAGCATGTCCTTTTTCTCCTTGCCATGTAATAGTTATAAGATCACAACATTCCCACTATTACATTCTTTACATTCATTGCAAATCATTTCAAAATTCAAGGAGCCCTTTCTCATCACCTATTTCAGCTCATTCTTGTCTTTCACATGGTGGGGGAAAGAATTCGATAGTTGCGTCCTTGTTTTGGAATTTGATGTTGTCCCTTTGGCTATTTTTTTCCTTCCTCATACGATGAACAAGATTGTGATGCCGATGACCTGTTAATAGGTTGAATAGCATGTGCTTTACTAGTCTTGTCTTTATTTTCTTTTTCATGTTTCTTTTATGCAATTACATGTGTGTAATGTGATCCCCTATACTATTATTTTTTATGTCCCTCTATCTTTTTGTGTATTCTTCTATTTATATCTAAATTCTTCTCCATGTCATAAAAATTTGTCTTTTGTTTTCATTTTTGGGATGACACAAGGTGTCAAGACATTTAGGTCTTTTCCATGATGACCAAAAATGTTTTATTTTGTTATCACTCTCTTTGTGTCATTATTCTTGTTCCATAAGTATTTGGGAAAAGATGGTAGTTCCAATATCTCTAAACACATTGTAGCAAAGACATACTAACCCCGAATCTATGGATCCCTTATGTGATTTTGGGATTTCATTTTGGGGAAACCCCTTTTCATGACATAAATTTATTTGGAAACATATGACTTGGAATAGGGCTTTCCACATAAGCTCTCATGTCCTCTGTTTTGTTAGTATTTATCATTTTCTACTTTAAAGTAATTGCTCATGGCATGGTGTTTAGCAACTTATTTAAAGTGGGGCCATACATTCACATTATTCTTTTTCATGTTTTATTATGTAGTCTTCTTACTTCATGCGATGCACCTTTCTCTTTGTGGTAATATTGGGTGTGATGTCTCTCAAGAGTGTGATCTCTCTTAGCATATTATATTCCCCTTTGTGGGTTGATGTGACACACTGCATCCACTAAGTTGCGAATGTTCTATTCTTTGATTGGTCCTCTCTTGGAGACATTAGGCACAATTTTCCCTAAGTTGAGACCTTACATGAACTAAGAAAAATCATTTTAATGTACCTTACATTACTTTGCATTTACAATATCGATTATTTGGCAACCTTGCATAACACACTTTGCTTGCATGTGTTAACATATTGTTTATTCATGGGTTTATAGCATACAATGTTTTTCTTGCCTCATGAAGCTTCAAGTTCACTTTTGTGTGTCACCTTATCAAAGTTATTAGGAGGTATAGCTTCGGTATGGTTTTATGTATGGGAACTAAACTTAGGCATGACTTATCCATAGCCACTTGCTTATCTGTGTGAGTGTATACCAGCCATGTGCACATGTGTCTTGCTTGGGGCTCACCTAGTGGATGGCATGAGGTTTCACTAGCCCTTATGAGTTTATTTCTGGTTTGCATAGTGAATGTCATGTTCCATTTGTAAACTTTATTAGACATATAGCTTAGATCTAATCCACATCATACGAGACAAATGGTTGAAGTTTGATCCACCCTCCTTCTGGTTTTTGTTTTTATTTATTCTTTGTCTTTGATAGTGTATGCTTGTGCCTTGCTGTTTCTCCTTACATTAAGTTCATGTGTGTTCTTTTATTCCTATATTGGTTTACCATAGAATCTTGATCTTGGCTGCTTACACAACCCTCTTGATGATTGTTGTGCTATCTTACTAGAATTGGTACATTTGGACCCCTCGTAATGTGAGTTTTATCTACTTTAGTGTGAGTTTGAAGCAAGTTCATCCTATCACTAAAGTGGGGGATAAATGTAGTGTGGAAAATTGTATCCCTCTACATTTTCACATCTGTTTGGGCCCTCGCAGCTAAAATTGGTCTTCTTTATGCCTTATTTGGTCCAATTTTGCATCCATAAGCCTTAATTAATGCATCTTTCCAAGGATAATCCTAACATGTATCAAGTGACCAATCATAATTCAATGATTTTCAATTGTATGGCCTAAATTTAGTGATCTAGGACTCATATGCCACCTTGGGCGTATGGGGTCCCACCTAGGTTTTGGGGCCTAGATCTGAATTTAACATTAAACTATGCATTTCTTGAAAAATGTGTCCTAAGCCTAGCCTAATGGGATTCATATGCCACAACTGGCATATGACTCCATCTTATCTTGGACCTAATTTAAATTCAAATTCTTGGTAGGATTTTATTCTCCTAGATCTGATGTCAGCTTGTATTGTTGTAATTTTGGGAAATTTGAAATAAACAAGTATAAATACAAGGTTATTGAATCACATATTTTCTCCTAGAAATTTTCATGAGCACATGTGATCTAAGAATTTGAGCATTCAAGCATTCAAGATCATTCAAGAGTTGATTATCAATAATTTTGGAGCATTATTCTAGAATCAAGCATCATTTCAAAGTCATCATGCATCTGGTTTGTTCTTCAACTAACATTTGTGATGTAGGTATGTTATGATTCAAGTAAAAATTCAAGTCAAGATCCATTACATAGAATCAAGAGTCAAGATCTTCATTCATGCTAGCCATCACATACAAGTTTCTAGCCTTTTGGTCAAGGGTTTGGTGAGTTGCAACATTGCATATTTTTTCATTCATCATACCTTCATTATATTTGATTTCATTTCAATGTTTTATTACTAAAATAGGGTTTGACCAAGGAAAACCCCTATCCACTAACAATTTTTTTTCCCTCTCTTTGATGTGTGATTGCAGATCTAGGTGGTTTAGGTTGAATATGTATTGAAGAGAAAGATTGAACAAAAGTTTTCAAAGTTCTCATCTACATTGTAAGATCACAAAAAGTCATCTATAGAGTAGAATTCAGTGCTTCAAAATCAGAGATTTGGCAGGAGGGAAGTTACAACATAACATTAGAGGATATAAAATTTTTAGAGCAACCCTAATACTAGGACTAAATCACCACTTGTATACCTATTTTCAAACTTTTTTTGTAAATCTTGATTCAACAATTCTATATTCCAGTTTCATCCTAAAACCCTAAACTAGGACTAAATCACCACTTGTATACCTATTTTTATGAGTCCCAGTATACCTATTTTCAAACTTTTTTTGTAAATCTTGATTCAACAATTCTATATTCCAGTTTCATCCTAAAACCCTAAACTAGGACTAAATCACCCCTACTAGAGTATGAGTCCTAGTGTGCATCAAAATTAGTATTTCTAGAATTTTAGACCTTCATTCAAGCCTCTTCAGGTTTCCAAGTGCACCTTTGTACTTTCTCAATTTATTGTTTTGATTTGAATTCATTTCTAGGTCATTTACTTAAGTCTTGCATTTCATTTTTATTTCTTTTCTTTTGAAGCCCTAGCTTGGTGGTAAACACCCTTTTAGCCTTTAATCACACCCTAGGACACCTTATTGTAGATCTCTTTCCCTTATTACATCCTTGGATTGAGATCTCTAAGGTTTCCTTGAGTGAAACGTAAGGAAAATAAGTGGAAAGGTCGTGAAACCTAGTTTTATCTCCCAAAGACATTAGAACCCTCACCCACTTCATTTTTCTAGGTTTCACTTCCTTCTTCTATTAGTCTTAAGTGCTCAGTTGATAAGGTGATGTTCTTATATGTTTTCCATTTACATCATCTTATTTATTAAGTAGCATTCTAGTTGGTTGTGCTCTCTACTTATCAATAATATTTCCTTTCTACTTTCTCTATCACTTTCTACACTTTTTGGCTATCTAGTTGTCTGTGGAGGTGGGAACACCAAAATGGGGGTATGAGTAAGTTAGACCTCAAACATATCCCAACATTTTACTTTATTTTGTGTGTGTAGGTGTTTTCGAGTGGAGCTACTTGAAGAATCAACTCATGGGTTAAAAGGTATATTTTTCCAATCTCTTTTTATTTCTTATATAACTTATTTCAAGTATTCATTTTGTCATATTCATAGTTTTTTGTACTTTTCCCACACTCTATTAAAGCATAAAACATTAAATAGTTGGATAGTTAAGTGGACTCCTTGTGTTTTTGTTTGTTCTCTAGACCTTTGTCCATATAGGATTCCAGTGCATCCCTAATACACTAGTGCACCACACTGGAGTTTGAGATCTATGCTATCATCCACAGAGAGTGAACTGTTTGGGCAGCAGACCAAACCTTTGATGTCGACTCTTTTGATCCTATGAATATCCAGTTTTAGAAAAAGGAAAGAAAAAATATGTTTTCCCTTCCTTTTTAGCCTCAATTCCTTGTCCTTTTGATCTATCTAGAAAACCCGAGGTAGTTTAGGGAAGTCCATTCCTTGGGGCTCTCCCATGACCTAGAGTCTCGGGGGTGACAGGTCCCCTTCTATGCATTTTGGTGAACCTAATGTGAACTATTTTTGTTTTATTGCATGGTATCAAAGAATCTACTCTCATATCCTAGGAATGTTGTAGATTTGTGTTGCATGGTGTACAACCTTACAACCCAATCTACAACCCCTGGTTGTGTAGTTAGAAGGGTTCTTGGATAGTTAGGAGTGTAATTTAGATAAGTCACTATCCAATCACTCAACCCTCTACATCCATTGAGTTTTTTCTACTTGTGTACATTAATATGGTCTCATTCGCATGCAATCCTTCCACCTAACCTTTAATTGGGTCACTTGACATAACCTTTACCTCATTGGATTTACCAATGTATAAATAGCCTTCTCCCTTGTATATTCCTACTCATGTCAACGGGAACATTTTGACTAGTTTCTTAGTTGACCCTACTAGCTGAGTGAATGTTATAACAAAAGAAACTCTGCTTATAAAATTTCTATATAGGGAGGAATATGAAGAATCGAAGGCCACTATACACACACATGATGGACTCCAAGTCCCTCCTCTTGTCTCTATTACTCTTTTGGTCGTGGTAGGACCCAAGGTCATGGATATCTCTTTTGTCATAATTATTGACTCTAACATATTTAGAGTGAAACTGAGCATTCTGTGATTTGTTTCCATGAATGGTGTCACTTCAGTGATTCACAAATGTCTCACGTTCTCTCATGAGGACTATGTGCACATTGTGCATGAAATATATCACAAACTATTGGTGTTGTGTGGGGGTTTCTTGTTAGACTACTTTTGGCTTGCTTCAGTTGGACCTCTCCCTTCGAGGAAGGACTTGCTATATAATGCCTATTTAAGTATAAGATTGGGGGAATGACACCAAAAGTGACATATCCAATATCTCCCTATGTTATCTTAGTAAAAGGCTCTTGTGCAGGTGTAAGTTGTATCCTCCTCCCAACAAAAGGTGAAGGGGAAGCTTGCTCTTGACCATGGGTCTTCTAATTTTTTGTCATCCTTTCTATTTGCTTATGCTTCTCAGCTCACTATTGTGTCCTCGACTCTTGCTCCCATGCCTTGCATGGGGAGCCCTATGGTTCCCACTTAGTGAAAAGCTAAGCATCAAGTCTTTGAACTTCCCGTCTTTCCTATAGTTCCTAGACCCATTGTTTATGACTTAAGAAGAAGGGTCTTCATGGAGTGGCCCCTTTGTCTTGGCCTTCACATCCTTCTACCTTTCTTCCTCCTACCCTTCTAGTAGTGAATGAGAAGAGGCCTGCTACCAAGGCACTCATTTCTACTTAATCACTTGCTATTGTTTCCGCTCCTATATTCCATGCTCCTGCCCCTATCTAGGAGGTTTCCCTTCCATTGGCTATGGTTGTGGATGAAACTCCTATGGTAGAACAATAACCTCTTGCCTCTTATGAAGATATGAATTCTAGTGCCTAGTGCTAACAAAATGGGCATGCACATGAGTGTAATTGTAGTATAAAATATTTGGGAATTGAAAAAGTTTCCTTTCATAAGATATAGGGGGAGCTAGTAGCTCCTATTTCTATTGTGTCTCCTCCCGCTCCTTCTACTTTAGTTCCTCACCTTCATTTTTTTTCCCATTTCTCTGGTGGGTGTTGATGATCCTCACCCCAAAAGGGTGTATGTTCTCATTGCTCCCTTCATGAAGCCTGCTCTATTGATGTCCCTCCTAAGCATCCCTCCATTTTATCATCCCATAGACATCCCAAATAAAATGGTGGTGTCTATTAGAGCTTTGTCTTCTCCATCCTTCACCTCTACTTATTCTATGGTGATCCAACATCCTTCATTAAAGCATAATCCATATGATGACCTCACTTTGAGTGGTTGTTCGAAGAAGGGCTCACCTTCTTAGGGAGCTAGTCATGTTTTGGCCTGCATCGTCCTTGTGATAGAGGTGGGCCCCTGCATCCCTTGAGATTGTTGTTACCCCTCTTGGAAAGGTTGTTAGTGGTTCTCTAACACCTCTTTCTTCTTCCACTGAGCTAGCATGTGGCACTCTAGTGAATCTCATCTTTAACTCGGTGGAAGATGTCCTAACTATAGATAATTTATCTTTGCAATATTGATGACTCTTACCTCAAAAGAGCTCAGAAAAAAAGACCTAGAGGGTCCTTCTTCCTTGGCCCTTGTTTTAGGAGAGGTAGTGGATACTCCCATCACTATCCTACCATTGTAGGCTCATCCTCCTTCCCTATATAACGATCTATATTGGGAGTAGGATGAACTAATGGTAGATAAGGATACTTAGGGTGGTATCTCTTCTTTATCTATAAATTAAATTTGTGTGTGGGTTATGCTCCCCATGTGCTTGTATTTATGTGTTTGTGATCCTTCTTGGAGGATGCTTGCTACCCTTGTAGGTGCTTGGATATAGGCCTAGAAAATTTGTCATGAAATTTTTCCATATGTTTCATCATTCCTCTACATGTTGTGACTTTTCTTTTCAATAATTGGGAACAATGCAAAGCATTGGGGGCATTTAGGCCCTCTTCCATTTTGACCCAATTTTTTTAATTTTTTTTCTTCTTCATGATTTGGGAACTTTGTGGATTGATGATCTTTTGTTCATACATCATGTGCTACCTATTTATATATATTAATAGATCTAACCATGAACTCTCAGATCCCCCTGTCTCTTGATTTCTTCATATTTGCTTGTCTCTCATTTTATTTTTCTTTGTTTGTCTCTCTCTATTTGCTTAGTAATGTAGTGTTTATGTTTTGTCCCTTTCATGCATGACAACATTTCCATGTTTACATCTCATAATGTATCATGGACCACAACAACGCTACCTCTTCTTTATCTCCTTAAGATGGCATGTTCTCCTCTACTTCACAAGCACCATCCTAGGGAGACCACCATGCTTCTATGATTTTTAATAAGGTGAATTTGGTGTCAAATGAATCCCTTACTATTTTTTTTTAATTTTCCAAAAAATGCCTTCTTCAACAGGTACCCCTTAATGATTCTTTTTTTCTAAAATGACTTTGTAGCGAAAAGTATGAAAAATTTCCTTTGAAAAGGGAGTTCTTTTTTTGATTAAGTATAAAAAATTTCCCTTGAAAAGGAGCATTCTTTCCACCATATTCCTTGATGAAAGGGATCTTCCAAAAGGATTCCTTGATGACAAAATCATTTACAAAAAGTGTCACACTTTTCAAATTAGAGTATCCTTTTGGACAAGTCCCTTGTTGTCTTGAAGGGTTCTTGAAGGGACCCCTTTGAAAGCTTTTCCTTCAATTGCTTGCTCTATGATGTGCCTGCTTATTCAAACTTTTTTCCTAATATATTTTGGCTACAACTAAAATGTGTAGAAATAGCGTTCCACCTTCTAGTAGATGGAACTAGGGTTTAGGGCCTATTGCACTCTATTTCATTCATGAATACCTTCTACAACTCTCAATCAAGGGATAGAATGAGAGAAAGAGATCTACAATAAGGTATCCTAGGGTGTGATTAAATACTAAAGAGGGGTTCACCACCAAGCTAGGGCTTGGAAAGACTAGTAACATGCAAACCTAATGATAAAACCTAATGATATGCAAAGCTTGAGTAAATGACCTAGAAAAGAGTTCAAATCAAAAAAACTAACTAGAAAAGTATTGAGGTGCACTTGGGAACTTGAAGAGGCTTGGATGAAGATCTAAATTCCTAAAAATACTCATTTTAAGGAACACTAGGACTCGTATGCTAGTAGAGGTGATTTAGTCCCAGTTTAGGGTTTTGGGCCGAAACTGAAATTTGGAAAAGTACTGAATCAAGATCTACAGAAAATGTATGAAAATAGGTATAGGGTATGTGCAGGATCATGATGGGCCAAAAAGAGGCAATATGATGGGTATATATAGGGTATTTGGCTGATGACTTTTTTTTACCCAAAAGTGATGAAATGAAAAGGGTTTTTAAAGGAGATTCTTAGCTTTCCACCAATATAAATTATTCTTTATTTTGAATTTAATAAATTATTATTATTTATTTTCTATTTGAATTACGACTAAAGTCCTGATTGATCGGTTGATTGAAAAACATCTATAGCTTTCAAATGGTATCACATTTTTTGAATTTAAAACACGTGTCACATTCTATGCTTCACATACTATAGGATTAAAAAAAGAAAATTTGAATATCATGAAGTTTTGACCAAGTTAAGGTGGTCAGACATACGAGTTTTTATATTTTTTTTAAAAGTTGTAATAAAAATTCATAATTAATTATTTACTTGGGAAAAATTACAAAAATATGCATCACATTGGGACATGAGTCCTCTACCTAAATCTAAAATATTATAAAAAATATTATCATTTTATTATGGTTAGGGTGGTGACAAACACTTCTTATTTTTTTCCTGAAATTTAAGTACTAATGCATTGAAATTTCAAATTTTCATGTAATAGATTTTAAAAAACTTAGTATTTTGGAAACTACATTCAATTTTCTATAGATTCTATTCTTAAATTCTTTTAAAATAATATAGATAAATTATTCAAATTTTTATGTCAAGTTGCCTAACTCTGATTTTTCTAAATTTTTTGCCACTTAAGGGCCTGTTTTTTCCATGATGATCCTGCACATTCCCTATACTGGGACTCATATGCCACAAGAGTGATTTAGTCCCATTATCAGGGTTGATTTGAAACTTTTATATCCTCTAATGCTTCCTTGTAGCTTCCTTCATGTCAAATCTTTGGTCCTGAAACCTTGAATTCTACTCTGTAATTGACTTTTTGTGATCTTGTAAACAAGGTGAAAATTTTGACATTGCTGTAACCTTGACAACTTTCTCCAATATTTCTCCTCAATGTATCTTCAACCTCTAGACCTAAAAATCACACACAAAAGAGAGGGAAAAATGTTATTTTGTTAATAGATAGGTGTTTTCCTTGGTTAAAGCCCATTTTGGTAATCAAACATTTAAATGAAATGAAGGAAGAATGATGAATTCAAACAAATATGCAATGCTGCAACTCACCAAACCCCTAAATAAGATGCTAAAAAATGTATGAAATGGCTAGTATGAATGTATATCTTGACTCTTTCTTGAATGATATGAATCTTGATTTGAATGCTTGCTTGAATCATAAGAACCCTACATCACAAACATTAGCACAAAAACAAACATGATGCATGATGAATTTGACATGATGCTTTATTATTGAAAGTAGCTCCAAAATGATTGATAATCACTCTTGAATGCTCCTAATTTGCTAGAATGCTTAGGTCACACATGCTTATGAAAATTTCTAGGAGAAAATATGTGAAATAACCTTGTATTTATACTTGTTTATGCCAATTTTCTCAAAATTACAACACTACAAGCCAACATCAAATCTAGGAGAATAAAATCCCACCAAGAATTTTATTTTAAATTATGTATAAGCTAAGCATGACTCATATGCTAGTTGTGTGTATGAGTCCCATTAGGCTAAGCTTGGGACACCATTTTCAAGAAATACTTAGTTTAATGTTAAATTTAGATCTAGGACTGGAAACCTACGTTGGATCCATGTGACCAAGGTGGTGTATGAGTTCCAGATCACTAAAACCAAGCCATACAATCCAACATCACTGGATTATGATTGGTCACTTGATATATGTCATGATTATCCTCAAAAACATGCATTAATTAAGGGTTGTGGATGCAAAATAGGACCAATTCAAGGTATAAAGAATCCCAACTAACTAATAAAACCATAGATTTGTGTGAAAGAGTAAGAAAACACTTTATAACACAAAAAAAAGGCATAATTAAGTTCATTTAGTTCAAAAAGGCCTAAACAAGTGTGAAAATGTAAAGGGCTACATTTTTCTACACTACAACAACTTAACACATTACTTTATAGGATCAAGCACCTATAAAGCCCCTTTGTAATCAAGCTTTACTAGTAGGACTAAGCACCTCATCAATATTTCCTTGTAGGATTGAGAATGTGTATGGGCCTTTCACATCAAACTGTTCAAGATGAAGCACGTGTAGACTCCTTCCATGTCAAGCCTTGCAAGATCGAGAACCTATGAAGCTCCTTCTTTCTAGAAGAATGAGAACCTGTAGGGCCTTTGTTGAAGTTTTGTAAGACCTAGAACCCATGGTGACAATTCTATAGGATCAAGTACCTATGGAGCCATCTCTCTCTCTCTCTTTAATATCAAGGTTTCCCTATGAGATCAAGAACCTATAGTGCTACCTCCTGCACATCTAGGTGTATTAGATCAAAGATATACCTCCTTGATAGTTTAGGTATATTCTCTTTAATCTCTTTCTACTTTACCTCACATCCACATTGACACATATGCTAACTAAAGTGGGGCAAAAATGTAATGGTGCAAATTTTCACCCAACAAAAATTCCCCATTTCATCACCCCTACCTTAGAAAATATAAATTTGATGATACAAAATCCTCCACCACCACCTTGCTCCACCCACCTGGCCACACCCTTTTGTTTGAGTGGAGGAATCTTTTTTAGGGACGTGCATGTGCCTGACGCATTGCACTACCATCCTAATAGGATTCTTTCCTCTAGAATTTGCTGAAACGTTACATTTCCTATTGGGTGCAAAGTGTAACATCTCTTGCCTC
Source organism: Sequoia sempervirens (assembly GCA_007258455.2). Lineage (NCBI taxonomy): Eukaryota > Viridiplantae > Streptophyta > Pinopsida > Cupressales > Cupressaceae > Sequoia > Sequoia sempervirens. Next base: position 130,256,026 of record VDFB02270651.1, read on the forward strand.
CTTGACCGACAAAATTTTAGCCTTCTACCTCCATTTTACTAATTTAAATTTATCAATTCTCATTTTTTCTACTCTCTTGGACTCTCTCTTGCATTCTAGCTCATTCTACTCTCATTCTCTTGCTTCTACACCACTTCTCTTGGCTACAAGCTCTTCATTTTGGCTCCAACAACACGTTCTTGTTGCAACACAATTACCATAGCTCTCAAATCTCATTTTGCAGATGATAGTATGTTATTTATTCAAAATTCTAAGGATGAAGTGAATAATGCCATTCATACCTTAGACTTGTTTTATGTCATTTCTGGGTCTAAATTGGCCATGCACAAGATTTTTTTTTAACGATTCATTGCAACACATGTCTTGCTTGGATTCCTTTTGAATGGAAATAAATAAAGAATGGTTCAATCACCGAATATTTGGACATTCCTTTCGATATCAATGTCCCTCTCAAAAACATGTGGAACTAGCTTTTGAGAAAATCAAAGCCAAAATCCTAAGTTGGAGTAGAAAATTCCTCTCCATGGTTGGTCAGATAAAAGTGGCAAATAAATTTTTTGTAGCTACTCACACTTACATATCATCATGTTGGTTCCCTCCCAAAAATTGCTACAAGCAATCAACCCAATTGATTAGAAAATTTCTATGGGGAAAATGGGGGAATAAAAGGGGAATTCCTTGTTCTTCTTCATAGAATTTCTTCCAACCTAAGGACAAGGGGGTTTGTGAATCATTGATCCATACACACAAGGAATCTACCTCACTACCAAATGGATAATCAGATCCCTAGAGGGAGAGACCTCTTGGAAAATATAGTGAAATACTAAATCCAATATGCCTCTGTTGGTCATGCTTGGACAACTATCAATTGGAAATACAAGCTTCTATTAGATCAATTTTTTTAAAATACATGGTTCTTCCCCCTTTAATTCTATCTAGAAATATTGGAAAATCACCTCTAAAAATCTCATTTGGTTTGATTAGTCTCTTAGCAATGGACTTAGCTTTCCTTATTCTTCTATTTTGGAGGAATCGATTGGTTCAACAAAATGGTAGTCCATTAGGTACTATTTTCATAAACTCAAAGGAAAGATGCCCTTTTGAAAAGGGAATTCAAACCTTTAGGGACTTATGGGATGTTTTCACCTTCCAATGGAATTCTTGGCATCTTCTTGAATCCTAGTTCCACCTTTGATCCTCCAATTGACAACCTATTCTTGAAATTTAGCAACTTGTTTCCCCTAAACTTTGCAACTTATCCCTAGATTGTCATGATAACTTTTTGAATGATTGTAGATGTCCTAAAGCTCATAGAATCCAATATTTCCCCCTTAAATCATTCTATAAACATCTCCTCCCCTTGATCATCATCTCACCCCTCCTGAATGAGAAGTGGAATTGTGCTTTTGTAAGGTACAAATGGAAGAATCTTAGTTTTCAAATTTGGAAGTCCAAATTAGATGCCTATTCTCAACTTCCCGTGTGGAAAATCCTCCATATTAAGCTTCCCATTGGTAATCATCTAAGTTTTTTCCCCTCTGAGTACTTGTCCCTTTTGTGTTAAAATGGAGTCTATAAGATATGCATTTTGGCTATGCAATCACATCTACAAATTATGGCTTTCTCTTTTCACTTTGCTTCCTACCTTATTCCCTAGAAGATGAAATTGGGAAGCTACTCTCCTAGGTGTGTCTCACTCCCTTGATTTGCTCCATCACACTTGTAGGCATGTGATTTTGAATTTCATTTGGAATTTGTGTTGTCTTGTTGTCTTCTCCAACACCATCCTCCCATTTAAGATTGAATTTCAAATGATAATTGCCAACCTATCCCTTCAACTTGAGAACCTTTCAATTACTCAGTCCAACTTCCTTCTGGTTGAGCAGAAACATAATCTCTTACTTCAACTGTAGGCTAATGGAAAACAAGGAAATTAAAATGCTTCATGATTGTTGTTTAGGACTTAGTTTCAAATGTATTTTTCTTCTTCCCAGTGATTTCTTGGAGTGGAAGGAAAATGATAAAGAAATTTCTCTCAACCATTGGATAACTCTTGCAAATCATACCACATAGATGTTAAGTTAGGTGGCTTAGAGCTCTTGGTTGTAGGTTTTGTAGAGGTGAGCTTTCCAAATTCTTTCAATGATCTTTTCATCACATTTTATAAAATCATCATTGTATGTAAGATGTGAGAAATTTTAAGTTTAGACCAAGTATGTCTTTCTTTCAATAACTTCTATAAGTTTCTATTGTGCTGCTATTTACAGCTATTATTGCTATTGTTCTATGTAGCTTTTACTCATAGTTGTTATTGCTATTTCACTTTGTAATTGTATAAGCTTCTATTGTGTTGATGTTTATAGCTGTTATTGTTGTTGTTCTATGTAGTTTTTGTTTGCAATTGATATTGTTGTTTTACTTTGTAATCTATGTTTGCTTCATTCAATAAATAAATAATAATAATAATAAATAAATAAATCTACATAAAAAGGAGTGTAATTTTTACACTTTCATTTTTTAGTTAAAATAATATAATTGAACAAATGGCCTTCATTCAATAAAAAAAAAGAAAAAAAGAAAAAAAGAAGAAGAAAGGAGTGTAATTTCGGTGATCGACGTAAATCTACAATGGAAACACAACATGAAACAAAAACAATAATCTACTTTCTATTTTCATTGTTTAATTACAATAATTTTTATTTTTTCCATCTAAAAAGTCATACAATAAATTTTTATTTATTTTAAATTTGCTAATATAAAAAAAAAGACTGATATCTTTCATATATTTTATATATATTATCTTGAAGATATATATACTAGTTATGTCGAGAGGTGTATTACAATGGCAACCACTAGAAAGCAATGTGTAAGGAAAAACTCTTCAACTAGAAATTAATGTTCAAATGACATGTGCAAATCCATATCCACTCTTAAATATTACCTTCTTATCTTTAAAAAAAAATGAAGTCATTCTTGGTAAGAGAATTAAATCAAAAACTTTCGTATGTAAATGATTTTATAAAATTTTAAAATGTATTTTTAAGTATCATTTTAGAAAATGAAATGATTTACATGCAAAATGAGGAAAAAATAAAATCTAGAAAGATTGGTTTTATATCTAAATTTAAAATGAATATGAAATTTTATTTAATTCATTTGTATAGATAATCACTACAAGAAAAAAAAAAGAAAGATTGTTTTTATATCTAAATTTAAAATGAATATGAAATTTTATTTAATTCATTTGTATAGATAATCACTACAATTTAATTAATATTTAAAAACTCAATAATATATTTTTTATACATTGTAGAAATTACAATTTAATTTAATTTTAGAATGAAATTTAAGTTTTCAAGATATTGTGGTGATTTCTCTTGCAAACATATTAAATAGATTAAATCAAAAACTTCCCTATGTAAATTATTTTATGATTTTTTGAAATGCATTTTTAAGTCAAGAGGTAGTCGCACATTAGAAATGGAATTTCTTAGCTTTAGCTTTAGTTTTTTGCGTATCTTTTGCTTTAAAACTAGTTCTATTCTTTTCCATCTATTGGAGTATGAGAGAAACTGAGAGGGGGGGAGTGAATCAATGTCTAGACAAATTAATTCAATTTGCTGACATTTAAAAAAAAAATTAAACTTTTTAAGAACAATATGAATTATGTTTCAAGAGCTAACATGTGAACCAATATGAATTGTTGATTTTTAATCAAATAAATGTAAGTGCAAAAATGTATAACCATGAAATAGTGAGATCACAAACGAAACCAAACAAAGAACCATAACACAGTGAGAGTGGAAAACCATCTTGGGGTAGAAAAACCACTCATCAAATTGCCTCACTGGCTTAATGAACCTCATTGGTTATAGAATGCCACACTGGAAAAAATGGTCTCATTGACCAAGGAACCTCACTCGTTACAAGAATGCCTCACTGGAAATGTGTCTCACTGAAATTAAATGTACCTCACTAGCATTGATCAATCTCTCTCACTGACTTGATCGTTTTAACTTCATTATACATTTTTGAATAAAGAATAATTCAACTACAGAGGATCATTCTATTTCTCTACAAATCATATTTTACCTCCAATCTAATACGCTTAATATCTTAAATATTATTTTTTTTGGAATATTTAAAATACAAAATATATTAGTGATACAATCTGTTTTGCATCATGTTTACAAAACTTCTTTACAAAATTTTGTTTATTCTACCAACATGATAACTCTATAAAAACAACACTGAACATTAAACAGTGATAAATCATTGTTAATAGAAACATTCCAAGAATGGTAAATACTATAAACTTCATTTTAGATAATGCCACATGTAACCTATTAACTATCTTCAAAAGTTCCTGTGCACAGAGACAGGTAAAAATAATTATCACAAAACTGTTTCTTCAGAACTACAACCTATTCCATCAAACTTTAACCAACCTAAATCAGCATTCCCAACAACATTTCCATTTACCCATTTACAAAAGCAAATACCTTTACCCATATGGAGAAAGTAAACCATATCCCTGAAAACCTAGACAAGGCTTTCAAAGAATTAGACAACATTAACCACTGAAACAAAAATCCATTTCCCTTAAAAAATACAAAATAAAGGTCCAAATATTTCAACATTTTAGGTATCGTTATTCACAAAAAAAAACACCCATGTTCTCTTAACAAACATAAACACAATACTCAAGAAACCATTAACAAAGTACTCAATTTTTTATTTTTTATTTTTTTAATACTCTTAAGCAAACTGAGAGAAAAGATACCAAAACTCTTAACACACAACCAACAATGAATACAACTTTCTCTACAAGTTTTAATCAAACAAATAAATACTAGTTAGCAAAAACAACTAGAGAATATTACCTGAGAAAAATTTAGCCTATAAACCATTCTCCTCTCACTGAAAACCAATCGAGCATTATATTGTCCAAGCAAAAGCATCATCATCATCTACAAATGCTAACTCTTTGTGAGTTTTCTTCACAATGATAACCAACACAATAATTTTTGTTTGAGAAGTTTCACATGTTAAAAATTATTCTCATCAAGCCCTAGATACTTTTGGCATGTGATCAAAAACATGTGTCAACTACTTTATCACTATGCCTTTTCAATATCATTGTGTCCCCTTTGAAACATCTTTTCCATCAAAACCAAAACATTATCATTATCTTGCAAATAAACATATGCAATTATTTTATGTTTTAAGGAACTCGTGACCTGTAGGAAGGTCTACCAAAAATATGGTGTATATGGAGTGCGAAGTGCTTCCCTTTTATGCCTTGTAAAGGATGCTATGGCTGAAAGCGTAGCATTTAAAACAAATAAAAATATCCTTTTCATTTTTTCATAGAAACCATATTAATACAAATTTGTCACCATGAAACCTTGCACATGTATTTGACACAATGCCAAACAAAATGCCACTTGGATCAACAATATCACCATTTACACATCAAGTGTATGTTACCATAATTCATGCCAACAAGAAAACCACTATATCACACTGAATCTGAGCATCACCAATGAAGAATAAATGAAACATATCAAAGCAAGCATCATGTGTATTTTGAAAATAAGGACAAACCAAACAAAAAGGAACAAAGAACAAAAAACTCCCCCTTTGTCCTTGGTGAAAAAAACACAAACTTCTCCCCATTTTTGACATCCAAGACAAAGGATTTGAACCACTGTTTGTAAATCAACATGAGTAGCATGAAATAAAGATCACAACACAAAATGTATTCTACTATCATTGTTACAAAAAAAACTAGAATCCAATAGCCATATCAACAAGAACAAAGAACACCCATGGTAGGAGAGAATGAAAAATAGGCATAACTCCCCCTATCTTGCATATCTACATGACCTTCATAGATTGCTAAGAACTTCACATAGAGCACTATCATAGGCATCAAGTCACTGTCCATTATCTAACACCAGCCAATACCAAATCCATGTAAAATCACATAGGAGTAGCATAGATCATTGTCAATATAATATATTATCTCTATGTATTGTGTAGCCATAATACATAACTAATTATCAAAGAATACATACTGTCCCTGTTAGTATACCAAATGTCACTGTTTGAACATATGATATGCCCTATTATAGGAAACTATCAGATCAACTTGTAAATCTCAAATACCAAATCTATATCATACCACTATCCATTATATGTAGAAGTAGACCTTTGTATTTAAAACATATTCAAGAAGAAATGAAAGCCCTGCACTATATGAGAACTTGTTGAGAAACCTATCACTAGAACTCATCAATAAAGCACATATTCAACAGTCGAAGAGACATGAAGAAAATAATGAACTTGTAGCAACATCTATCACCTTATGTTTCATTCCCATCACATTGCAATATGACTATTATACAAAAATCATTGAATACCTAAAACAACTGAGTACAATATGAGTATTATACTAAATTGTCATAACAAATGAGTATATCGACTTGTATCAACTTGACTAAATTGTGAAATGGTTATTTCCCTCTGAGTAAACTCAAAAACCATGGAGAAAATCATAATGTGTAACCACATTCAACAAACTAACATAGGCAATAGTGCATACCACTTCTAAAGTATGGATGTATCCAAAGAATCAACATAATATAAACAAGATCACTATCAAGATGTATGTATTATGAAGGATCCAAAAGAATAGCCAAGAATTCATAGTAAATATGTCAATAACTGAATTTCATACTTCCAAATAGAAGCAATGATGATGATAAGTCACAATTTCATCATAAGTACTCATTTATACAATAAGTACCAAGTTTTACAAGTTAGATGGTGTAATGTTACCACTTGTTAAATGCATTATCAAATTACAAACAAACTAAATATCAATATCAAATAAAGTGAACCAAGTACATAAGCTTCAAACTTACTATCCTTATATAGCATCATAAACATTGAAGTTTCACTTATCCAAGTTTTGACATCTACACTTATATCAACCAACCTTGTTAAGTGGAATGATCATTGTAAACCATACACCAATCAAGTTACACTGTGAATGGATACCAATCAGGTATAACAATTTGGATGTGAATTTACCTATCCATATACCTATATCCATTATCATTCACATCACTTAGATATATATATATGTGCATCAAATATGCAAGTATATGTCAAGGTCAAGAATATATCACAAATGCTACCATCAATGTCAATATAGGAATATACCAATAAATTATTTCAACCAAATATATAAATTCCAATATCAATGATTGCCAATGTCAAGACCAATAGCTCTAACAAGTAGTCATGTCAAGCTTCCATATAAATCCTCAACCAAATATCACTGCCAAATTGATTTTAATAGAAATTATTATTCCTGAAGTGTTTCTTATTCACTATTTAGTGCTTGAAACACATGGACCTTATATGCAATAGATCATTAATAACTTATATACTATGAATGTAACAAGTTATTAATAGCTTACCAATGAAAGTTGATAAGACATTAATTACTTATTAGAGACAAGTACATATATAAGCCACTAATATCTAATACAAACAAGATACATAGATTATCAAGTATTAATCAAATCATAGTTTATGAAAGTAATCATTCAATCATATCTTTTTAACGAATATAAACCTCTTTGTCACTAATATATTCCACCACTACCATTTGATGGTTTGAGATTGACATAAAAAACTGTGATCATGTAGACATAATGAAAATCCTTATCCAAGAACCTTTGCATCAAAACCATGAATATATGAATGAGAAAGTATCAATACTAGTACAAATACCACTACAACTCCTGTCATTTTTGACAACTTAGACAAGCATCAAGTATCAAATAAACACTTTGCAATGGACACCATAAGACCATGAACTTTGAAATCAACATAGATGTCACTACATCAAGATGCCAAGTAGCCAAAGTAATATTCACTGCCTTCGTAGGATATGCATATGTTGACCACTCTATACTCCTAATTTCCACATTATAAGTTACTAAAAGTAAAATCTAGAACATATAGACCATATACCTAATTCACAAAGCAACTCCATTGTTTGTGCAACTGGCAAGTAAAAATTAGAAATGCACAAAACATATCCACTATCTCAGAAAATGAGAAATTCAAGATATTCATTGTACAAGTAGGAATAGCATGTGTATAACAACTGAACATAAAATAGTACAACCAAACAACTTATATCAAAGCATGTGATCAACAAATCACCAAATGACTAAGGAACCATTGCCTCATATTCGTTGTTTGATAACCCTACATGATAACACTACACTTCCAACACATTGAATGTTTCTACCAACTTATGAACTTTTTAAATATATATATCAAACCAGGGATATTAGATAGATACATTTCATACCAATATCATGCTTTTACTTAAGTTTCTTGTTTTCTCTAGGGGCTAAAAGGTAAATCACTAACCTACTCCCCCTTACTTCATGCTACCTTTTACATACTATGAGCTATTCCTTGTGCAATATTCACAAGTTTAGAATCCTTTTTATCATGATCTTGTTTTCTTTTCCAAATTTTCATAGGCCCTCCTTCTTTTGCTTGCTTTGAGTATCTTCTTGATTAGGTAATTTCAACAATTTACTTCTACAAAACTTGGCTCTATGTCCAAAACTATTACATCTATTGCACATGACCAAGGATCTATAACTTCTCATGAATCTAACATCATCATTCAGAACCTTTCTACCACAATCTCTTGCAATGTGTCCAAGATGATTACATCTAAAACATGTGACATTATTCTTTCTATGTTCCAACTCATTAAAATTATTTGGCCCGTCATTTTTCTTTTCATACATCCAACATTCTAATGCTTTATGACCATATGCAAAACATAAATAGAAATAACCATTAAATTGAGAGTAGTTATACCTTTTTGAATGATTTTTTTTTTAGAACCTACTTGATCTTCTCTCTTTTTCTTTCTTCTTGGTTTCAATCTTAGGGGCAACAGATTAATAATTCAGGTCTACCTTCTTTCTTGGAGTCTGTCTAACATTAAAAAGCTCTCCATCTTTTATTTCAAATACTATTTCATGTTTAGGCTTATCTTGAATTCCAAAGCTTTTTCCTTTTTCATACCCTAAACCAAAAATGTCTTTGTGATTCTTTCGCTTATCCAACATCTCATTTCTCTTGTTGGTAATTTAATCAAACTTTTGATTTTTCTGTAACTAAATCTTTACACTTTCAAGATCTTTCCTTAGAACAACTATTTCACTTTCTAACTTTTTGCACTCAACTACTTTGGCTTCTAAATTGGACCCAGTCACTTGGGCTATTCTCTTACTTTCTTCACTTTCTACTTTTACACAAATAATTGACTCATTTATTTTTTCAAGTTTTCCTTTCAAAGAGAATTTTAGTTTCTAACTTTTTGCATTCTTCTTCCTTTTTCTTTAACTAAAATCTTACTTCCTTGTTCACCTTTCTAAGACTCTTAATCTCATCAAGTGCATAAATAAATTCTACCTCAAAATCAATTTCTCTTTCAATATCTAAATCATTCATGTCCAAAAATTCATCAGGTTCTTTATTAGACATCTTTTCTTCTACATGCTATTGATTCTCTTTAGGGAATTCTACTTCTGGAGGCTATGATTGTTCTTTCTTATTCATATTCCGCTTTCCCATGACAAATAGTACTCCACTAGAAATCACCTAGTTTAACTCTAGACAAGGGTTTGGCTCTAATACCAATTGTTGGAGTATGAGAGACACTGAGGGGAGGGGTGAATCAGTGTCAAGACAAATTAATTCAATTTGCTGACATTTAAAAAAAACTTTTTAAAACTCATTGAGAAGAATATGAATTATGTTTCAAGAGCTAACATGTGAACAAATCTAAATTGTTGATTCTTCATCACGTAAATGTAAGTGAAAAAATGTATAACTATGAAACAGTAAGATCACAAATGAAACTAAACAAAGAACCATAACGCAGTGAATTTCCTGAGTGGAAAACTCTCTTGGGGTAGAAAAAAAAACTCGTAAAATTGCCTCACTAGCTTAATGAACCTCACTGGTTACAAAATTCCTCACTAGCAAAAATTTCCTCACTGACCAAAGAACCTCACTAGTTACAAGAATGCCTCACTAGCAATAAACCAATGCCTCACTGGCAATGTGTCTCACTAACACTAAATGTGCCTCATTGGCAATGATCAATCAATCTCGCTAACTTGATCATTTTAACTTCCCTACACATTTCTAAATAAAGAATAATTCAACTACAAAGGATCACTCTATTTCTTTACAAATCATATTTTACCTCCAATCTAATACACTTAATATATTAAATATTTATTTTTCTAGAATCTTTAAAATACAAAATATATTAGTGATACAATTTGTTTTGCATCATGTTTTTAAAACTTTACATAATTCTATTTATTCTATCAGCATGATAAGTCTTTAAAAACAACACCAAACATCAAATAGTGATAAATCATTGTTTATATAAATATTCCAAGAATGGTAATTGCTATAAACTTCCTTTTAGATAATGCCACATGTAACCTATTAATTGTCTTCAAAGCTGCCTATGCATAGAGATAGGTAAAAAGAATGATCACAAAACTTTTTCTTTAGAATTACAACCTATTCCTTCAACCTTTAACCAACATAAATCAACATTCCCAAAATAATCACATTAAATTTTTTTTGGATCAAAATGACATTTCCATTTGCCCATTGTCAAAAGAAAATACCTTTACCCACATGGAGAAATTAAACCACAACCCTAAAAACCCAAAAAAGGGATTCAAATAATTAGACAACATTAACCACTGAAACAAAAGTCCATTTCCCTTAAATACAAACTGAAGGTCCAAATATTTCAACATTTTAGGTACCATTATTCACAAAAAAAAAACACCCATTTTCTCTTAACAAACATAAACATAATACTCAAGAAACCATTAACAGACTAGTCAAAAACTTAAACAAATTTGTTTGAATACTCTTAAGAAAACCAAGAACAAAGATACCAAAACTCTTAACACATACCCAAAAACGAATACAACTTTCTCTACAAGTTTTAATCAAACAAATAACCACCAATTAGTAAAAAAAATTGGAGAATATTACCTGAGAAAAATGCATCCTATAAACCATTCTCCTCTCATTGAAAACCAGTTGAGCATTTCCTTGTCCAAGAAAAATCATCATCATCATCTCCAAACCCTAACTCCTCGTGAGTTTTCTTTACAATGGTAACCAACACAATAATTTGTGTTCTAGAAGTTTCACATGTTAAACATTCTTTTCATCAAGCCCTAGATCCTTTTGGTATGTGATCAAAAACATGTGTCGACTCCTTTATCACTATGCCTTTTTAGTATCATTGTGTCCCCTTTGAAACATCTTTACCATCAAAACTGAAACATTATCATTATCTTGCAAATCAACATATGAAGGAATTTTATGTTTTAAGGAACCCATGACCTCTAGGAAGGTCTGCCAAAAATACGGTGTGCACAGAGTTGTAAGTGCTTCCCTTGTATTCCTTGTAAAGGATACTATGGCTAAAATCCTAGCGTTTAAAACAAATAAAAAAATCCTTTTTATTTTTCCATAGAAACCATATTAATGCTAAATTTTCACCATGAAACCTTGCACACGTATTTGACACAATTCCAAAAAAATGCCACTAGGATCAACAATATTACCATCTGCACATCAAGTGTAAGTTACCATTAATCATGCCAACAAGAAAACCACTCTATCGACCACTGAATCTAAGTATCACCAATGGAGAATAAACCAAACATATCAGAGTAGGCATCATGTGCCTTTTGGCAAGAAGGACAAACCAAACAAAGAGGAACAAAGAAAAACACCATATTTCCATTATTTAGCTTCTTTGTTTAACTTTCTTTATTCATGCAACATATTCACATTAGTTTTCCTTTATTGTTGTTATCTCTAAACCTCTTTATATAAGAGATCATTGTAATAGATTTTGATATTCACTTGAATAATATTACAGTTGAACAATTATAATCTACTTGTGTTTCTAACATGGATGGAAATAACTACGAAGATGAACTACAATTATAGTTCGATGAATGGAAAAGCTTTAGGAAAGTAGATGACCTGATGAAATCTAGACCTAGATGTGGGCTAAATCGCCTGAGAATGAGTGGGCTGATGTGGGTGATTGAAATTTTACCCTTGCCCAACACTAAGGATGATACATTCAATATCATCAAGGTCAAGTGATTGGAATCCCCTCTTCATTTTCTAAAGCAATGCCGAAAATATTTGATTATTTCTTACTACAAGGCACATCCTCATTCTTCAGATGAGGAATAAAATGGTAAGAAATTTTGTTTTGGGAGGAGGTCTAACAGAACTTAATTCTCTAAAATTCTCATATTTTTCCTATCAAGGGTTTACAAAGTAAATTTTTGGTCTGCATCCTTAGTTTTTTTCTTTTAATTATTAAGATATATTTGGTGCATTTGCAGATGGTTCCATAAATATAAGCAACATATTAACTAGGAGGTGCCTAGCTAAGATTCCTGCCAATGATCCAAATGTTCAAATTAGTCCAAGAAATCGGCCAAATGCATCTACAATTAGAAGTATTGTACATGATTCTCTTGAAGACATCAATTCCCTTTTCTATGATGAGAAGCAGAATGAAATTAATACAAGAAATAGGCATGGTTTGGTTCATGTATGGTCAAATTGAGGTACCCACAAAGTGTGCATTTGAAGCAATGCATGCTTGATTGCTTAAGGATCTATGGTTGTAGGTTGATATTAGCAAGTCCATTTGTTTGATGTAATCCAAATTATGTTGCATTCTTCCATTTATTATATATATCAGAGTCCTTGAACATCAAGCATAGGTTACATAGATTACATAGAATAGGGCATATAGACTATAGTAGTTTGATTTTTTCAAAACTCATAATGATGGTGAATGTCTATTGTAGACGAATGTGTTCCTATAAATCTATATTTTGAAGTACAACTCATAGTTTCTACTATCTAATCGTTCTTAAGGTAATTGTACCTATGTTTAATTTTCTTTTCTCTCATGTAATTCTCAATTTTTGTTGGCTTTTGTAATTTTCTTTTCCCATAAAAACTATTTTTAGAGTTTCAATTTGAGTGTAACCTCATTGTTTTAGTGGAATTCGCGTGCCATTCGACTTGGCATAAATGGTGTATTTGATGGATTCTAATTGAGGATTTTTTTTTACTACATTATTTTTTCTATCTTTACAAAGTTAAAGCCAAATCGAGCACATCCATTTAGATGGTCGTATAATAGATAATTTTTTGTTTTATATTTTATTTATTAAATTTTATATTTTAAATATTTTCAATAAAAATTTATAAAAAAATTATAATGGCTATTTAATAATAAGCAAATAAAGTCCTTTTTTCATGTAATTGAGTGTTCAAGTGAATACTTTATATAATATTATTTTAATTTTAAATATAAATTTTAGCCTCAAAAAGGTTAACTGTCGTATTTAATATATATGAATATTTAATATATGTATGCTAATTATTTTTACACTTTCACTTAAAATAATACAATCAAAAAAATGGCTCAAATTTCATGTCAGTTCTTTTGTAAGGGACAATCTGGATATACTATATACTCTTTGGAATATATCTAAAAACTAGCAGTTGTGTGTAGTGACATGCAACAATGACCTAATAGGCGAAGGGGAATTCCAAATGCCAGGGATGTGTACAAACATAGCAGCAATTAGAGGAGGGGTGCTAAGAACAATCTGAGAGAGATCATAGGATGCTTACATATCTGCACCTAACAAATGATAAGTTGTATTTAAGTGTTATTTGGAACATTGATTTTATTGTGTTTCATCTTATAACCCCTATGTGCAGATATGTATGTATGTCATAGCAGATTCAAACAACATTGATACATACTGAGAGATCGTTGGAATGATAAGCCATATTGCAAGTGTTAAATGCAACATTGATGCTCCCATTGTTCACAGTGATTGACAATGTATTTCCCCTATGTGTAGATATGTATGTATGTCATAGTAGATGCAAACAAAATTCATACATATTGATCCCTATGTTTATTCTGGGTATGTGTAGGATCATCATGGAAAAAATAAGCCCTTAAGTGGTGAAAAATTCAAAAAAATAAAAGTTAGACAACTTGACGTAAAAATTTCAATAAGTTGTGTATATTATTTCAAAAATATGTAAGAGTACAATCTATAGAAAATTGAATTTAGTTTCTAAACTACTAGGTTTATTTTAAAAAAAATCTATTTTGTGAAAATTTGAAATTTTAATGCAGTAGTACTTAAATTTTAGGGAAAGAATAAGAAGTAGGTGTCTCTCTGACCACCCTAACCATAATAAAATGATAATATTATTTTATAATATTTTAGATATAAATAGAGGAATCATGTCTCAATGTGATGCATATTTTTTGTAATTTTTTCCAAGTAAATAATTAATTATGAATTTTTTATTACAAATTTTAAAAAATATAAAAACTCGTATGTCTGACCACCTTAACTTGGTCAAAACTTCATGAAATACTTTTTTATTTTAATCCTATAGTATGCGAAGCATATAATGTTATGCATGTTTCAGATTTAGAAAATGTGATACCGTTTGAATGTTATAGATGTTTTTCAATCAGCCAATCAATCAAGACTTTAATCTTAATTCAAATAGAAAATGAATAATAATTATTTATTAAATTAAAAGTAAAGCATAATTTATATTAGTGGAAAGTTGAGAATCTCCTTTAAAATCCCTTTTTGTTTCATCAATTTTGGGTAAAAAAAAGTCGTCAACCACATACCCTACACATACCCATCATATTGCCACTTTTTGGCCCATCATGATCCTGCACATACCCTTCTATTGGGATATTCTTGGAATTATAAGCTATATATTAAGTGGTATATGGAACATTAATGCTACTATTTTGGTTATTCTACAAGAACATAGAGTGTAAGCTAATGGAAGTGAATCTACATCCAAGCATAACAAGGTATGTAATAGCAAGGCATAGTAACACCTGAGAGAGATCAAGTGACCACATTTAAAAATCCTCATCGCATCATTAATAACCCTTTTATGATACCATCATGCTTAGACAATAGGGCATAGATAAAGGTATAGATACATGTAGATTATGTCAAAACAATAAAGAGAAAATTGCATCCACAAGATTCTGTTGATGTTAATCAAAAAGTAGATTGATACACAAATTTTAAACTATTGTTTTTTATTTTATTTCTAAATCTGACTTTACATGCAATCAAAATATATCTTGAGAGATTACATATAATATTTTTCATTGTAAGATTAAAAAATAGAGCATGTTGTCTCAATGTAATCAATGCTGAGATAAATGTTTGATATTACACTTAATATACAACCTATCAAACATATGAATCTTGTATGCATGTAATTTTAGAAACATACAGATCTACACATAGGAAATATAAAATGAAACACAAAAAAATGAGGCTTTCTCTCCACCCTAGGTACCATATTGGGTCATGGAGCCTTATGGGCTCTCACTAAACCCCCGAGCAAGAACATACATCATCCACCACTCTGAGCAATGGTGAAATCAATTTTCCTTATTACACTTAATATAGAGCCTATCAAGATGTAATTGTTTATTTCACCATTGTGATTGATTTTGCAGTCACTATGATTATTCTCTAAGGTCATTTATAACAAATTACTTCATCAAAATACCCATTATTGCTTGAGCATGTTCTACAAAAATGAAAGGAAAATGTGAAGTTTACTGTAATGAACATGTGTCATTAGTAGACAATATCTAAATTAGGAAATATAAATAGTTATACAATTTATAACAAATAATATGCAATGCACCTATAATAGAAGGGATCAAATAAATAAAATGTAGGCATGCCTTGTGCATGCAACGAAATGCAATATGAACACAAAAAAAGAAGGCCTACTCTCCACCCTACCATATTGGTTCATGGAGCCTCATGGGCTCTCACCAAACCCCCAAGAAAAAGCATAAATTTTCCACCTCTTTGATCAATGGTGAAAGCAATGTTTTGGCACTTGAGAATTTTCTTGAGTTGAAATCAATGTTATACATTTTAAAGAATTTGAGATGTGATCGTGAAATAAGAGATGGAATAAAGGATATATAGCCTTACCTTGTATATAAATACAATGTATTTTTAGCTCATACACCATGCCAAACATGAGATCGTAAAGATATTTAAATACCATTGTGGAGATATGTGGTTATAGCTGAGAATGTTTGCAATCGAAAATGGTTTGACTCGGATATAGTTACACACAAGGAAAATGTGAAGTTTAGTGTGGTCAACATGTTTCATTGGTAACCAATATCTAAATTATCAAACATAAAAAATTCTATAATTTATAACAAAAAATATGTAATACATCTGTAATAGAAGAGATCAAATAAAGAAGATGCAGGCATACCTTATGCAAAGGGCATGATGCAGTATGCCTATGATTACATCTCGCATATAAAAACAAAAAGGAAGTGAATTTAGAAGTGGTGGAAATTCTATATGCATGCAAATGAAGAGGGAAAAGAGAAGCACTATAGTTACCATAAAGAATAGTAATATTTCATGATGATGGCCCAATGAACAAAATTGTTGGAGGTGATCCTTTTCTTTGATTCATAGTGCACTATATTTGTTGGCATGTATCCTGGAGTATCTAGCAAAAGAGAAAGGTGGATCTATGTGTATTTCTGAAGAACCCAATTTAACTAAAGAACCAGACAGTTCAAGTGAAATCTATGCATGAATATGCTCAGAATTGAAATCTATGCATGCATTTCACTTGAATAGGGTTCTTCATTTGAACTGGGTTCACTTTGAATGTTGATTGTAAGTAATTTGACATACAAACATGTCCACATATAAACTTTTGTGGCAAAAGATTAAAAAATAGAGCATGTTTTCCCCATGTAATCAATGCTGAGATAAATGTTTAATATTACACTTAATATATAGCCTATCAAACATATGAATGTCATCTACATCTAATGTCAAAAACATACAGATCTACACATAGGAAATATAAAATGAAACACAATGAAATGAGGCCTTCTCTCCACCCTACCATATTGGGTCATGGAGCCTCATGCGCTCTCACCAAACCCCCAAGCAAGAACATACATCATCCACCACATTGATTAATGGTGAAATCAATGTTCCTTATTACACTTAATATACATCCTATCATTCTAACAAATCATTTTTGAGGGTGAAAGAAATAATAAATAAAAGGGTGCATTTAAGTTCAAATACCTATATATCGGTGTAGATTTTGTTTTGCAAGAAGATATACATGCATTGTATGCCTTGGATGCATTTGTAGGGATCTATTGCTCAAATATATAGACACAAAAACAATGTGTGGAAATATATGTATATGGAATTACATGTAGACAATAGGTAGTAGATGGGCAATAAAACGTCAGTTAACAACTGAAAGGGATAGGAACCATTATAATAAACAAGGATGGGAGGGCTAAGTATTGAGCTTTGACATTATTGAGAGTGAGCGGATAGAAATATGAATCACTTTTTTTGTGTTTTGTGCATGGGGTGATGGTTTCTAAAGCAATACAAAAGTCTTAGTGATGCCACCATTGATCGGAGTGATGGATAATGGATTTCCCCTATGAGCAGATATGTATGTATGTCATAGTAGACACAAAGAACATTTATACATACTGATCCCTATGTTTATTTTGTTGGGAAATTCTTGGAATGATAACTTGTATTTTAAGTGTTATATGGAACATTGATGCAACCATTGATCATAGTGATGAACAATGCAATGTGCAAATTTTGATGTGTGTCATAGCAAATGCAAACAACATTGATACATAATGACACATTCTTGGAATGATAAGCTATATTTTGAGTGTCATATGGAACATTGATGCCACCATTTTTTGCAGTGATGGACAATGTATTTCCCCTATGTGCATATATGTATGTATGCCATAGTAGATGCAAATTCCATTGATAGATATTGATCCCAATGTTTATACTATTGGGACATTCTTGGAATGATAAATTGTATTTTTAAGTATTATATGGAACACTGATGCCACCAGTGATCGCAACAATGGACAATATATATTATTGGTTGGTTCTTTTGGAAGAAAATAGATTGTAAGTTGATGAAAGGCAGTCTACATCCAAGCATAAGAAGGTATGTAATAGCCAAGAATAGTAACACTTGATAGAGATCAAGTGACCACATGTAAAAATCCTCATGGCATCATTAATAACCCTTTTATGATACCATTACGCTAAGACATATGGCATAGATGAGGTTGAGATAGATATCTCTTAGAATGGAAAGCTATATATTAAGTGTAAGATGAAACATAGGTCTCACCATTGACTATATTCATAGGCTAACATACATTTCCCACTAGAGTAATCAATCATGATATCAATGTTTTTTTATAATTAAATGGTAGTTGGCATCAACACTAATTATTGTATGGTTTCCATGTAGTTGTGATCAATGCATGCATAATAGGTAGTACTATATAGGAATGTTGGCTACATGTAATTTCACACATGTTGTGGATGTTGTTTCCCCTTTTTTTTAACAAAAATAACTTGAAAATTGTAATCCTAAGACAATTACTTCACAAAAGAGCATGCACTACATGTTTCAGTTAACAAAACCAATTTAAATAAATGCACGATGTTGGTCTCCAATAGGAAAACTGCAACTTTCAATTGAAACATATGTATTCATTATTTTGTCAGATGTTACAACAATTTTCAATGAATGGACATAGGGCTAAGTGATGCCAAGTAGCAATTAATTTCGGTGCAGAAGTTTAAGTATAGATGTCCAAAAAAAAAAGCAACTATCTTATGAAGAGAACAAAAATAAGGAGTATATATGAATGTTCTCTGCATCTGATTTCACATACATACAAAACTGCACATAGGAATGAATGTTAGCCGTGTCCTATAAAAAATGGGAAAAATACTATCTCAAACAACACTTTTGTATTACTTTTGTAACCATCACCCCATGCAAAAAAACACAAAATAACCTCCAACCACCTATCGCTCATAGCTCAAATAGTCGAGGAATCCATAGAATGACACCCAACAATGCCTTATCAAAAATTGTGCAGGATTTCACTATGTTTTCTGAGGTTTTAAATGGTAGGAGTTATTACAACCATCACCACTTCACATAAATCATACAAGTAATGTTGATGCCAACTGGCATTTAATTTCACTAGCCTTCTCTATCCATGTGCCAAGAAACCCGCCACGTTTTTCCCAATCGGTAGCTTGATGCTTGAAGGTTTAAAATTTGGAAAGGTTAACCTTCTCTATTGACACACTAAACACTTTTAAGTAAAAGATCAAAAACATCCACCACCTTTTTCCTTACTAGGAGCCCAATGCCGAAAGGGTTGAAAATTTGATTTATTGTTTCCATGTAGTGGCAATAGTTGGAAAGCAATAAAAGAGTCCACATATATGTTTACAAAGAAAAATATATACAGGTATATATCCATCTAAAATGTATATGTAGACAATGCACATATATAGACATAGGTGGAATTTTCAATAGAGAAATCACCACAAGAGTAAAGGAAATAAACATCACTTGGCACAAGCTAGGATATCAACATCACTTGGCACAAGGTGGCATGGAAATATCACTTTTCTATGTCTAATTTCACATATTTACATATCTGTACATAGGGATGAATGTTATCTTTGTCTAACTTCACAAACATACATATATGTGCATAAGGAAAGTAAAATGGAACACAACAAAAGAAGGCATGCTCTCCACCCTACCATATTGGGTCATGGAGCCTCATAGGCTCTCACCAAACCCCTAAGCAGGAACATACACTGTCCACCACTATGATGAATGGTGAAATCAATGTTTCTTATTAGGCTTAATATAAACCCTATTATTGTAAGAATTCCTTTTTGAGGATGAAAAGAATAATAAATATCTTCCCAAAACAATAAAAATGGGGAGGAGTATATGTTTTCTACATCTAATTCCACATACATACATATCTGTACACAAGAAAAGCAAAATGAAACACAACAATAGAAACACATACTTTTTTGTGGCTATATATTTCCAAGCAACAAATTCCTATATATGCATCAAACACATGCAATAGATAAATATGCAGTTAGGAAACAAAATGTACATCAATATATATGTATCTAGAGGTAGATGAAAATATATATGCATTTTTGATTGTTGCTCAATAGCTTAAAAATCGGGAAGGTTGACAAAAATTTCGAGCAAAGTTCACACATATATCCTATCGGCTAAATATTATTTCATTTATGGTTTCCATATAGAGGCAATGGTTGCAAAGCAATAAAATAGTCCAATGGAAATATTTTTCATATATGCTTTCCATATAGTGCGGATGGCCACAATAATATTTAGTGTTCTAAAGTTACCAAAGCAATTGAATAGCTTAGGTTATTTTCCATAAGGCATTGTTGAATGTTGTTTTGTATCTTCAGTTGCTATCAATATTGTGAGCCACCACTGTGACAAGTGTTTTTAGAAACAACATACATACATATCCACACCTAAACTTGTCACTACATGTGAGAAGAAATATAGATAAGTTTAAATGTAGATATATCTGTATGTTACCTGAGCAAAGGAAATCAACATCACTAGGCACAACTTGTCACAACAACATTGTCTCATGTATGGGTTCCATATATTGGTGATGTTTGCAATAAAAGATTGCATTTAAAACTTACCAAATTAATTGAGCAGTTTATGTTATTTTCAATAAGGCATTGCTTAGTGTTGGGCTATAGATTCAACTGCACAACATATGTAGATATCAATACCTATACTTGTCAATGCATGCCAATATATATATATATATATATATATATATATATATATATATATATATATATATATATATATATATATATATATATATATATGTATAAGTTTAAATGTAATTACATGTATCAACAAGTATAAATGTAGATATATATGTTTTCTGTGTGCATCTTCATTTAGATACATATACATGTGACATGGCTTTATGTATGGAGAGCCAAGACCAATATATTCAACATTCAACTAGGATTAAAAGACTAAAAACATAGTCATGAGATTGGAAAAATTATGGGTTCAAGGAAACAAACATTATAGCTAAGAACCATATGATATCCATATGCAACATGACTTTATGAGTGGTCATAGAAAATTAGTAGAGAGAACATTTAAGAAGCATTAGAAGATTAGAAATCACATATATGAGAATATTGTACACTAATCCAACAAAAGAAGATTAAAACGATAGAAATTAAATGACAAAATTTTGATTACATTCTGCATTTTAATCTTGTGGAATGGTAGATTTTAATATATATGCTAGACTGAAGAAAAATCACAAAATTATTATGTAGGCCACAAAGGATAGTCATCATTGAACATTGCATAGGAAATATTATAAGAAAAATAAAGTTTTATGCAACTCTAATAAAATGAAAGATAACCATATGTGATGCTGCTTTATGAATGCATTGGTAGGACCACATTTAATAGCCATGGATTCAATGGAGCCAACATTATAGCCAACACCAATTGTGGAGAGATAAGAGTATGTGGCAATTGAAATAGACAAGAAGTAAATAACTATATTGATATTAAAAATGACTCACAAATACATATAAAAATTCAAATCTACATGCATATATGCATACAAATGCATTAAAAACACATATATCTACACACATCTACATCAAAATGTTGTATGCACTTAGAAAATTCAATTGCATGCATAAATATTTATGTATATGCACACGTAATTTTATACATGCATACAACCATGTCCACAAGTATATATAAGAACAATTGTAAATAGTGATACATGTGCTAGATAGGGCGACATAACTATGTAACAAATCATCATAAAATAAAATGAGGAACATACACTAAAAGCGAAACAAAACTATAAGCGACATAAAAAATACAAAAGAAAAGAAGTGTATCTTTTTTCAATGTTAAAAATTATAAGTTACCGTCCATTGTCTTAATATATAACTAGTTCTATGAGCAACAAAGTAATGAGAGCAAAAAGGAAAGGTATTCTAATGTGATAGGAAATCCAAAAAAGGAAAACGAAAAATATGTCCAGTCAATGCAAACTATAACAAGTATCTAAAGTCACAATTAGGCATGGTTGTCTGGCATTCAAGGAAGTACAACTATTATCTCTAGAGAGTCTTGTGCAGTAGGGGATATTGTAGACAAATCTGAGAGCATCAACTTGCACTCAACTTCAAAGTTAATTCTTGCAACTTTGACTATTGTTGTTTTAAGCCTTTTTTCTAAATTATAGGTGTGATTTTTAATAAGAACTAAAAAACAAAAGAGGTGTAGGTGACACCATTGATGATAGATTCAGTAGTCATTACAATAGACGATTCATATTGCAACATATAAATCTCTTTTGTTGACATCTACAATAAGCTTGTTGCAACCTCATCAAAAGAAGTAGTGCAAATCTCGCCTATGTGGTCTTCTATCTTTAGCTGCAAAAAATATCAAAAGTCACAATCAGGTACGGTTATTTCACATTTAAAGTAGTACCACATATTTTTGGTAGGCTCTTCACATTTTTTCTTGCATTGTTTTCCATTGGACTGTAAGGGACATGCAACATAACAAAATGCATCAGTTTTAATATATTTCATTGTTGCCTTGAAAGTAGCCTGAAAAGTTTCTAGCAAGCCAATAAAATGATCCAAGATATATCCAATAGTGACTCTACCATTGGCCAAAGCAACCTTTCAAGGAACTATCCAAGAAGCCTCAATGGCAGGTGGCTCAACATGTCCTCGTTGGATCAAGGGTTGTGCTTCTAGAATGTTAGGATTTATGTATAGAATAGTCCTTGTGGATATATTCACAACAAATCCATTGAAATATCCAACATGACAATTTTTAATAGCAAGTATGACAATCGAACCAGAAATGGATAACCTTTCCAACTCATCACACTTTGCTTCCCAATTTGGGCCCCACAAATTAACATTAATACAAGAGGATGACAAATCATTAAGTTTGACATTTCTGCAAATTGTTTCAAACTGATCCTTTCTTTGAATAGTTAATACCTTTCCTACATGCACCATAGCCCCAATAATATCAATCAAAGTGTTATTTTTTTAGTTTTCAATTTCATTTATTGGGATGAATTTAAATACTTTTTCCAACACAAAGACCTCATCATCACAACACTTCAATATCAATTTTTGATCCAAAATAATTTCCATGTGGTTGTTCAACTTATTAAATTTCTTATCTGCTTGTTTAACCATGACTTTTGAAACACAATAAGTGTGGCACACCTAAACCCTATCATAATACAATTATGCTATGTTGTTAAAGAAGGTGATTCATATTTCTATTCCCTCACTATCAATAATTTCAAAGTTGAATACTGGGCCCTCGCGTCCCTATTTATTGTAGTGGTGCATATCCCTTTTAGTTGTTACCCAAACTTTTATTGTCCATTTTGTTTGGTAAGTATCTAGGCCTTTAACATGGCTGATATTTGAAGGAGCACTATGTTGTGTTGGGGATGTATGAATCCTAAATTTCGAGGCTCATTTGGATGGGGAAGGTGACTCAGAGCACACTATTTTTTCTTCTTGATCTATAAATAAATATCTAGGTTTTCCAATTAGCTGACAATCTTACATTTTGACATCTAAGGACAATATGGCAATTACCCTAGAACCAAAGAAAGATGAAATATTAAAAAAAGTGGTCCCCACAAATAAGAATGCATACAACAACAAGTGCAAGTAGTGTAAAATAATATCCAACCTTGATTACCACAAATTCCTACATAGATAGTTTCTCAAGCACAAGATGGAACCTATTTTCAATGCCCCTACAACCAAAAGGTCATTGTATTTTGTAGGAAAAGTGCCTATTTGCATTTCGGTTCTATCAAGGAGGAAAACTTTGTAGCGGTCAATCGAGCTCTGATCACCACCTATTTTTTGATAAGACATTAGCTAAAGAACTGGAGATGGGAAAGCATCTCAAGCATCAATAGATCGTATCACATGTGCTGTCAAGGTTGGATGTACATTTGAATCCTACAAGGCAGTTTTACTCAGCCAAGCCAAAGAAATGAGATGTTCATGGCTGCAAGACAATTCTAGAAGCAAAAGCAAGGGAAAGAGGCAACACATAATGAATCAATTATTGGTATCTGATATGCAGACATATAGATAGTTATACATGGTGAGAGGATCAAACTGAATTCAAAATTGCATACAATAAATGAATATGAAAGGAGGGCAAGGTTGAGCAAGAAACAAATAAGATTATTATTTTTGCTGAATATAAACAAGGAAGCACATAGCAATGTTGACAAATTTGAAAACTGCAACCCTTTGTTTTCTAACACATAGGCCTCTCCCAAATGACTAGAAAATAAAAAGGATAAGGAAACATAAAAAGCTTGAATATAAATTAGTTAGAATATATAGATATATTACAAGGATTGTTAATTCAAATGAAGAATATTCACAGTTCATTGGATGTAGATAGCAAAGAGTTGATATAATTCCCAGCAACAAAAAGGAAACAAGAAAGAGACTTATGGGACTATTGCTTGAGGAATGTTTAACAACCTGGGGAGAGCCAGAGTCCACCAACATATTTTGGTCTACTCTTTTAAAAGCTGAGAGTTGCAATAACAACAGTTGACTACAAGCTCTATGCCACAACAATACAAGGGCCAAATATTCAATTAAAGCAACAAAAGCTGACAATAACCCTAACCAAAACACATACAGGAAATATAGAACAACAATAAAATGACAACCATCAAGATCTTCAAAACACAACATTATCCTTAAATTTTTTTGTAGACACATTAACAATATGAGGGCAAAGGAATAATTAAAAAAAGGGTTAAATGTTCATATAACACTTACAATACAGTTTATTATTCGAATTTTTTTGTTTCAAATTTTTTATGTTTCAATTTTTTTCATAAAGACATTAACAATACGAGGAAAAACAAATAATTAAAAAAAGGCTTCAATGTTCCATATAACACTTAATATATAGTTTATTATTGCAAGAATGCCCTATTGAGGCTCAAACAAATAACAACTATTTTCCCAAAAGAATAAACATCGGCAAGGGTATTTACATCTACTTTGACATACATACATATCTACATAGGAGAATTTAATATTGTTCCACTGATGGCATCCTTTTTTTGGCGATGGTTGCAATGCAATAAAATAGTCTACATTGTTTTCCATAAGGCATTGTTAAGTTCTGTTGTTCTCTAGCTTTGGGTATATTGTATCATTTTCGATACGCAATAAAATAATAAATGTTATATAGTTTATTTTTTTATCCATAAGGAATTATTCACTATTGTTGCCACTCATTTTATTTTCCCTATGTGCAAAAATATACGTATTTGAAATTAGATGTAGAAAAATTATTATATACAGACAATATTCATATGCAACATGCAGCCCATTTTTCTATTTTTTTACATGGGTTTGTTACTGTGAATCCTTCTATTTTCTGATTTTATTTTGTAAAACATTTTTTTTTTGGCTTTTTACAGTGGCCAGAACAAGAAGGTAGGTGAAAGAAAGCAAGAAGCAAGAGGCACATTTTGAAAACCCTTTGTAGAGTATTTTGAAAATAGACTATGTACTTGCAAAACAACCAACCACGAATGCACATTGTCCATCACTACGGTCAATGTTCCATAAACACTTAAAACATAGCTTATCATTCCAAGGATGTCCCAACAAAATAAACATAGGGATCACTATGCATCAATGTTCTTTTCATTTACTATGACATATATACATTCCTGCACATAGGGGAAATACATTGTCCATCACTGCGATCAAATGTCTATACAATTTTTGATAAGGCATTGTTGGGTGTCATTCTATGGCTTTACCTGTTGTAAGAGGTATGAGTGAGGAGGGAAAACTTCTGTTAAGGTGCTAGTTCAATCATCCATTGTTGAGCTACTGTCAAGGTGGAAAGAGGTTTTTTGGTGTTTTTTTGAATGGGGCAATAGTTGCAAAAGCAATACAAAAGTGTCAGTTGCAATATTTTTTTCCCATTTTTGTAGATGCTCAAGAATAAAGGGAGGAGAGAGAAAGAAAGTGGAAAGAGGTACATTTGAAGCAAGCGAGAAGAGGTGTGGGAAGAGGTGCATATCAAAAAATCCCTTTGTATTTGTAGTTGTTCTTATATATACTTGTGGACATGGTTGTATCCATGTATACATCTACATATACATATACATAAACATATATGTATGCAATTGAATGTTCTAAGTGCATACAACATCTTGAAACAGATGTGTGTAGATATATGTGTGTAATGCATTTGTATGTGTGAGTGTGTATGTCTGTATATATATTTTCTACGTGTATCTTTGAGGTCATGTGTTTATCTATATATAGATATGTCCAATTTTTAATATCAATATAGTTATTTGCTTCTTGTATGTTTCAATTACCACATACTCTTACATCTCCACAATTGTTGTTCACTATTTTGAATGTTTATATGTATGTGTCGGTGTGTATGTGTGTATATGCATTTTCCACATGTATTGCTAAATCCACAGGTCAACAATCACCAATGCCCTATGGAAAATAGCGCAAAAAGTGACCGCAGGCCACACAAAAATAGCCAACAATGTTGTATCAAGAAGAACATAAACTATTTTATTACTTTGCAACCATCACTAGTAGAAAGAAACCATACAACAATTAATGTTGATGCCAACTAGTATTCAATTTTGTTGGCCATCTCTATTGACATGGAAAGAACATTTAATATTTAAAATAAAAAAATCCACAACCTTTTTTCTTGACCGAGAGCTAGAAATATATACACACAAAAGTATGTGTTTCATTTTTCTTTTTCCTCTGTGCAAATATGTATGCATGCGAAATTAGATGTAGATAACATTCATATATATTCCTCCCCTATTTATTGTTTTGGTAAGATAGTTATTATTTTTTGGTACTCAAAAGGAATTCCTACAATAATAAGCTTTATATTAAGCATAATAAGAAAAATTGCTTGCCACAAAATTCTGATTGAAGTGCACACAGTAAGTGAAACCCACAGAATAGGAGGTTGCATAATTTTCTCATTTTATTTCTATTGTTTTAATCTTCTTATGTTCGTTGAGTGTAGAGTATATTGTTGCTGCATGTGAGTCAATAAAGTTATGTTGCATATGTCTATCTTTAATATTGCTATGGTTGCATAGCTTAGAATGATAAGCTCTATATTAAGTACAATAAGAAACATTTGTTTCACCATTGATCAAAGTAGGAGGAAATGTATGTTCTTGCTCAAGGGTTTGGTGACAGCCTATGAGGCTCCATGACCCAATATGGAAGGGTGGAGAGCAAGTCTTGTTTTGTTGCATTTCATTTTATTTTCCCTATGTACAAATATGTATGTGTGTGAAATTAGATGCAAACAACATTCATATGCGCAACAACCTCTATATTAAGTGTAATAAAAAACATTGATATCACTATTGATTACACTGGTGGACAATGTATGTTGGTCTACCACTATAATCAATAGTGAGACCAATGTTTCATCTCACACTTAATATACATCCTGTCATTATAAGAAATCCTTATTGAGGCATAGAAAAATAAGAACTATTCTTCAAGACACAAAAAAACAACCAACAATGCCTTATCAAGAAGAGCATAAACTATTTTATTACTTTGCAACCATTTCCACTACACAAAAACCATAAATCAAATCATTTATTTGAGGCCATAGCACAACAATCAACAATGCCCTATGGAAAATTGCATAAACTATTTTATTACTTCAACAAGTATTAAATGCAAGGTCTAGAAAACTAAAATGCAACATATCAGTCAATAAGAGAAATAGGTATGTACCTTTGAGTCATTCTATTATGGAATAATTGAATTGTAAACACATTATTATAAGTAAAACTAATAATATCATCTTGATTGAACCTTATGGTCTTTATTCTGAAATTCCATGATTAAATCTTTGACTCTTAATACCTTGTTATGCTAATTAAGTATCATATGAACCATGAGTGGAATTCATGCTAATGAGAATTATATAATAAAGGAAACATTATTTAGAAAGGAAAACAAAACATTCATACTGAATAAGGCATGGGTTCTCTATATTTTATATTATTACATCCCATGTATGAGGGTGTCCCCTTATAAAATGATGAATCTATGGTGTATGGCATTTTTTGCAAG
The DNA here is from genome assembly GCA_007258455.2 of Sequoia sempervirens. Lineage (NCBI taxonomy): Eukaryota > Viridiplantae > Streptophyta > Pinopsida > Cupressales > Cupressaceae > Sequoia > Sequoia sempervirens. The sequence continues at coordinate 130,284,435 of VDFB02270651.1, forward strand.
TTGTTGTGCATAGCTATACGTACATCTATATCAAAAAACTAAATAAGAACATTAGATGATGTTGTATTGAAAACTAAGAAATAATTTTGCTTGATGACTATGGAAAGAAGATCGTTGATCATATATCAATAATTATTGAAGGTACTGATGATGATTTTAAAATTGTTACTTTGATGGAGTTAAACATGACATCAAATCAGGTTTATTATTAGTTAGTTATTCATTGTGATTAAGTTATGGTGAATTAATTGTTGGTTTATTGACACATAGGCATACTATTATATCTTGAAGTTCATAGGCATGCCTCATTCAATACATTCAATTATGTCTTTATCTACATCTATATCAAAAAAAGTAAAAGAAGAATATTAGACCATGTTGTATTGAAAACTAAGAAATAATTTTTCTTAATGACAATGGAAAGAAGACCGTTGTTCACATATCAATAATTAGTGAAGGGATTGATGACCCAAAAAAATAGAAAAACCCCGTAGCCCAATTTTTTTTTTAAAATAGTGGATTACATGAGAAAAAATACAAAACAAAAGAATTCACAACATCAAAGACATGCAAGGGGGAAAAAAAGAACCATGATAACATAAACTATTTAATTTCCTTACAACCATCGTTACCACATAAGAAAATGGCCAACAATGTCTTATTAAAAACAACATAAATTGTATAACATTAACTATTTTATTGCGTCGCAACCATCACCACAAAGTGAAAGCCATAAATGAAACAATAATGGTTTCAATAATGACCTAGAAAATTTACTTTTTCAATAGTACCTTATCAAAAACAATACAATATAGACAACATTCATATATACTCCTCCTCATGTTTATTGTTTTGAGAAGATAGTTGTTATTTTTTTGTCCTCATAAAGGAATTCTTACAATAATAGGCTTTACATTAAGCATAATAAGAAACACTGGTTTCCACATACAAGGTGTTCAAAATCTTTTTGAAGTATAATAGGATTTATATTAAGTATAATGGCTAGTTTCAAATTAACCCTTTTGCATTAATTCCATATCTTTGATCTAGCACTTTGAATTCATGATCTTCATCAAGAACTTGTAGACATACATTCTCTAAAAGGAGTTTTCTTTAGAGTAGCTAAGAAAAGATTTGGAATTCTTGCAAAAGACTTGACTGAATCTCGCACATTATACTCTGAGGGACTCTTTTCCACAATAACCTCAAAGAGCTTTTCAATGGATTCTACCTGCTAAGGTCTAATTTTTTCAATTGCTACCTACATTGAAAAATGAAGCCTAGGAAAAAAATTCAAAATAGTAAAAAGGGTGGTAGAGCAGGAAGGCCAAAAAACATTCTAGCCAAAGTGCACACAATAAGGGAAAACCACAAAATAGGAGGTTTCATAATTTTTTCATTTGATTACTGTGGTTTTAATCTTCTTGTGTTGGTTGAGTGTAGAGTATATTTCTGCTACACGTGTGTTCATAAAGTTATGCTACATATGGCTTTCTTTGATATTGCTACTTTTTCATAACTTTAAATGATATACTCTATATTAAGCATAATAAGAAACATTGGTTTAAGCATTGATCACAATGGTGGACAATGTATGTTACAATAGTTCAAAATGCCTTATGGATAACAACATAAACTCTATAGCATAAACTATTTTGTTGCATATCAAAAATGAAGCAATGTAGCCAAATATAGAAAACAATAGACAACAATGCCTTGTGGAAAACAACATAAACTATATAGTATTTCAACCATCACCACAAAATGAAAGCCTTAAATGAAACAATGATGGTTTCCAAAAAAACCTAGGAAATTATTTTTTCAACATTAACCTATTGAAAAAAGAACAATACACCTGAAGCTAGAGAACAACAGTCAATAATGCCTTATGGATAACAACATAAACTCTATAACATTTACTATTTTATTGCAAATTGGAAATGTAACAATTTAGCCGAAGCTAGAGAACAAAACTCAACAATACCTTATGGAAAACAACATAAACTATATAACATTAACTATCTTATTGCGTTGCAACCATCACCACAAAATGGAAGTCATTATAAAAAATGAAACAATGCAGCCTAAGGTAGACAACAACAATCAATAATGCCATATGGAAATCAACATAAACTATATAGCATTAGCTATTTAATTCTATTGCAACCATAGTCGTTGCAACCATAGCCACAAAATAGAAGCCATAAATCAAACAATATTGGTTTTAACAAACAATATAGTCTTGTCTCATAAACTCCTTATCAAAAATTGAAACCATATAGCCTTTTCAATAGTACCTTATAGAAAATGAAACAATATAGCCTAAGCTAGAGAACAACAATCAACAATGCCTTATGAAAATCAACATAAACTCAATAATGTTAACTATTTTATTATGTTGCAACCATAGGCACAAAATGGAAGCCATAAATCAAACAATACTGGTTTCAACAACGAGCATTGTTGACTGTTGGTCTATAGTTTTTGCTATATTGTTTCCTTTCCGATAAAGTGTTGTTGAAAAAAAAAATTCCTAGGTTGTTGTTGAAACCATTATTGTTTCATTTAAGGTGTGAGTGTGTATGTCTATATATGCATTTTCTACATGTATCTTTGAGGTCATGCGTTTCTCTATATATAGATATGTCCAGTTTTTAATATTAATATAGTTATATTTGCTTCTTCTTCGGTTTGATTTCCACATACTCTTATATATCCACAATTGTTGTTCGCTATTTGAATTTTTATATGTATGTGTGGGTGTGTATGTGTGTATATGGTCATTTCCGATAAGGTGTTGTTCAACAAAGAATATTCTAGGTTCTTGTTGAAACCATTATTGTCTCATTTAAGGCTTCCATTTTGTGGTGATCATAGCAACGCTATACATTTTATGTTTTTTTCCATAAGACATTGTTGACCATTGTTCTCTAGCTTTGGCTATATTGTTTCATTTTTTATACTCAATTAAATAGTGCATGTTATAGAGTTTATGTTGTTATCCATAAGTAAGCTAGAGAATAACAATCAACAATGCCTTATGGAAATCAACATAAACTATATAACATTAACTATTTTATCACATTGCAACCATAGCCACAAAACTGAAGCCATAAATCAAACAAAACACAAAACACAAAAATTTACAGTAAGCACCTTATCGAAAATGAAATAATATAGCCTAAGCTAGAGAACAACAATCAACAATGCCTAATGGAAATCAACTTAAACTGAATAACATTAGCTATTTTTTTTTTTTACGACCATAGCCACAAAACTGAAGCCATAAATCAAACAATATTGGTTTCAACACCTATCCAAATGGAAAATCCCACAAAACAAAAAAAATCACAGTAACAAACCTCTCAACGACACCTTATAAAAAATGGAAACAATATATAGTCTTCTCAACATCACCTTCTTTAAAATGAAACAATATAACCTAAGCTAGAGAACAACAATCGATCAACAAAAAATAAATAAAAAATTCTACTTGCAGTTTTAAACACCTTCTCATTCACAATGATTATAACTTTCTAAAGTGATAAATTTAACATTTTTTTTAGTACAAACAATTTTAATCACTTTTGAAAAACTATAATCAACAATTCCTTATGGAAATCAGCATAAATTGTATAAAATTAAATATTTTATTGTGTTCCAACCATAGCCACAAAACAGAAGCCATAAATCAAACAATCTTGGTTTCAATAGTGACCCAGATAGAAAAACCCACAAAACACATAAATTCATAGTAAAAAACCTATGCAAAAATATAATCTTTTCTCAACAACACCTTATCAAGAATTAAAACAATATAGCCTTTCCAATAGTACCTTATCAAAAATGAAACAGTATAGCCTAAGCTAGAAAACAACAATCAACAATGCCTTATGGAAATCAACATAAACTGTATAATGTTAACTATTTTATTGTGTTGCAACCATAGCCACAAAACAAAAGTCATAAATTAAACAATATTGGTTTCAACAACGTACCTTATCAAAAATGAAACAATATAGCCTAAGACAGAGATCAACAATCAATAATGCCTTATGGAAATCGACATAAACTATATAACATTAAGTATTTAATTGCATTGCAACCATAGCCACAAAAATGGAAGCCATAAATAAAACAATATTGGTTTCAACAATAGCCTAGATAGAAAAACCCATAAAACATAAAAATTCATAGTAAGCATCTTATCGAAAATGAAACAATATAGCCTAAGCTAGAGAACAACAATCAACAATGCCTTATGGAAATCAACTTAAACTGTATAACATTGACTATTTTATTGCATTGCAACCATAGCCACAAAATCGAAGCCATAAATCAAACAATATTGGTCTCAACACTGAACTAGATGGAAAAACCCACAAAACAAGAAAATTCACAATAACAAACCTATGCAAAAATATAGTCTTTTCTCAACATCTTATTGAAAATTGAAACAATATAGCCTTCTCAACAACACCTTATCAAAAATGAAACAATATAGCCTAAGCTAGAGAACAAAAATCAATCAATAAAAAAAAAATACAAATTTCTACTTGTAGTTTGAAACACCTTCCCATTGACAATGATTATAACTTTGTAAAGCGATAAATTTAGCATATTTTTTTACTACAAACAATTTTAATCAATTTTGAAAAACAACAATCAACAATACCTTATGGAAATCAACATAAACTATATAACAATAACCATTTTATTACATTCCAACCATAGCCACAAAATGGAAGACATAAATCAAACAAAATTGGTTTCAATAATGACCCAAATGGAAAAACCCAAAAAACACAAAATTTTACAGTAACAAACCTAGGAAAAAATATAGTCTTTTCTCAATAGTACCTTATCAAAAATTGAAATAGTATAACCTTTTCAACAACACCTTATTTAAAATGAAACAATCTAGCCTAAGCTAGAGAACAAAAATAAACAATTCCTTATGGAAATCAACATAAAATATATAACATTAATTATTTTATTGTGTTTCAACCATAGCCACAAAATCAAAGCCATAAATCAAGCAATATTGGTTTCAACAGTGACCTAGATGGAAAAACCCACCAAACATAAAAATTCATAGTAACCAACCCATGCAAAACCATTGCCACAAAATGTGGACCATAAATGAAACAATATTGGTTTTAACAGTGAACTAGCTGAAAAAACCCACAAAACTGAATAATTCACAATGAGAAACCAATGGAAAAATAAACAATACTACCTTGCAACCATCACGACTACATCGAAACCATAAATGAAGCAATATAACCTAAGCTACAAAACAAAAATCAACAATGCCCTATGGAAAATAACATAAACAATTTTTGAAATATTCTGCAAAGGGTTTTTTCAATATACACCTCTTCCCACTTGCTTTCTCTTTGCTACCTTATTTCTAGAATACCTACAAAAAAGGGGCGAAAAATGATCACATCCGACACTTTTGTATTTCTTTTGCAACCATCACCCTATGCAAAAAATACAAAATAACCTCCAACCACCTTCATAGAAGCTCAACAATGGTTGATCAAACTTGCACCTTCACAAAAGCTTTCCCTCCTTACTCATAGCTATGATAGTAGGTAAAGCCATAGAACAACACCCAACAATGCCTTATCAAAAATTGCACAGACATTTGCTATGTTTCCTGAAGTTCTAAACGATAGGTGTTATTACAACCATCGCCACTACACAGAAACCATACAACAATTAATGTTGATGCCAACTAGTGTTTAATTTTGCTGGCCTTCTCAATCCATGTGCCAAAACATATGCCATCTTTTTCCTAATTGGTATTGGATGCCAGAAGGCCTAAAAATGCACACCAAGTGCATAATATAAAAAATTAAAAAACATCCACCACCTTTTTCCTGACCGTCAGAAGGCTTAAGAAATAGAAAGATTGGTTAAAATTTTCATGAAAAGTTGACACGTATAGCCTATCGTCTAATTACACATCTACAAAATTTACTAAAAGACTTGTCTCTCCCCTTGAATTCATTTTACATAATGGTATGTGCAGGATCATCATGGAAAAAATAGGCCCTTAAGTGGCAAAAAATTCAGAAAAATCAGTGTTAGGCAACTTGACGTAAAAATTTGAATAAGTTATCTATATTATTTGAAAAATATGTAATAAAAGAATCTATAGAAAATTGAATCTATTTTCTAAACTACTAGGTTTATTTAAAAATAAATAAAATATATTTGGTGAAAATTTGAAATTTCAATGCAGTAGTAATTAAATTTTAGGGAAAAAATAAGAAGTAGATGTCCTGTCTGACCACCCTAACCATAATAAAATGATAATATTTTTTATAAGATTTTATATATAAGTAGAGGAATCATGTTCAGATGTGATGCATATTTTTTTGTAATTTTTTTCCAAGTAAATAATTAATTATGAATTTTTTATTACAACTTTTAAAAAATATAAAATGTATGTCCTACCATTTAACTTGGTCAAAACTCATGAAATTTAATTTTTTTTTTTAATCCTATAGTATGTGAAGCATAGAATGTAGTCGTGTTTGAGATTCAAAAAAGTGATACCATTTGAAAGTTATAGATGTTTTCAATTAGCCTACTCATCGGAATAGTCTAATTCATGAAAATGAATAATAATTATTTATTTAATTCAAATTAAAGCATAATTTATATTGGTGGAAAGCTGAGAATCTCCTCTAAAAACCCTTTTCATTTCATCAATTTTGGGTTAAAAAAAAGTCATCAGCCACATACCCTACAAATACCCATAATATTGCCACTTTTTGGTCCATCATGATCCTGCACATAGCCATAATTAGAAGACGTTTCAGTTGTGTTGTGGAAAAACCTCACTTACTTTACCTGTGATTGATCACCAATTATTTATCACAAACGTGCATTATTAAATGATCACAACATGGAAGAAGAATAACATCTATGTAAACCAAAAAATAGTAGCAGAGGAATTCATAAGCACCTGGGTTTCTCTGCAAGTTTTAGGTATGCTCCCTAGGGAATGTTTCCTTGGGAAATTGTCTTCCTTTTCCTCACATCCTTCCTTCACCTTTCTTCTCTCCATTTTTTCAAAGTTCTCATGGTTGAGGCAAGAATCTAGGATCCTTTCCACTGTCTTAGAACTCTCTCGACTCTCTACCATCAGTTTAATAAGTTGAGCTTTTGTCATCCAGACTTTTACCTGAAAAGCTCCATTGTCTTCACTGGTCTTAGAATATGAAGTATCTGATAATGGCTCACAATTCATGGGAGAAATATTAGAAATGGATCTATGCACTAAACACATACTTTCAAGCCTTAACTTAGCATTCATGGGTATCCTAGAATGGACCCTTCATGGATTGCGTTGGTAATTTTCCAACTTTCGCAATTGAACAAGAAAATAGAGGTGCTTAGCATTGAGACTTGTGGATCCATCTAGAGGTTTTTCTTTCACTCCCATATGGTGAACTGCTTCTGAATACAAAATGACATAACCTAGATAATCTGCAATGATCTGATCTACTAGCA
>VDFB02270651.1:130292064-130371907 GCA_007258455.2 Sequoia sempervirens
CTACCTTTTACATACTATGAGCTATTCCTTGTGCAATATTCACAAGTTTAGAATCCTTTTTATCATGATCTTGTTTTCTTTTCCAAATTTTCATAGGCCCTCCTTCTTTTGCTTGCTTTGAGTATCTTCTTGATTAGGTAATTTCAACAATTTACTTCTACAAAACTTGGCTCTATGTCCAAAACTATTACATCTATTGCACATGACCAAGGATCTATAACTTCTCATGAATCTAACATCATCATTCAGAACCTTTCTACCACAATCTCTTGCAATGTGTCCAAGATGATTACATCTAAAACATGTGACATTATTCTTTCTATGTTCCAACTCATTAAAATTATTTGGCCCGTCATTTTTCTTTTCATACATCCAACATTCTAATGCTTTATGACCATATGCAAAACATAAATAGAAATAACCATTAAATTGAGAGTAGTTATACCTTTTTGAATGATTTTTTTTTTAGAACCTACTTGATCTTCTCTCTTTTTCTTTCTTCTTGGTTTCAATCTTAGGGGCAACAGATTAATAATTCAGGTCTACCTTCTTTCTTGGAGTCTGTCTAACATTAAAAAGCTCTCCATCTTTTATTTCAAATACTATTTCATGTTTAGGCTTATCTTGAATTCCAAAGCTTTTTCCTTTTTCATACCCTAAACCAAAAATGTCTTTGTGATTCTTTCGCTTATCCAACATCTCATTTCTCTTGTTGGTAATTTAATCAAACTTTTGATTTTTCTGTAACTAAATCTTTACACTTTCAAGATCTTTCCTTAGAACAACTATTTCACTTTCTAACTTTTTGCACTCAACTACTTTGGCTTCTAAATTGGACCCAGTCACTTGGGCTATTCTCTTACTTTCTTCACTTTCTACTTTTACACAAATAATTGACTCATTTATTTTTTCAAGTTTTCCTTTCAAAGAGAATTTTAGTTTCTAACTTTTTGCATTCTTCTTCCTTTTTCTTTAACTAAAATCTTACTTCCTTGTTCACCTTTCTAAGACTCTTAATCTCATCAAGTGCATAAATAAATTCTACCTCAAAATCAATTTCTCTTTCAATATCTAAATCATTCATGTCCAAAAATTCATCAGGTTCTTTATTAGACATCTTTTCTTCTACATGCTATTGATTCTCTTTAGGGAATTCTACTTCTGGAGGCTATGATTGTTCTTTCTTATTCATATTCCGCTTTCCCATGACAAATAGTACTCCACTAGAAATCACCTAGTTTAACTCTAGACAAGGGTTTGGCTCTAATACCAATTGTTGGAGTATGAGAGACACTGAGGGGAGGGGTGAATCAGTGTCAAGACAAATTAATTCAATTTGCTGACATTTAAAAAAAACTTTTTAAAACTCATTGAGAAGAATATGAATTATGTTTCAAGAGCTAACATGTGAACAAATCTAAATTGTTGATTCTTCATCACGTAAATGTAAGTGAAAAAATGTATAACTATGAAACAGTAAGATCACAAATGAAACTAAACAAAGAACCATAACGCAGTGAATTTCCTGAGTGGAAAACTCTCTTGGGGTAGAAAAAAAAACTCGTAAAATTGCCTCACTAGCTTAATGAACCTCACTGGTTACAAAATGCCTCACTAGCAAAAATTTCCTCACTGACCAAAGAACCTCACTAGTTACAAGAATGCCTCACTAGCAATAAACCAATGCCTCACTGGCAATGTGTCTCACTAACACTAAATGTGCCTCATTGGCAATGATCAATCAATCTCGCTAACTTGATCATTTTAACTTCCCTACACATTTCTAAATAAAGAATAATTCAACTACAAAGGATCACTCTATTTCTTTACAAATCATATTTTACCTCCAATCTAATACACTTAATATATTAAATATTTATTTTTCTAGAATCTTTAAAATACAAAATATATTAGTGATACAATTTGTTTTGCATCATGTTTTTAAAACTTTACATAATTCTATTTATTCTATCAGCATGATAAGTCTTTAAAAACAACACCAAACATCAAATAGTGATAAATCATTGTTTATATAAATATTCCAAGAATGGTAATTGCTATAAACTTCCTTTTAGATAATGCCACATGTAACCTATTAATTGTCTTCAAAGCTGCCTATGCATAGAGATAGGTAAAAAGAATGATCACAAAACTTTTTCTTTAGAATTACAACCTATTCCTTCAACCTTTAACCAACATAAATCAACATTCCCAAAATAATCACATTAAATTTTTTTTGGATCAAAATGACATTTCCATTTGCCCATTGTCAAAAGAAAATACCTTTACCCACATGGAGAAATTAAACCACAACCCTGAAAACCCAAAAAAGGGATTCAAATAATTAGACAACATTAACCACTGAAACAAAAGTCCATTTCCCTTAAATACAAACTGAAGGTCCAAATATTTCAACATTTTAGGTACCATTATTCACAAAAAAAAAACACCCATTTTCTCTTAACAAACATAAACATAATACTCAAGAAACCATTAACAGACTAGTCAAAAACTTAAACAAATTTGTTTGAATACTCTTAAGAAAACCAAGAACAAAGATACCAAAACTCTTAACACATACCCAAAAACGAATACAACTTTCTCTACAAGTTTTAATCAAACAAATAACCACCAATTAGTAAAAAAAATTGGAGAATATTACCTGAGAAAAATGCATCCTATAAACCATTCTCCTCTCATTGAAAACCAGTTGAGCATTTCCTTGTCCAAGAAAAAGCATCATCATCATCTCCAAACCCTAACTCCTCGTGAGTTTTCTTTACAATGGTAACCAACACAATAATTTGTGTTCTAGAAGTTTCACATGTTAAACATTCTTTTCATCAAGCCCTAGATCCTTTTGGTATGTGATCAAAAACATGTGTCGACTCCTTTATCACTATGCCTTTTTAGTATCATTGTGTCCCCTTTGAAACATCTTTACCATCAAAACTGAAACATTATCATTATCTTGCAAATCAACATATGAAGGAATTTTATGTTTTAAGGAACCCATGACCTCTAGGAAGGTCTGCCAAAAATACGGTGTGCACAGAGTTGTAAGTGCTTCCCTTGTATTCCTTGTAAAGGATACTATGGCTAAAATCCTAGCATTTAAAACAAATAAAAAAATCCTTTTTATTTTTCCATAGAAACCATATTAATGCTAAATTTTCACCATGAAACCTTGCACACGTATTTGACACAATTCCAAAAAAATGCCACTAGGATCAACAATATTACCATCTGCACATCAAGTGTAAGTTACCATTAATCATGCCAACAAGAAAACCACTCTATCGACCACTGAATCTAAGTATCACCAATGGAGAATAAACCAAACATATCAGAGTAGGCATCATGTGCCTTTTGGCAAGAAGGACAAACCAAACAAAGAGGAACAAAGAAAAACACCATATTTCCATTATTTAGCTTCTTTGTTTAACTTTCTTTATTCATGCAACATATTCACATTAGTTTTCCTTTATTGTTGTTATCTCTAAACCTCTTTATATAAGAGATCATTGTAATAGATTTTGATATTCACTTGAATAATATTACAGTTGAACAATTATAATCTACTTGTGTTTCTAACATGGATGGAAATAACTACGAAGATGAACTACAATTATAGTTCGATGAATGGAAAAGCTTTAGGAAAGTAGATGACCTGATGAAATCTAGACCTAGATGTGGGCTAAATCGCCTGAGAATGAGTGGGCTGATGTGGGTGATTGAAATTTTACCCTTGCCCAACACTAAGGATGATACATTCAATATCATCAAGGTCAAGTGATTGGAATCCCCTCTTCATTTTCTAAAGCAATGCCGAAAATATTTGATTATTTCTTACTACAAGGCACATCCTCATTCTTCAGATGAGGAATAAAATGGTAAGAAATTTTGTTTTGGGAGGAGGTCTAACAGAACTTAATTCTCTAAAATTCTCATATTTTTCCTATCAAGGGTTTACAAAGTAAATTTTTGGTCTGCATCCTTAGTTTTTTTCTTTTAATTATTAAGATATATTTGGTGCATTTGCAGATGGTTCCATAAATATAAGCAACATATTAACTAGGAGGTGCCTAGCTAAGATTCCTGCCAATGATCCAAATGTTCAAATTAGTCCAAGAAATCGGCCAAATGCATCTACAATTAGAAGTATTGTACATGATTCTCTTGAAGACATCAATTCCCTTTTCTATGATGAGAAGCAGAATGAAATTAATACAAGAAATAGGCATGGTTTGGTTCATGTATGGTCAAATTGAGGTACCCACAAAGTGTGCATTTGAAGCAATGCATGCTTGATTGCTTAAGGATCTATGGTTGTAGGTTGATATTAGCAAGTCCATTTGTTTGATGTAATCCAAATTATGTTGCATTCTTCCATTTATTATATATATCAGAGTCCTTGAACATCAAGCATAGGTTACATAGATTACATAGAATAGGGCATATAGACTATAGTAGTTTGATTTTTTCAAAACTCATAATGATGGTGAATGTCTATTGTAGACGAATGTGTTCCTATAAATCTATATTTTGAAGTACAACTCATAGTTTCTACTATCTAATCGTTCTTAAGGTAATTGTACCTATGTTTAATTTTCTTTTCTCTCATGTAATTCTCAATTTTTGTTGGCTTTTGTAATTTTCTTTTCCCATAAAAACTATTTTTAGAGTTTCAATTTGAGTGTAACCTCATTGTTTTAGTGGAATTCGCGTGCCATTCGACTTGGCATAAATGGTGTATTTGATGGATTCTAATTGAGGATTTTTTTTTACTACATTATTTTTTCTATCTTTACAAAGTTAAAGCCAAATCGAGCACATCCATTTAGATGGTCGTATAATAGATAATTTTTTGTTTTATATTTTATTTATTAAATTTTATATTTTAAATATTTTCAATAAAAATTTATAAAAAAATTATAATGGCTATTTAATAATAAGCAAATAAAGTCCTTTTTTCATGTAATTGAGTGTTCAAGTGAATACTTTATATAATATTATTTTAATTTTAAATATAAATTTTAGCCTCAAAAAGGTTAACTGTCGTATTTAATATATATGAATATTTAATATATGTATGCTAATTATTTTTACACTTTCACTTAAAATAATACAATCAAAAAAATGGCTCAAATTTCATGTCAGTTCTTTTGTAAGGGACAATCTGGATATACTATATACTCTTTGGAATATATCTAAAAACTAGCAGTTGTGTGTAGTGACATGCAACAATGACCTAATAGGCGAAGGGGAATTCCAAATGCCAGGGATGTGTACAAACATAGCAGCAATTAGAGGAGGGGTGCTAAGAACAATCTGAGAGAGATCATAGGATGCTTACATATCTGCACCTAACAAATGATAAGTTGTATTTAAGTGTTATTTGGAACATTGATTTTATTGTGTTTCATCTTATAACCCCTATGTGCAGATATGTATGTATGTCATAGCAGATTCAAACAACATTGATACATACTGAGAGATCGTTGGAATGATAAGCCATATTGCAAGTGTTAAATGCAACATTGATGCTCCCATTGTTCACAGTGATTGACAATGTATTTCCCCTATGTGTAGATATGTATGTATGTCATAGTAGATGCAAACAAAATTCATACATATTGATCCCTATGTTTATTCTGGGTATGTGTAGGATCATCATGGAAAAAATAAGCCCTTAAGTGGTGAAAAATTCAAAAAAATAAAAGTTAGACAACTTGACGTAAAAATTTCAATAAGTTGTGTATATTATTTCAAAAATATGTAAGAGTACAATCTATAGAAAATTGAATTTAGTTTCTAAACTACTAGGTTTATTTTAAAAAATCTATTTTGTGAAAATTTGAAATTTTAATGCAGTAGTACTTAAATTTTAGGGAAAGAATAAGAAGTAGGTGTCTCTCTGACCACCCTAACCATAATAAAATGATAATATTATTTTATAATATTTTAGATATAAATAGAGGAATCATGTCTCAATGTGATGCATATTTTTTGTAATTTTTTCCAAGTAAATAATTAATTATGAATTTTTTATTACAAATTTTAAAAAATATAAAAACTCGTATGTCTGACCACCTTAACTTGGTCAAAACTTCATGAAATACTTTTTTATTTTAATCCTATAGTATGCGAAGCATATAATGTTATGCATGTTTCAGATTTAGAAAATGTGATACCGTTTGAATGTTATAGATGTTTTTCAATCAGCCAATCAATCAAGACTTTAATCTTAATTCAAATAGAAAATGAATAATAATTATTTATTAAATTAAAAGTAAAGCATAATTTATATTAGTGGAAAGTTGAGAATCTCCTTTAAAATCCCTTTTTGTTTCATCAATTTTGGGTAAAAAAAAGTCGTCAACCACATACCCTACACATACCCATCATATTGCCACTTTTTGGCCCATCATGATCCTGCACATACCCTTCTATTGGGATATTCTTGGAATTATAAGCTATATATTAAGTGGTATATGGAACATTAATGCTACTATTTTGGTTATTCTACAAGAACATAGAGTGTAAGCTAATGGAAGTGAATCTACATCCAAGCATAACAAGGTATGTAATAGCAAGGCATAGTAACACCTGAGAGAGATCAAGTGACCACATTTAAAAATCCTCATCGCATCATTAATAACCCTTTTATGATACCATCATGCTTAGACAATAGGGCATAGATAAAGGTATAGATACATGTAGATTATGTCAAAACAATAAAGAGAAAATTGCATCCACAAGATTCTGTTGATGTTAATCAAAAAGTAGATTGATACACAAATTTTAAACTATTGTTTTTTATTTTATTTCTAAATCTGACTTTACATGCAATCAAAATATATCTTGAGAGATTACATATAATATTTTTCATTGTAAGATTAAAAAATAGAGCATGTTGTCTCAATGTAATCAATGCTGAGATAAATGTTTGATATTACACTTAATATACAACCTATCAAACATATGAATCTTGTATGCATGTAATTTTAGAAACATACAGATCTACACATAGGAAATATAAAATGAAACACAAAAAAATGAGGCTTTCTCTCCACCCTAGGTACCATATTGGGTCATGGAGCCTTATGGGCTCTCACTAAACCCCCGAGCAAGAACATACATCATCCACCACTCTGAGCAATGGTGAAATCAATTTTCCTTATTACACTTAATATAGAGCCTATCAAGATGTAATTGTTTATTTCACCATTGTGATTGATTTTGCAGTCACTATGATTATTCTCTAAGGTCATTTATAACAAATTACTTCATCAAAATACCCATTATTGCTTGAGCATGTTCTACAAAAATGAAAGGAAAATGTGAAGTTTACTGTAATGAACATGTGTCATTAGTAGACAATATCTAAATTAGGAAATATAAATAGTTATACAATTTATAACAAATAATATGCAATGCACCTATAATAGAAGGGATCAAATAAATAAAATGTAGGCATGCCTTGTGCATGCAACGAAATGCAATATGAACACAAAAAAAGAAGGCCTACTCTCCACCCTACCATATTGGTTCATGGAGCCTCATGGGCTCTCACCAAACCCCCAAGAAAAAGCATAAATTTTCCACCTCTTTGATCAATGGTGAAAGCAATGTTTTGGCACTTGAGAATTTTCTTGAGTTGAAATCAATGTTATACATTTTAAAGAATTTGAGATGTGATCGTGAAATAAGAGATGGAATAAAGGATATATAGCCTTACCTTGTATATAAATACAATGTATTTTTAGCTCGTACACCATGCCAAACATGAGATCGTAAAGATATTTAAATACCATTGTGGAGATATGTGGTTATAGCTGAGAATGTTTGCAATCGAAAATGGTTTGACTCGGATATAGTTACACACAAGGAAAATGTGAAGTTTAGTGTGGTCAACATGTTTCATTGGTAACCAATATCTAAATTATCAAACATAAAAAATTCTATAATTTATAACAAAAAATATGTAATACATCTGTAATAGAAGAGATCAAATAAAGAAGATGCAGGCATACCTTATGCAAAGGGCATGATGCAGTATGCCTATGATTACATCTCGCATATAAAAACAAAAAGGAAGTGAATTTAGAAGTGGTGGAAATTCTATATGCATGCAAATGAAGAGGGAAAAGAGAAGCACTATAGTTACCATAAAGAATAGTAATATTTCATGATGATGGCCCAATGAACAAAATTGTTGGAGGTGATCCTTTTCTTTGATTCATAGTGCACTATATTTGTTGGCATGTATCCTGGAGTATCTAGCAAAAGAGAAAGGTGGATCTATGTGTATTTCTGAAGAACCCAATTTAACTAAAGAACCAGACAGTTCAAGTGAAATCTATGCATGAATATGCTCAGAATTGAAATCTATGCATGCATTTCACTTGAATAGGGTTCTTCATTTGAACTGGGTTCACTTTGAATGTTGATTGTAAGTAATTTGACATACAAACATGTCCACATATAAACTTTTGTGGCAAAAGATTAAAAAATAGAGCATGTTTTCCCCATGTAATCAATGCTGAGATAAATGTTTAATATTACACTTAATATATAGCCTATCAAACATATGAATGTCATCTACATCTAATGTCAAAAACATACAGATCTACACATAGGAAATATAAAATGAAACACAATGAAATGAGGCCTTCTCTCCACCCTACCATATTGGGTCATGGAGCCTCATGCGCTCTCACCAAACCCCCAAGCAAGAACATACATCATCCACCACATTGATTAATGGTGAAATCAATGTTCCTTATTACACTTAATATACATCCTATCATTCTAACAAATCATTTTTGAGGGTGAAAGAAATAATAAATAAAAGGGTGCATTTAAGTTCAAATACCTATATATCGGTGTAGATTTTGTTTTGCAAGAAGATATACATGCATTGTATGCCTTGGATGCATTTGTAGGGATCTATTGCTCAAATATATAGACACAAAAACAATGTGTGGAAATATATGTATATGGAATTACATGTAGACAATAGGTAGTAGATGGGCAATAAAACGTCAGTTAACAACTGAAAGGGATAGGAACCATTATAATAAACAAGGATGGGAGGGCTAAGTATTGAGCTTTGACATTATTGAGAGTGAGCGGATAGAAATATGAATCACTTTTTTTGTGTTTTGTGCATGGGGTGATGGTTTCTAAAGCAATACAAAAGTCTTAGTGATGCCACCATTGATCGGAGTGATGGATAATGGATTTCCCCTATGAGCAGATATGTATGTATGTCATAGTAGACACAAAGAACATTTATACATACTGATCCCTATGTTTATTTTGTTGGGAAATTCTTGGAATGATAACTTGTATTTTAAGTGTTATATGGAACATTGATGCAACCATTGATCATAGTGATGAACAATGCAATGTGAAAATTTTGATGTGTGTCATAGCAAATGCAAACAACATTGATACATAATGACACATTCTTGGAATGATAAGCTATATTTTGAGTGTCATATGGAACATTGATGCCACCATTTTTTGCAGTGATGGACAATGTATTTCCCCTATGTGCATATATGTATGTATGCCATAGTAGATGCAAATTCCATTGATAGATATTGATCCCAATGTTTATACTATTGGGACATTCTTGGAATGATAAATTGTATTTTTAAGTATTATATGGAACACTGATGCCACCAGTGATCGCAACAATGGACAATATATATTATTGGTTGGTTCTTTTGGAAGAAAATAGATTGTAAGTTGATGAAAGGCAGTCTACATCCAAGCATAAGAAGGTATGTAATAGCCAAGAATAGTAACACTTGATAGAGATCAAGTGACCACATGTAAAAATCCTCATGGCATCATTAATAACCCTTTTATGATACCATTACGCTAAGACATATGGCATAGATGAGGTTGAGATAGATATCTCTTAGAATGGAAAGCTATATATTAAGTGTAAGATGAAACATAGGTCTCACCATTGACTATATTCATAGGCTAACATACATTTCCCACTAGAGTAATCAATCATGATATCAATGTTTTTTTATAATTAAATGGTAGTTGGCATCAACACTAATTATTGTATGGTTTCCATGTAGTTGTGATCAATGCATGCATAATAGGTAGTACTATATAGGAATGTTGGCTACATGTAATTTCACACATGTTGTGGATGTTGTTTCCCCTTTTTTTTAACAAAAATAACTTGAAAATTGTAATCCTAAGACAATTACTTCACAAAAGAGCATGCACTACATGTTTCAGTTAACAAAACCAATTTAAATAAATGCACGATGTTGGTCTCCAATAGGAAAACTGCAACTTTCAATTGAAACATATGTATTCATTATTTTGTCAGATGTTACAACAATTTTCAATGAATGGACATAGGGCTAAGTGATGCCAAGTAGCAATTAATTTCGGTGCAGAAGTTTAAGTATAGATGTCCAAAAAAAAAAGCAACTATCTTATGAAGAGAACAAAAATAAGGAGTATATATGAATGTTCTCTGCATCTGATTTCACATACATACAAAACTGCACATAGGAATGAATGTTAGCCGTGTCCTATAAAAAATGGGAAAAATACTATCTCAAACAACACTTTTGTATTACTTTTGTAACCATCACCCCATGCAAAAAAACACAAAATAACCTCCAACCACCTATCGCTCATAGCTCAAATAGTCGAGGAATCCATAGAATGACACCCAACAATGCCTTATCAAAAATTGTGCAGGATTTCACTATGTTTTCTGAGGTTTTAAATGGTAGGAGTTATTACAACCATCACCACTTCACATAAATCATACAAGTAATGTTGATGCCAACTGGCATTTAATTTCACTAGCCTTCTCTATCCATGTGCCAAGAAACCCGCCACGTTTTTCCCAATCGGTAGCTTGATGCTTGAAGGTTTAAAATTTGGAAAGGTTAACCTTCTCTATTGACACACTAAACACTTTTAAGTAAAAGATCAAAAACATCCACCACCTTTTTCCTTACTAGGAGCCCAATGCCGAAAGGGTTGAAAATTTGATTTATTGTTTCCATGTAGTGGCAATAGTTGGAAAGCAATAAAAGAGTCCACATATATGTTTACAAAGAAAAATATATACAGGTATATATCCATCTAAAATGTATATGTAGACAATGCACATATATAGACATAGGTGGAATTTTCAATAGAGAAATCACCACAAGAGTAAAGGAAATAAACATCACTTGGCACAAGCTAGGATATCAACATCACTTGGCACAAGGTGGCATGGAAATATCACTTTTCTATGTCTAATTTCACATATTTACATATCTGTACATAGGGATGAATGTTATCTTTGTCTAACTTCACAAACATACATATATGTGCATAAGGAAAGTAAAATGGAACACAACAAAAGAAGGCATGCTCTCCACCCTACCATATTGGGTCATGGAGCCTCATAGGCTCTCACCAAACCCCTAAGCAGGAACATACACTGTCCACCACTATGATGAATGGTGAAATCAATGTTTCTTATTAGGCTTAATATAAACCCTATTATTGTAAGAATTCCTTTTTGAGGATGAAAAGAATAATAAATATCTTCCCAAAACAATAAAAATGGGGAGGAGTATATGTTTTCTACATCTAATTCCACATACATACATATCTGTACACAAGAAAAGCAAAATGAAACACAACAATAGAAACACATACTTTTTTGTGGCTATATATTTCCAAGCAACAAATTCCTATATATGCATCAAACACATGCAATAGATAAATATGCAGTTAGGAAACAAAATGTACATCAATATATATGTATCTAGAGGTAGATGAAAATATATATGCATTTTTGATTGTTGCTCAATAGCTTAAAAATCGGGAAGGTTGACAAAAATTTCGAGCAAAGTTCACACATATATCCTATCGGCTAAATATTATTTCATTTATGGTTTCCATATAGAGGCAATGGTTGCAAAGCAATAAAATAGTCCAATGGAAATATTTTTCATATATGCTTTCCATATAGTGCGGATGGCCACAATAATATTTAGTGTTCTAAAGTTACCAAAGCAATTGAATAGCTTAGGTTATTTTCCATAAGGCATTGTTGAATGTTGTTTTGTATCTTCAGTTGCTATCAATATTGTGAGCCACCACTGTGACAAGTGTTTTTAGAAACAACATACATACATATCCACACCTAAACTTGTCACTACATGTGAGAAGAAATATAGATAAGTTTAAATGTAGATATATCTGTATGTTACCTGAGCAAAGGAAATCAACATCACTAGGCACAACTTGTCACATCAACATTGTCTCATGTATGGGTTCCATATATTGGTGATGTTTGCAATAAAAGATTGCATTTAAAACTTACCAAATTAATTGAGCAGTTTATGTTATTTTCAATAAGGCATTGCTTAGTGTTGGGCTATAGATTCAACTGCACAACATATGTAGATATCAATACCTATACTTGTCAATGCATGCCAATATATATATATATATATATATATATATATGTATAAGTTTAAATGTAATTACATGTATCAACAAGTATAAATGTAGATATATATGTTTTCTGTGTGCATCTTCATTTAGATACATATACATGTGACATGGCTTTATGTATGGAGAGCCAAGACCAATATATTCAACATTCAACTAGGATTAAAAGACTAAAAACATAGTCATGAGATTGGAAAAATTATGGGTTCAAGGAAACAAACATTATAGCTAAGAACCATATGATATCCATATGCAACATGACTTTATGAGTGGTCATAGAAAATTAGTAGAGAGAACATTTAAGAAGCATTAGAAGATTAGAAATCACATATATGAGAATATTGTACACTAATCCAACAAAAGAAGATTAAAACGATAGAAATTAAATGACAAAATTTTGATTACATTCTGCATTTTAATCTTGTGGAATGGTAGATTTTAATATATATGCTAGACTGAAGAAAAATCACAAAATTATTATGTAGGCCACAAAGGATAGTCATCATTGAACATTGCATAGGAAATATTATAAGAAAAATAAAGTTTTATGCAACTCTAATAAAATGAAAGATAACCATATGTGATGCTGCTTTATGAATGCATTGGTAGGACCACATTTAATAGCCATGGATTCAATGGAGCCAACATTATAGCCAACACCAATTGTGGAGAGATAAGAGTATGTGGCAATTGAAATAGACAAGAAGTAAATAACTATATTGATATTAAAAATGACTCACAAATACATATAAAAATTCAAATCTACATGCATATATGCATACAAATGCATTAAAAACACATATATCTACACACATCTACATCAAAATGTTGTATGCACTTAGAAAATTCAATTGCATGCATAAATATTTATGTATATGCACACGTAATTTTATACATGCATACAACCATGTCCACAAGTATATATAAGAACAATTGTAAATAGTGATACATGTGCTAGATAGGGCGACATAACTATGTAACAAATCATCATAAAATAAAATGAGGAACATACACTAAAAGCGAAACAAAACTATAAGCGACATAAAAAATACAAAAGAAAAGAAGTGTATCTTTTTTCAATGTTAAAAATTATAAGTTACCGTCCATTGTCTTAATATATAACTAGTTCTATGAGCAACAAAGTAATGAGAGCAAAAAGGAAAGGTATTCTAATGTGATAGGAAATCCAAAAAAGGAAAACGAAAAATATGTCCAGTCAATGCAAACTATAACAAGTATCTAAAGTCACAATTAGGCATGGTTGTCTGGCATTCAAGGAAGTACAACTATTATCTCTAGAGAGTCTTGTGCAGTAGGGGATATTGTAGACAAATCTGAGAGCATCAACTTGCACTCAACTTCAAAGTTAATTCTTGCAACTTTGACTATTGTTGTTTTAAGCCTTTTTTCTAAATTATAGGTGTGATTTTTAATAAGAACTAAAAAACAAAAGAGGTGTAGGTGACACCATTGATGATAGATTCAGTAGTCATTACAATAGACGATTCATATTGCAACATATAAATCTCTTTTGTTGACATCTACAATAAGCTTGTTGCAACCTCATCAAAAGAAGTAGTGCAAATCTCGCCTATGTGGTCTTCTATCTTTAGCTGCAAAAAATATCAAAAGTCACAATCAGGTACGGTTATTTCACATTTAAAGTAGTACCACATATTTTTGGTAGGCTCTTCACATTTTTTCTTGCATTGTTTTCCATTGGACTGTAAGGGACATGCAACATAACAAAATGCATCAGTTTTAATATATTTCATTGTTGCCTTGAAAGTAGCCTGAAAAGTTTCTAGCAAGCCAATAAAATGATCCAAGATATATCCAATAGTGACTCTACCATTGGCCAAAGCAACCTTTCAAGGAACTATCCAAGAAGCCTCAATGGCAGGTGGCTCAACATGTCCTCGTTGGATCAAGGGTTGTGCTTCTAGAATGTTAGGATTTATGTATAGAATAGTCCTTGTGGATATATTCACAACAAATCCATTGAAATATCCAACATGACAATTTTTAATAGCAAGTATGACAATCGAACCAGAAATGGATAACCTTTCCAACTCATCACACTTTGCTTCCCAATTTGGGCCCCACAAATTAACATTAATACAAGAGGATGACAAATCATTAAGTTTGACATTTCTGCAAATTGTTTCAAACTGATCCTTTCTTTGAATAGTTAATACCTTTCCTACATGCACCATAGCCCCAATAATATCAATCAAAGTGTTATTTTTTTAGTTTTCAATTTCATTTATTGGGATGAATTTAAATACTTTTTCCAACACAAAGACCTCATCATCACAACACTTCAATATCAATTTTTGATCCAAAATAATTTCCATGTGGTTGTTCAACTTATTAAATTTCTTATCTGCTTGTTTAACCATGACTTTTGAAACACAATAAGTGTGGCACACCTAAACCCTATCATAATACAATTATGCTATGTTGTTAAAGAAGGTGATTCATATTTCTATTCCCTCACTATCAATAATTTCAAAGTTGAATACTGGGCCCTCGCGTCCCTATTTATTGTAGTGGTGCATATCCCTTTTAGTTGTTACCCAAACTTTTATTGTCCATTTTGTTTGGTAAGTATCTAGGCCTTTAACATGGCTGATATTTGAAGGAGCACTATGTTGTGTTGGGGATGTATGAATCCTAAATTTCGAGGCTCATTTGGATGGGGAAGGTGACTCAGAGCACACTATTTTTTCTTCTTGATCTATAAATAAATATCTAGGTTTTCCAATTAGCTGACAATCTTACATTTTGACATCTAAGGACAATATGGCAATTACCCTAGAACCAAAGAAAGATGAAATATTAAAAAAAGTGGTCCCCACAAATAAGAATGCATACAACAACAAGTGCAAGTAGTGTAAAATAATATCCAACCTTGATTACCACAAATTCCTACATAGATAGTTTCTCAAGCACAAGATGGAACCTATTTTCAATGCCCCTACAACCAAAAGGTCATTGTATTTTGTAGGAAAAGTGCCTATTTGCATTTCGGTTCTATCAAGGAGGAAAACTTTGTAGCGGTCAATCGAGCTCTGATCACCACCTATTTTTTGATAAGACATTAGCTAAAGAACTGGAGATGGGAAAGCATCTCAAGCATCAATAGATCGTATCACATGTGCTGTCAAGGTTGGATGTACATTTGAATCCTACAAGGCAGTTTTACTCAGCCAAGCCAAAGAAATGAGATGTTCATGGCTGCAAGACAATTCTAGAAGCAAAAGCAAGGGAAAGAGGCAACACATAATGAATCAATTATTGGTATCTGATATGCAGACATATAGATAGTTATACATGGTGAGAGGATCAAACTGAATTCAAAATTGCATACAATAAATGAATATGAAAGGAGGGCAAGGTTGAGCAAGAAACAAATAAGATTATTATTTTTGCTGAATATAAACAAGGAAGCACATAGCAATGTTGACAAATTTGAAAACTGCAACCCTTTGTTTTCTAACACATAGGCCTCTCCCAAATGACTAGAAAATAAAAAGGATAAGGAAACATAAAAAGCTTGAATATAAATTAGTTAGAATATATAGATATATTACAAGGATTGTTAATTCAAATGAAGAATATTCACAGTTCATTGGATGTAGATAGCAAAGAGTTGATATAATTCCCAGCAACAAAAAGGAAACAAGAAAGAGACTTATGGGACTATTGCTTGAGGAATGTTTAACAACCTGGGGAGAGCCAGAGTCCACCAACATATTTTGGTCTACTCTTTTAAAAGCTGAGAGTTGCAATAACAACAGTTGACTACAAGCTCTATGCCACAACAATACAAGGGCCAAATATTCAATTAAAGCAACAAAAGCTGACAATAACCCTAACCAAAACACATACAGGAAATATAGAACAACAATAAAATGACAACCATCAAGATCTTCAAAACACAACATTATCCTTAAATTTTTTTGTAGACACATTAACAATATGAGGGCAAAGGAATAATTAAAAAAAGGGTTAAATGTTCATATAACACTTACAATACAGTTTATTATTCGAATTTTTTTGTTTCAAATTTTTTATGTTTCAATTTTTTTCATAAAGACATTAACAATACGAGGAAAAACAAATAATTAAAAAAAGGCTTCAATGTTCCATATAACACTTAATATATAGTTTATTATTGCAAGAATGCCCTATTGAGGCTCAAACAAATAACAACTATTTTCCCAAAAGAATAAACATCGGCAAGGGTATTTACATCTACTTTGACATACATACATATCTACATAGGAGAATTTAATATTGTTCCACTGATGGCATCCTTTTTTTGGCGATGGTTGCAATGCAATAAAATAGTCTACATTGTTTTCCATAAGGCATTGTTAAGTTCTGTTGTTCTCTAGCTTTGGGTATATTGTATCATTTTCGATACGCAATAAAATAATAAATGTTATATAGTTTATTTTTTTATCCATAAGGAATTATTCACTATTGTTGCCACTCATTTTATTTTCCCTATGTGCAAAAATATACGTATTTGAAATTAGATGTAGAAAAATTATTATATACAGACAATATTCATATGCAACATGCAGCCCATTTTTCTATTTTTTTACATGGGTTTGTTACTGTGAATCCTTCTATTTTCTGATTTTATTTTGTAAAACATTTTTTTTTTGGCTTTTTACAGTGGCCAGAACAAGAAGGTAGGTGAAAGAAAGCAAGAAGCAAGAGGCACATTTTGAAAACCCTTTGTAGAGTATTTTGAAAATAGACTATGTACTTGCAAAACAACCAACCACGAATGCACATTGTCCATCACTACGGTCAATGTTCCATAAACACTTAAAACATAGCTTATCATTCCAAGGATGTCCCAACAAAATAAACATAGGGATCACTATGCATCAATGTTCTTTTCATTTACTATGACATATATACATTCCTGCACATAGGGGAAATACATTGTCCATCACTGCGATCAAATGTCTATACAATTTTTGATAAGGCATTGTTGGGTGTCATTCTATGGCTTTACCTGTTGTAAGAGGTATGAGTGAGGAGGGAAAACTTCTGTTAAGGTGCTAGTTCAATCATCCATTGTTGAGCTACTGTCAAGGTGGAAAGAGGTTTTTTGGTGTTTTTTTGAATGGGGCAATAGTTGCAAAAGCAATACAAAAGTGTCAGTTGCAATATTTTTTTCCCATTTTTGTAGATGCTCAAGAATAAAGGGAGGAGAGAGAAAGAAAGTGGAAAGAGGTACATTTGAAGCAAGCGAGAAGAGGTGTGGGAAGAGGTGCATATCAAAAAATCCCTTTGTATTTGTAGTTGTTCTTATATATACTTGTGGACATGGTTGTATCCATGTATACATCTACATATACATATACATAAACATATATGTATGCAATTGAATGTTCTAAGTGCATACAACATCTTGAAACAGATGTGTGTAGATATATGTGTGTAATGCATTTGTATGTGTGAGTGTGTATGTCTGTATATATATTTTCTACGTGTATCTTTGAGGTCATGTGTTTATCTATATATAGATATGTCCAATTTTTAATATCAATATAGTTATTTGCTTCTTGTATGTTTCAATTACCACATACTCTTACATCTCCACAATTGTTGTTCACTATTTTGAATGTTTATATGTATGTGTCGGTGTGTATGTGTGTATATGCATTTTCCACATGTATTGCTAAATCCACAGGTCAACAATCACCAATGCCCTATGGAAAATAGCGCAAAAAGTGACCGCAGGCCACACAAAAATAGCCAACAATGTTGTATCAAGAAGAACATAAACTATTTTATTACTTTGCAACCATCACTAGTAGAAAGAAACCATACAACAATTAATGTTGATGCCAACTAGTATTCAATTTTGTTGGCCATCTCTATTGACATGGAAAGAACATTTAATATTTAAAATAAAAAAATCCACAACCTTTTTTCTTGACCGAGAGCTAGAAATATATACACACAAAAGTATGTGTTTCATTTTTCTTTTTCCTCTGTGCAAATATGTATGCATGCGAAATTAGATGTAGATAACATTCATATATATTCCTCCCCTATTTATTGTTTTGGTAAGATAGTTATTATTTTTTGGTACTCAAAAGGAATTCCTACAATAATAAGCTTTATATTAAGCATAATAAGAAAAATTGCTTGCCACAAAATTCTGATTGAAGTGCACACAGTAAGTGAAACCCACAGAATAGGAGGTTGCATAATTTTCTCATTTTATTTCTATTGTTTTAATCTTCTTATGTTCGTTGAGTGTAGAGTATATTGTTGCTGCATGTGAGTCAATAAAGTTATGTTGCATATGTCTATCTTTAATATTGCTATGGTTGCATAGCTTAGAATGATAAGCTCTATATTAAGTACAATAAGAAACATTTGTTTCACCATTGATCAAAGTAGGAGGAAATGTATGTTCTTGCTCAAGGGTTTGGTGACAGCCTATGAGGCTCCATGACCCAATATGGAAGGGTGGAGAGCAAGTCTTGTTTTGTTGCATTTCATTTTATTTTCCCTATGTACAAATATGTATGTGTGTGAAATTAGATGCAAACAACATTCATATGCGCAACAACCTCTATATTAAGTGTAATAAAAAACATTGATATCACTATTGATTACACTGGTGGACAATGTATGTTGGTCTACCACTATAATCAATAGTGAGACCAATGTTTCATCTCACACTTAATATACATCCTGTCATTATAAGAAATCCTTATTGAGGCATAGAAAAATAAGAACTATTCTTCAAGACACAAAAAAACAACCAACAATGCCTTATCAAGAAGAGCATAAACTATTTTATTACTTTGCAACCATTTCCACTACACAAAAACCATAAATCAAATCATTTATTTGAGGCCATAGCACAACAATCAACAATGCCCTATGGAAAATTGCATAAACTATTTTATTACTTCAACAAGTATTAAATGCAAGGTCTAGAAAACTAAAATGCAACATATCAGTCAATAAGAGAAATAGGTATGTACCTTTGAGTCATTCTATTATGGAATAATTGAATTGTAAACACATTATTATAAGTAAAACTAATAATATCATCTTGATTGAACCTTATGGTCTTTATTCTGAAATTCCATGATTAAATCTTTGACTCTTAATACCTTGTTATGCTAATTAAGTATCATATGAACCATGAGTGGAATTCATGCTAATGAGAATTATATAATAAAGGAAACATTATTTAGAAAGGAAAACAAAACATTCATACTGAATAAGGCATGGGTTCTCTATATTTTATATTATTACATCCCATGTATGAGGGTGTCCCCTTATAAAATGATGAATCTATGGTGTATGGCATTTTTTGCAAGTTGTTGTGCATAGCTATACGTACATCTATATCAAAAAACTAAATAAGAACATTAGATGATGTTGTATTGAAAACTAAGAAATAATTTTGCTTGATGACTATGGAAAGAAGATCGTTGATCATATATCAATAATTATTGAAGGTACTGATGATGATTTTAAAATTGTTACTTTGATGGAGTTAAACATGACATCAAATCAGGTTTATTATTAGTTAGTTATTCATTGTGATTAAGTTATGGTGAATTAATTGTTGGTTTATTGACACATAGGCATACTATTATATCTTGAAGTTCATAGGCATGCCTCATTCAATACATTCAATTATGTCTTTATCTACATCTATATCAAAAAAAGTAAAAGAAGAATATTAGACCATGTTGTATTGAAAACTAAGAAATAATTTTTCTTAATGACAATGGAAAGAAGACCGTTGTTCACATATCAATAATTAGTGAAGGGATTGATGACCCAAAAAAATAGAAAAACCCCGTAGCCCAATTTTTTTTTTAAAATAGTGGATTACATGAGAAAAAATACAAAACAAAAGAATTCACAACATCAAAGACATGCAAGGGGGAAAAAAAGAACCATGATAACATAAACTATTTAATTTCCTTACAACCATCGTTACCACATAAGAAAATGGCCAACAATGTCTTATTAAAAACAACATAAATTGTATAACATTAACTATTTTATTGCGTCGCAACCATCACCACAAAGTGAAAGCCATAAATGAAACAATAATGGTTTCAATAATGACCTAGAAAATTTACTTTTTCAATAGTACCTTATCAAAAACAATACAATATAGACAACATTCATATATACTCCTCCTCATGTTTATTGTTTTGAGAAGATAGTTGTTATTTTTTTGTCCTCATAAAGGAATTCTTACAATAATAGGCTTTACATTAAGCATAATAAGAAACACTGGTTTCCACATACAAGGTGTTCAAAATCTTTTTGAAGTATAATAGGATTTATATTAAGTATAATGGCTAGTTTCAAATTAACCCTTTTGCATTAATTCCATATCTTTGATCTAGCACTTTGAATTCATGATCTTCATCAAGAACTTGTAGACATACATTCTCTAAAAGGAGTTTTCTTTAGAGTAGCTAAGAAAAGATTTGGAATTCTTGCAAAAGACTTGACTGAATCTCGCACATTATACTCTGAGGGACTCTTTTCCACAATAACCTCAAAGAGCTTTTCAATGGATTCTACCTGCTAAGGTCTAATTTTTTCAATTGCTACCTACATTGAAAAATGAAGCCTAGGAAAAAAATTCAAAATAGTAAAAAGGGTGGTAGAGCAGGAAGGCCAAAAAACATTCTAGCCAAAGTGCACACAATAAGGGAAAACCACAAAATAGGAGGTTTCATAATTTTTTCATTTGATTACTGTGGTTTTAATCTTCTTGTGTTGGTTGAGTGTAGAGTATATTTCTGCTACACGTGTGTTCATAAAGTTATGCTACATATGGCTTTCTTTGATATTGCTACTTTTTCATAACTTTAAATGATATACTCTATATTAAGCATAATAAGAAACATTGGTTTAAGCATTGATCACAATGGTGGACAATGTATGTTACAATAGTTCAAAATGCCTTATGGATAACAACATAAACTCTATAGCATAAACTATTTTGTTGCATATCAAAAATGAAGCAATGTAGCCAAATATAGAAAACAATAGACAACAATGCCTTGTGGAAAACAACATAAACTATATAGTATTTCAACCATCACCACAAAATGAAAGCCTTAAATGAAACAATGATGGTTTCCAAAAAAACCTAGGAAATTATTTTTTCAACATTAACCTATTGAAAAAAGAACAATACACCTGAAGCTAGAGAACAACAGTCAATAATGCCTTATGGATAACAACATAAACTCTATAACATTTACTATTTTATTGCAAATTGGAAATGTAACAATTTAGCCGAAGCTAGAGAACAAAACTCAACAATACCTTATGGAAAACAACATAAACTATATAACATTAACTATCTTATTGCGTTGCAACCATCACCACAAAATGGAAGTCATTATAAAAAATGAAACAATGCAGCCTAAGGTAGACAACAACAATCAATAATGCCATATGGAAATCAACATAAACTATATAGCATTAGCTATTTAATTCTATTGCAACCATAGTCGTTGCAACCATAGCCACAAAATAGAAGCCATAAATCAAACAATATTGGTTTTAACAAACAATATAGTCTTGTCTCATAAACTCCTTATCAAAAATTGAAACCATATAGCCTTTTCAATAGTACCTTATAGAAAATGAAACAATATAGCCTAAGCTAGAGAACAACAATCAACAATGCCTTATGAAAATCAACATAAACTCAATAATGTTAACTATTTTATTATGTTGCAACCATAGGCACAAAATGGAAGCCATAAATCAAACAATACTGGTTTCAACAACGAGCATTGTTGACTGTTGGTCTATAGTTTTTGCTATATTGTTTCCTTTCCGATAAAGTGTTGTTGAAAAAAAAAATTCCTAGGTTGTTGTTGAAACCATTATTGTTTCATTTAAGGTGTGAGTGTGTATGTCTATATATGCATTTTCTACATGTATCTTTGAGGTCATGCGTTTCTCTATATATAGATATGTCCAGTTTTTAATATTAATATAGTTATATTTGCTTCTTCTTCGGTTTGATTTCCACATACTCTTATATATCCACAATTGTTGTTCGCTATTTGAATTTTTATATGTATGTGTGGGTGTGTATGTGTGTATATGGTCATTTCCGATAAGGTGTTGTTCAACAAAGAATATTCTAGGTTCTTGTTGAAACCATTATTGTCTCATTTAAGGCTTCCATTTTGTGGTGATCATAGCAACGCTATACATTTTATGTTTTTTTCCATAAGACATTGTTGACCATTGTTCTCTAGCTTTGGCTATATTGTTTCATTTTTTATACTCAATTAAATAGTGCATGTTATAGAGTTTATGTTGTTATCCATAAGTAAGCTAGAGAATAACAATCAACAATGCCTTATGGAAATCAACATAAACTATATAACATTAACTATTTTATCACATTGCAACCATAGCCACAAAACTGAAGCCATAAATCAAACAAAACACAAAACACAAAAATTTACAGTAAGCACCTTATCGAAAATGAAATAATATAGCCTAAGCTAGAGAACAACAATCAACAATGCCTAATGGAAATCAACTTAAACTGAATAACATTAGCTATTTTTTTTTTTTACGACCATAGCCACAAAACTGAAGCCATAAATCAAACAATATTGGTTTCAACACCTATCCAAATGGAAAATCCCACAAAACAAAAAAAATCACAGTAACAAACCTCTCAACGACACCTTATAAAAAATGGAAACAATATATAGTCTTCTCAACATCACCTTCTTGAAAATGAAACAATATAACCTAAGCTAGAGAACAACAATCAATCAACAAAAAATAAATAAAAAATTCTACTTGCAGTTTTAAACACCTTCTCATTCACAATGATTATAACTTTCTAAAGTGATAAATTTAACATTTTTTTTAGTACAAACAATTTTAATCACTTTTGAAAAACTATAATCAACAATTCCTTATGGAAATCAGCATAAATTGTATAAAATTAAATATTTTATTGTGTTCCAACCATAGCCACAAAACAGAAGCCATAAATCAAACAATCTTGGTTTCAATAGTGACCCAGATAGAAAAACCCACAAAACACATAAATTCATAGTAAAAAACCTATGCAAAAATATAATCTTTTCTCAACAACACCTTATCAAGAATTAAAACAATATAGCCTTTCCAATAGTACCTTATCAAAAATGAAACAGTATAGCCTAAGCTAGAAAACAACAATCAACAATGCCTTATGGAAATCAACATAAACTGTATAATGTTAACTATTTTATTGTGTTGCAACCATAGCCACAAAACAAAAGTCATAAATTAAACAATATTGGTTTCAACAACGTACCTTATCAAAAATGAAACAATATAGCCTAAGACAGAGATCAACAATCAATAATGCCTTATGGAAATCGACATAAACTATATAACATTAAGTATTTAATTGCATTGCAACCATAGCCACAAAAATGGAAGCCATAAATAAAACAATATTGGTTTCAACAATAGCCTAGATAGAAAAACCCATAAAACATAAAAATTCATAGTAAGCATCTTATCGAAAATGAAACAATATAGCCTAAGCTAGAGAACAACAATCAACAATGCCTTATGGAAATCAACTTAAACTGTATAACATTGACTATTTTATTGCATTGCAACCATAGCCACAAAATCGAAGCCATAAATCAAACAATATTGGTCTCAACACTGAACTAGATGGAAAAACCCACAAAACAAGAAAATTCACAATAACAAACCTATGCAAAAATATAGTCTTTTCTCAACATCTTATTGAAAATTGAAACAATATAGCCTTCTCAACAACACCTTATCAAAAATGAAACAATATAGCCTAAGCTAGAGAACAAAAATCAATCAATAAAAAAAAAATACAAATTTCTACTTGTAGTTTGAAACACCTTCCCATTGACAATGATTATAACTTTGTAAAGCGATAAATTTAGCATATTTTTTTACTACAAACAATTTTAATCAATTTTGAAAAACAACAATCAACAATACCTTATGGAAATCAACATAAACTATATAACAATAACCATTTTATTACATTCCAACCATAGCCACAAAATGGAAGACATAAATCAAACAAAATTGGTTTCAATAATGACCCAAATGGAAAAACCCAAAAAACACAAAATTTTACAGTAACAAACCTAGGAAAAAATATAGTCTTTTCTCAATAGTACCTTATCAAAAATTGAAATAGTATAACCTTTTCAACAACACCTTATTTAAAATGAAACAATCTAGCCTAAGCTAGAGAACAAAAATAAACAATTCCTTATGGAAATCAACATAAAATATATAACATTAATTATTTTATTGTGTTTCAACCATAGCCACAAAATCAAAGCCATAAATCAAGCAATATTGGTTTCAACAGTGACCTAGATGGAAAAACCCACCAAACATAAAAATTCATAGTAACCAACCCATGCAAAACCATTGCCACAAAATGTGGACCATAAATGAAACAATATTGGTTTTAACAGTGAACTAGCTGAAAAAACCCACAAAACTGAATAATTCACAATGAGAAACCAATGGAAAAATAAACAATACTACCTTGCAACCATCACGACTACATCGAAACCATAAATGAAGCAATATAACCTAAGCTACAAAACAAAAATCAACAATGCCCTATGGAAAATAACATAAACAATTTTTGAAATATTCTGCAAAGGGTTTTTTCAATATACACCTCTTCCCACTTGCTTTCTCTTTGCTACCTTATTTCTAGAATACCTACAAAAAAGGGGCGAAAAATGATCACATCCGACACTTTTGTATTTCTTTTGCAACCATCACCCTATGCAAAAAATACAAAATAACCTCCAACCACCTTCATAGAAGCTCAACAATGGTTGATCAAACTTGCACCTTCACAAAAGCTTTCCCTCCTTACTCATAGCTATGATAGTAGGTAAAGCCATAGAACAACACCCAACAATGCCTTATCAAAAATTGCACAGACATTTGCTATGTTTCCTGAAGTTCTAAACGATAGGTGTTATTACAACCATCGCCACTACACAGAAACCATACAACAATTAATGTTGATGCCAACTAGTGTTTAATTTTGCTGGCCTTCTCAATCCATGTGCCAAAACATATGCCATCTTTTTCCTAATTGGTATTGGATGCCAGAAGGCCTAAAAATGCACACCAAGTGCATAATATAAAAAATTAAAAAACATCCACCACCTTTTTCCTGACCGTCAGAAGGCTTAAGAAATAGAAAGATTGGTTAAAATTTTCATGAAAAGTTGACACGTATAGCCTATCGTCTAATTACACATCTACAAAATTTACTAAAAGACTTGTCTCTCCCCTTGAATTCATTTTACATAATGGTATGTGCAGGATCATCATGGAAAAAATAGGCCCTTAAGTGGCAAAAAATTCAGAAAAATCAGTGTTAGGCAACTTGACGTAAAAATTTGAATAAGTTATCTATATTATTTGAAAAATATGTAATAAAAGAATCTATAGAAAATTGAATCTATTTTCTAAACTACTAGGTTTATTTAAAAATAAATAAAATATATTTGGTGAAAATTTGAAATTTCAATGCAGTAGTAATTAAATTTTAGGGAAAAAATAAGAAGTAGATGTCTGTACCACTAACCATAATAAAATGATAATATTTTTTATAAGATTTTATATATAAGTAGAGGAATCATGTTCAGATGTGATGCATATTTTTGTAATTTTTTCCAAGTAAATAATTAATTATGAATTTTTATTACAACTTTAAAAATATAAAAATGTATGTCGACCACCTTAACTTGGTCAAAACTTCATGAAATTTAATTTTTTTTTTTAATCCTATAGTATGTGAAGCATAGAATGTGGTACGTGTTTGAGATTCAAAAAAAGTGATACCATTTGAAAGTTATAGATGTTTTTCAATTAGCCTATCGATCAGGACATTAGTCATAATTCTAATAGAAAATGAATAATAATTATTTATTTAATTCAAATTAAAGCATAATTTATATTGGTGGAAAGCTGAGAATCTCCTCTAAAAACCCTTTTCATTTCATCAATTTTGGGTTAAAAAAAAGTCATCAGCCACATACCCTACAAATACCCATAATATTGCCACTTTTTGGTCCATCATGATCCTGCACATAGCCATAATTAGAAGACGTTTCAGTTGTGTTGTGGAAAAACCTCACTTACTTTACCTGTGATTGATCACCAATTATTTATCACAAACGTGCATTATTAAATGATCACAACATGGAAGAAGAATAACATCTATGTAAACCAAAAAATAGTAGCAGAGGAATTCATAAGCACCTGGGTTTCTCTGCAAGTTTTAGGTATGCTCCCTAGGGAATGTTTCCTTGGGAAATTGTCTTCCTTTTCCTCACATCCTTCCTTCACCTTTCTTCTCTCCATTTTTTCAAAGTTCTCATGGTTGAGGCAAGAATCTAGGATCCTTTCCACTGTCTTAGAACTCTCTCGACTCTCTACCATCAGTTTAATAAGTTGAGCTTTTGTCATCCAGACTTTTACCTGAAAAGCTCCATTGTCTTCACTGGTCTTAGAATATGAAGTATCTGATAATGGCTCACAATTCATGGGAGAAATATTAGAAATGGATCTATGCACTAAACACATACTTTCAAGCCTTAACTTAGCATTCATGGGTATCCTAGAATGGACCCTTCATGGATTGCGTTGGTAATTTTCCAACTTTCGCAATTGAACAAGAAAATAGAGGTGCTTAGCATTGAGACTTGTGGATCCATCTAGAGGTTTTTCTTTCACTCCCATATGGTGAACTGCTTCTGAATACAAAATGACATAACCTAGATAATCTGCAATGATCTGATCTACTAGCATAGGATGCTTCACCTTCAACACTTGTCAATATAATTTCATGATCTTAACACTCCCATGATTTCCTTTGAACAAAATTATGCTACCCATGAATTCCAATTTGGAAACCTAAATCTAAAAGCAAGAATATCTAGTATTGGGGGTTTTGTTTGGGTTATATAGAGATATCGATAAGTAGTGAAAATTTTGGAGTCCATTCGAAACGTGTTTATTAAAATGCATGGGAGGATTCTTAACACCAGTCAACAATTAACAACAGTGTTTCAAATTAGTTTTGCTAGGATGCGTCTCTTACCAATCTCTATTGTAATACAATATTGCTTTAGCCCTGAATTTTCTTTGTGTCTACTCATATTTACAAATATCTTGTTTTGGATTTTGAATAAAAATGTAACAGTAATAATGGTTTCCTTGTGGCTACAACCCCTATCAAATGTTGTCATAAAATTTTGTTGTGATAACTGGAAGTGAGGGAAATAGAATGCAAACAATTTTGGTGATGCCCAAAGTTTTGAACGACAAATGTTATATGCAATAAGTATGCTTGTCAAGGATTTAAATTATCTATAAATTTAGGGCAAGAAAAGAAATGCAACTTTTTTCTATAGTCAGCATCTATGGCTGCTACTAAACCAAATTATTTATGTTGACACGATAGACAACAGGGAACTTAAAGAGATAAGCCAATCCATTATTTTTAAGGCTAGCATGTAACACATAAAATAAAACTGTTACTGTCATATATAAAAATGTTGGAATATCATTAAGAAATACCTTCAAAAGTCAAATATTGTGTTCTATATAGGTTCATCATAGTTGCAACTCATTATAGCACCCCCACATTTTGAAGGGCCATGCTTGTTGGAAAAATAAGGGAACTACAAAGACCAAACCTTTCACTGGTCTTTGAGTTGTAGCACGCCTATATTCAATAAACCTTTAGAGAATACCTAGTAAGGGATGTGTCATGCCTATATTGTTTTTAAATTGGCATCCTTGTTTAAGGGTGTGTAGGATCATCATGGAAAAAACAAGCCCTTAAGTGGCAAAAAATTAGAAAAATCAGAGTTAGGCAACTTGATGTAAAAATTTGAATAAGTTATCTATATTATTTAAAAAATATGTAAGAATAGAATCTGTAGCAAATTGAATGTAGTTTCTAAAATACTAGGTTCATTTAAAAAAAAAATCTATTTGGTGAAAATTTGAAATTTCAATGTAGTAGTACTTAAATTTTAGGGAAAAAATAAGAAGTAGGTGTTTGTCTTACCACCCTAACCACAATAAAATGATAATATTTTTTATAAGATTTTAGACATAAGTAGAGGACTCATGTCTAGATGTGATGTATATTTTTTTATAATTTGTTTTCAAGTAAATTAATTGTGATTTTTTTATCACAATTTTTAAAAAATATAAAAACTCGTATGTCTAACCACCTTAACTTGGTCAAAACTTGATGAAATTCATTTTTTCTTTTTTTAATCCTATAGTATGTGAAGCATAGAATGTGATGCATGTTTTGGATTCCAAAAATTTGATACCGTTTGAAAGCTATAGATTTTTTTCAATCAGTCTATCAATCAGGACTTTAGTCATAATTCAAATAGAAAATAAATAATAATTATTTATTAAATTCAAAGTAAAGTATAATTTATATTGGTGGAAAGTTGAGAATCTCCTTTAAAAACCCTTTTCATTTCATCAATTTTGGGTGAAAAAAAAGTCATCAGCCACATACCCTACAAATACCCATCATATCGCCACTTTTTGGCCCATCATGATCCTGCACATACCCTTAATATAAATTGCACATACCATTTGAAGTAAAAAATACCAGAATATAATTACTTGAAGATGTTCCCAATATGAAATGTTCCAACAAGAATATAATAGTTTGAATAGTGCAGGGATCCACAGAGGATAAACAAGGATTCTATGGTGACCTAGACAGCTTGGGCTTGAGATCATGAAAAACTAAAGACCATTCCTAAAATAGATAATAGTATGCAAAGTGAGAAAACTGCTACATGAAATCGGATGGTAATTACTTTTTTGTCATAATAGAATTGCTTTTGTGAATGGATTTGTTGAAGCAAGTTGTACTTATAGCATGAAACCCATATATAAGGGATTGGGTGGATGAGATGCATGTACCTTGCTTGTGGAGTCGTTAACTAAAATCCATAACTAACATTAGTATAATATAACCATGAAACCCATATTTATGTCTAAAAAGGCCTATATCCAACAAAGTTTACTTGCTAGCTATAGTCAAACCAATAGGTTAGAACACTAGTCTTTGGAGGTGCTAACATCAAATATTTTTTAAAAGATGAGTAGATCAAGCAAAGGAGAGGAGGAGGATCGGAAAGAGGAATTGAAAGTGCAAACAATAAGCAAAGCCAAATGGTATTGTAAGGAAAAAGTAGAGAAAATGTTTCCTCATTTCACGAGTCTCTAGGATTTTGTGGAAACACTCCTAATATGAAATGTTCCACCAAGAATAAAATATTTTGTATAGTTCAAGGATCTAGAAAGGCTACATAAGGATTCTATGGTGAATTAGATACTCTACAATCATGAACAACTATAGATACCCTTGGATCATGAACAACTAAAGAGCATTTCCTAAAAGAGAGAATAGTATGCAAAGTGAAAAAATGGCTACATGAAATGTGGCGGATTTCTATGGAAATCTAAACAAATTGGGATAATGAACAACTAAATAATGTATAATATATAATATGACTAAGCATGTGAAACAACAAAAAATGCGATCATTTTCGTATGGTTTAGGACATAGAGGAAAACCCACTTTCTAATTATTTCATAGAAGGGAAACCCTAAATATCACAATCTAAAGTATGCAAAGGAGAGAGAGATCTTGCAATAGGATGTCATAGGGTTTGATTTATGATTACAAGAGGGGTTCACCACTGAGGTAGGGCTTGGAAAGATCAATGAAATGCAAGACCTAATGTTCAAACTTAGTGATACATGAAACTTGAGTGGATGACCTAGAAATGCATATAAATTATAGTTCAAAAAGCTATAAAATAAAAGCCATGCACCTAGAAAATTGAAGAGGCCTCAATGAGGACTAGAAATGCTGAACACATTGATTTTTATGTTGACTTGGACTCATATGCTAGTCTGGGCATAGCTGTCCTAGGATGAGGTTTTTGGGCCAAAATAGGAATCTGGAAATGCCTGATCTAAAGCCACTAAAATCTTAAAAATCACCGTAATGGGACTTATACACCACAAGTGGCGTATTAGTCCTAGTAGGCCTTTTTGGAGGGCTAAGATCTGAATCGGGTATCCAATCTCTTCTCTTTCTGCCACACCTTGTTTCTGGATTGGAAACTTTGATTTTGGGCCTATAGAAGTCTTTGTGTGACCTTGCAAGTGAGGAGGAAACTCCAACAACTTCCTTTAAGCTTGTAACTTAATCTTCAAACATCCTTCATGCTCCAAGACACCTAGATATGCAATGACACATATAAAGAGGAGGAAAACTTATTGATTTTCAGTGAATAGGGGTTTACCTTGGTCAAACCCCTTTTAGGTAATTAAACCAAATGATGATATAATGAAATAATGATATGAAACATGAAACATGGATAATGATACCTTGAATGATGTCTTATAACTGATGTCTTGTAATTATACAATTAAATATGAAGTGGTCTTGAAGGATGTAGATCTAGACCTTGAAATAAGTGTAGAACAATGCTTAAGCTTGGATCTTCAATGCTACATCACAACACTAGCACAACAAGCTACCTGATGCTTGATAATATTGACATGACAATTGATCTTGAATTGCTACAACAATTGATGAAGAAATCTACTCTTGAATGCTCTCTTGATGATCTTGTAACATCTTGGAATGCTTAAATATTGAGTGCTTGACTTGATATCATGAAGGATTAATATTGCTTAGGTGAAATAATGATTTAAAAGCTTTTAAATTATAGGAAATCCATCTAATATCCAGTTTATTAGATCCTAGAGGTTGATATTCATAAAATTTCAATTTAAAACCTTGTTTTTTGGCTCAAAACCATAAAAAGGGCCCAAAAGGGACTCATATGCCATCTATGGGGTATGGGTTCCACCTAGTGTGACTCATACACCCAAGGTGGTGTATGGGTCCCATAGGGCCTTTTTAGAGAGAGGAAATGTTTTTGATAATGGAAAAAATGGGTTTTACAAGGACCTGAAACCACATAGTTTACAGACCAAATAAAGATAAATCAACAGAGTACCCAACAAAAATAAAGTTGCGACAAAGAAAACATTAAGGACAACAACCATGAACCAAGAGAAGACAAAAATTAGCTTGAAGCTAGCACCCAACACAACCAAACTAATTTAAAGACTTCAAAGTTTCACCAACCTCAGCTTCACGGTTGCACATCTCTTGGGTAACCTACTTAAGGTTTTGGATCTCTTGAGGTGAAGAACCCACTTTTCTTTGGGTATGTGCAGGATCATGATGGGCCAAAAAGTGGCAATATGATGGGTATGTGGCTGATGACTTTTTTTTAACCCAAAATTGATGAAATGAAAAGGGTTTTTAAAGGATATTCTCAGCTTTCCACCAATACAAATTATACTTTACTTTGAATTTAATAAGTAATTATTATTCATTTTCTATTCAAATTATGAGTAAAGTCTTGATTGATAGACTGATTGAAAAACATCTATAGCTTTCAAACGGTATCACATTTTTTGAATCCAAAATAGGCGTCACATTGTATGCTTTGCATACTATAGGATTAAAAAAAAAAATGAATTTCATGAAGTTTTGACCAAGTTAAGGTGGTCATATATACGAGTTTTTTATATTTCTTTAAACTTGTAATAAAAAAATTGATAATTAATTATTTACTTGGAAAAAAATTACAAAAAATATGCATCATGTGCATCGGGACATGAGTCTTCTACTTATATCTAAAATCTTATAAAAAATATTATCATTTTATTGTGGTTAGGGTGGTTAGACAGACACCTACTTCTTATTTTTTCCCTGAAATTTAAGTACTACTGCATTGAAATTTCAAATTTTCACCAAATAATTTTTTTCTTTTTAAACAAACCTAGTATTTTAGAAACTACATTCAATTTGCTACAAATTTTATTCTTACATATTTTTGAAATAATATAGATAACTTATTCAAATTTTTATGTCAAGTTGCCTAACTTTGGTTTTTCTAATTTTTCTACCACTTAAGGGCCTATTTTTTCCATGATGATCCTGCATGTACCCCTTTTCAGGTTTTCTCTAGTCCTTTTTGAAGGACCAAAATCCTTCTTCTTACCTTTATCCTTTCTAGCTTCCAAGTCCTTGAACAATGATCCCTATTGAATATTATCCATCTTTTCCACTATAGTACTCAAGATAGTAGCATTTTGTTTAGTAACTTTGTGGCTGCATTCCATAATAGTTTTCATAGTATCCCTGATTTTTCCAATTTCCCCTTCAGGCTGTTTGACCTTGTTCTCATTATCCTTCTTTATCCTGTCCATAAGCTCAACATTTCTTTGAAGACATTCAACCAAAGCCCTCTTCTCATCCGTAGTCCACAAAACACCATCATAATTCTGTGATATACCTTTCGCTTCCAAATCATCCACCTTGCTAGTGAGAGCCCTATTTTTTAAATTGAGATCCTTAATTTCATGAAACACAACCCTATCCATTAAATTGAGAGCCCTAAAGTAGTCCACAGCCCCATTTCTAGCTATAGCCATAATATCATCAGGAAATTCCTGACCCGTCTTAAAATAGTGGTTATTAGGGTTGAGATCTCTGGGGAATCTCAATCTATTCTCTCTATCAGTGGCCAGGTAGGAGGTATAAGAGTCCTCAATAGCTTTATGATCATCAAAATTATCTTCTAGAGAATCCTTTGAATAGGAAACCAGCTTGTTCATAGGAGGGTCCTTATTACTTTTAGCCTCCTAAGTCGTGCCCTTATGGGTTTCATAGTGCCCATTTTGTTGTTCGAGGGTTTCTTCTGAGGGATTTCTTTCTTTTCTTACTGGGGGAAGGAGAATCTCCCTCCTCCCACTTAGTATCAAAATCTTCTTTCACTTCAGATGAGCTAGCCTTAGTATCCTCACCATCCAAGACCAAGGCCGATAATGGGTTTGACAGGGCCGACATATTTTTAAAATGCTCATGAATAAGCCTAATGAGACCAGTATGTAGGATTGGATTCCTCCTTGGCCTTTCCCTATGTTCCTCTATACTATTATTCAAGGAACAAAGTAGATAGTGGGGGAAGGAAACCCTTACCTTATGTCAGAAATGATTGAGAAGGGAAAAGTGGTACCCATAGACTCTAGTAAATTAGCCATCTAGGGTGATGTATTCCATGATAATTTTGAGCACCTCCCTCCACACCTTCTTAACTATCCTAGCTTCAAAATAACTAGAAGAAACTTTAACCAAAGCCTTCCTCTCCTTATCAGTTCTAGGGAAAGAAAGATCTACATCATCTAAAATCTTCCTGTCATGATAAAACTTCACACGCTCCTTCAAGAGACCAATGATTTACCCTATAAGCTCTTTGTCCACCTTAACCCTCCTTCCAAAAAGAATGATTTCACCATTCCTCCAGTGTTTAGAAAAATACCAAGTGGCTTCAGGGTTAGGGCCGTGGAGCTTATCAATGAAGGGTTGCAAGCCACCTTTTGAATCTGCCTCCAAACCTTTGACTTCTTCTTGTGCCTCTCACCACTTGTAGGTTCCACCCTTTTTTTGCTTCCCCCCATTGTTGCAGTAGGCTCACTTCTAATGTTAGCGGGGCAAATGAATGAAACAATGACGCAACAACAAAACCAAAGCACCCACAAAATGTGCCAACCCTTACAGCTCATGGGATTAATTACGGTGCGACCTTCTTAACTAATAATATCACTGTACCTAGACTTATTCTTCATAATCATCAATAAACGTGACATCTTTCCCATGTATGACATCATAGTCTATTAAGGATTTTATGTCAGCTCCAAATCCATTGTAGTCCTCTCACGTATGATGCCCATTTTATGTTAGGGAGTGAAGAAATTAAGTTTATTTTGTCTATATCAGGATTTTGGTTAAAATGTGCCTCATGTTGCACAATATAGGGTTTTAGGGGCCTATTAATGATGATATTAAGGTCATAAATGTAAGAGGGCCCAAAAATCAATGTGAAAGTTTAAATAAATATACTTTACAACATTAAATTAAGGAAAAATGAGGTCTATTTAGCATAGAAGGGCCTTGAATCTAATGTGAATGTGTAGAACACATTACAACATTAGATTAGGTCCACTTAATTTCAAAGCCTCCTAAATTTAATGTGAAGGTGTAAATAAACATACTTTACAACACTAAATTAAGGAAAAGTTAGGTTTATTTAGCTTAAAAAGGGCCCAAGACATAATGTAAATGTGTAAAATACATTACAACACTAGATCAAGGCAATATTAAGTCCAATTTACATTAATTATTCCCAAATCAAGCAAGGAAAAGGAATACTCTTTTTGTCATTACATCTAGCCCCCACTTTAGTGAGAGGATGAATTTGCTTCAATCTCACACTATAGTAGACATTCAAGAGGGGTCCAAGTGTATTGATGCAAGGATATGAAGACAAAAGGAAAATAATGAAAAGGTGGACCAGGATTCGACTATTTTTCCAACACAATGTGGATCAAATCTAAGCTATTTTTCCAAAAATGCACTCTCACTTTGAGGCAATGGAACTTCAAGTTGTCTACTAGGTGAGTAATCCAAGAAGGTGAGACACATACACATGTGACAGGTATGTTCTCACACACAAACATGAGTGGCTAAGGGAATTCATGCCTCAAATCAACTTCCCATCAAACCATACCAAAGTTATACCTCCTAATAACTTTGATAAGGTGCTATGAAATAATGATCTTCGAGCTTCATGAGACAAGAAAAACTTCATATGCTTGGAGCTCATTAACAAAAAATGAACTTTGAGCTTCATGAGGCAAGAAAAGATTCATATGCTTAGAACTCATGAACAAATAAGATTGCACCACAAGCAAGCAAAGTGAATTATGCAAGGTGGCCATATAGCCAATGTTGTAAATGAAAAATAGTGTAAGGAGTGTTTAAAGGGATTTTTCTTAGTTCGTGTAAGGTCTCTTCTTAGGAAGCATTGTGCCTAATGTCTCGAAGAGAGGACATGTCAAATAAATATCATGCTCTTGGAGGAAATCAATCCCAATGACACCACCAAGAAAAGGACACATTGCAAGAAGAAAGAAAATCATGCAGTGAAACATGAGTGTTGATGTATTCCCCACTTTAAAGTGATTTCTAACAATATTGTTGTGAGCAATTTCTTTAAATTAGAAGAAGACATGACAACATATTCGAAAATCCCTATGCCAAGTCATATGTTTCTAAATTAAACTACATCATGAACAAGTATGTCACATGTAATTTGACTTAAGGCATGTCATCCACATCCCAATCTTGCTCTTATATGTACATGAAAGGTGGTAAACTATCCAAAATAGACAACAAGTGATATATGAGGACATGGCTACCTAACCCCTTTCCCCCACTTAATGCAAGACAAGGATGAGCCAAAAAGGATGAAAATAAATGTCAATTCAAAGAAATAGTTCCTCAACACAAGGAAGAACACAATATTCCTTAAGATGCTGAATTATATTACACAAAGCCTTACATTCATTAGCAGGATGACCATGAACTCTATGATCTATGTAAAAAATGAACTCTTGTAGTAAAATTTATTTCATGTTCTTGGAGGGAGAGATATCAGATGATATTGGATTCTCATCAAGATAATATCTTGATCAAAAGTAGAGGATGTTTCATTATTTTGTGACAAAGATATCTCTTACTTAGTACAAGGTGTCATACGTACACAAGACTCTATAGATTGTGATATTTTTTTCTCTCCTTTATAGGAGGGTGTAAAATCTAATAAATTAAAATCATTAGTGTTTTGTGTGATGAAATTGACATTAAGAGAATATTTCTTTGTTTGTTTCATTTCTTTGAAATGATAACAATCAAAACACTAGTATTTATCAATTCAGGATGCACTAATGTTAAAGTTGGCTTAGAGTAATATTTTGTAATAGCGTTGATAT
Source organism: Sequoia sempervirens (assembly GCA_007258455.2). NCBI lineage: Eukaryota > Viridiplantae > Streptophyta > Pinopsida > Cupressales > Cupressaceae > Sequoia > Sequoia sempervirens. The sequence goes on from VDFB02270651.1 coordinate 130,328,635, forward strand.
TAAGTGAAGGCTTGTTTGTTTCTTTTAAGGGGCACTAACCAAGACCACTAATCTTTTCTAGCATGTGAGGCTCTATAGGGACATAGATACCTTGTTCTCTAGCACCATATCCTTTTCCACTATATCCTAGTTGTTTCATTAGTTCATAACCTTTCCATAAAATTTCTTCATCTCTTTTGGATTTGGTGGTTGCTAACAATTAAGTTCAAAAAATTTTGTTGTGTAATTTATTATATTTTGTTCTAAAGTGGTTGAGGTGGATTCTTTTCAAGGGTCTTCTAAACTTTGTATTGACATTACCACTTTTCCTTTTTCCATTTTTAGACTCTATGTTTATGAGCTGGTATTCTCCCATGAATGTTGGTATGAAATCTATAGTGTTGAAAAAAGGATCCTTTGAATTTTTCGCACTCATTTGTGTCCTCCTTGTGCATTTTGGCTTAATGTTGCCTTGATTTAGTGTTGTAATGTGGATAATACATTTGCATTAGGTCTTGGACCCTTATGAACTAATAGAGTTTAATGGTGCCTTACAAAAGTGTTGCCACATGTTGTAACACACTTTCACACTTTTCTAGGGTTTTATCAATTAACTAAGCATAATAAATATAATTTTCATCATAATGAACTTTAATCCTTGCCTTATTTGGAGTGTTGTAATGTAATATAACACACTTTCACATTTCTCTAGGCTTTTCATTAATGATTGGGCTCTCTTATGCTTTAATTGGCCCCATTTTGCATCCACATGAATTATTTATGTGTATTTTTGAGAATAATCTCAACAAAAGGCATTTAAAACATCAAAATCCTGAAAAACCACCTCAAATTCCTAAGGTGGGACTCATTCGCCATTACGAGTGAATGAGTCCCCTTAGGTGGGACCCATTTTCCTAAGGTGGCAAATGAGTCCCTTTAACTTAAAACTCAAATTTTATTCAAAATTCTAGTGGATTTTTATTCTCCAAGATCTAAAGTCTACCTGTAGTGTTGTAATTTTGGGAATTATTGCATAAGTGAGTATAAATACAAGGTTATTTCTCTCATTTCATCCCATGAAGCAATCAAGCATTCATTCATATAGTTCACAAGAGGATTTGAGCATTAAAAGGAGCATTCAAGGTGTTCAAAGGGCATATTATCAAGCATTCAAGAGCATTCTTCAAGTGTCATTCATCATGTCAATAGTTTTTTGCATCATGTTGTGTTAGAGCTAACAATTGTGGTGTAGGATTGTGTGATTCAAGTAAGCATTGCATCAATATCAAGCTAGATTTCACGTCTACATCCATTAGATCCATTACTTACATGTTTACAACACTTTACTACAAGGGTTCGGTGAGTTGCAACATAATTATTTGTTCATTCATCATTCTCCATTTTTCTTCAATGGTTTAATTATGAACTAGGGATTTGACCAAGGAAAACCCCTATTCACTAACCCCCAGAACATTTTCCCCTCTCTTTGCATGTGATTTGCAAGTTTAGATTGTAGATTTATCAAGGAGAAAGATTGGAAAAGTTGTCATAAATTTTTCAAAATAATTCAAAGTTCTTAAAGTTGCAAACAAGCCTTGGAGAAGGTTTATAGGTTGAATTTTGTAGTTTCAGACTTGGATTTGAATCAAGAATAAAAGAGTAGATTGAGAGCTACAAAATCCAGTTTTGAATTTCTAGAAATTTAGAAGTGGAATGATTAACCACTATTGGAAAATAAGTCCCATTGTGCCTATCTTTTAGGGATTTTTGCAAATCTGAGTACCCATTTGTCTGAAACCTATTCCAACATAGTTTACTTGAAACTGGATTGATTCTCCAAAACTGGCGTATGAGTCCCAGTTGGCATTAGCATCAGATTTTTTAGGATTCCAAACCTCCATATTGCCTCCTTTAGCTCCCCAGGTGCACATTTCTAGTTTCATAGTTTTTTCTTACATTTTACTTGTATTTCTATGTCATCTTGCATATCACACTATGTTTTCCAACATTTTGTTGTTTCCAAGTTTACACTTGGTGGTGAACCCTCATTAGTTGTTATCATTTCCTTAGGACCTTCCCTTTGTCAGATTCTTCATCTCCTTTGCATTGAAATCTCAAGGGTATGTTCTTGAGTGAAAGGATGAAAAATTGGAGTGTCTCTCTCCTTTTAGGTTCAAAACCTTAGAAGTGAAAGAAAGCACATCATCTCCAACCATTTTTTTCTTCATTTCAAAATCAAAGGAACCCCAATCATATTCTAATAGCTTTATGAATTTTTCAATGTGTTTTTCTTTGTCTTTCAGTTTCACAGGTTCAGAGTTATCTTCGAGTATGTAAAATTTATTGTTGTAGGAATATTTCATTACATGATGAAGAGTAGAAGGCCCCTCATTAATTGCTTGAATCCACAGTCTACCTAAAAGGAGATTATATGAAAGATCATGAGGCATAACATGAATAAGTGTTTCCAATGTGGCCTTTCCAGCTGTAATAGGAAAGGTGATCACACCAAGCAGTTATTTTCCTATATTGTTAAATCCCTTAACAGATAAAGAATCAGGTTGATTTTTTTATTTATCCATGCCAATCCTATTCAGAAGGGTCACAATACACACATTAAGGTTGAATCCATTGTCAAAAAGGGTTTTCTTTATGCCTCTTCCCTTGTAGCGAACGATTACCATGAAAGCATTATTTTGTTTTTGTACTTCCAAAGGGGGGACCTCACTTTGGTAGAAAACAATGTCAGCATTTATTTCTTGAATCAAGGCTGCTATGTGATTCTGTTGTACATTAGAAGGGGTAGGAACTTGTTTTAAATCACTTTGAATCATGTTGTGATAATGAGGGGAGGCTTGAATAATGTCCCATAATGATATCTTAATAGGAGTATTCTTTAGTTGTTCAAGAAGATTGTAGTCCTTTCCACTTTGTGAAGAAAACCGAGGAGGACCTAGTAAGATAGGGTTAGGAAATGGGAGGGATGTTGATGGTGTTTGTCTTTGTTGTATATTGTTTCTAGTTTTATATGTATGAGCAATGATATTATGACTCGACTACTTTGAAACATAATTCTTAGGTGGGTAAAGGATAAGTTTAGGTTTGTTTTGATTTTGTGGTCATTGTGAGGGTGGGCAAAGAATTAGAGGGTTCAAAGGATGTCCCACAGGGTATGTGGGAGGTCCAATATTCAAGGGGGATCTAATGGACACTTGCACATTCATAACCTTAGCGATCTTGGTTTGATGTATTTTTGTAGTAATGGAAAAATTAGCCTTTTCCTTTCTTGGTTTGATAATTGACATTAGAGCTAAACTAATGGTGTCTTGGAGTGGTGTTGTAATGTGTAGTACACATTCACACCATTCTAGGACCTTTATTTGACTAAAAAATGCCTTAATTGATCCTTTGCAAGGGTGTTGTAAAGTGTTGTAACACATTTTCACACTTTTCTAGGATGTATTTGCTTAATTGAGCCTAATGGGCACCTTTTTTGAATAAAATGTTGATAATTTGTACCTTGTTTAAGTGTTGTAAAGTGTAATAAAGCACTTTCACACTTATCTAGGTTCTCTTAATTAATTGTGGTTAATCGGAGAAATTAACCCCCTTTTAATTTAACTTTAGGCCTTAATTTTGACACCTCTCGAAGATCTATCCTGACAATCATAATTTAAATAAAAAATATTTCATTGGGAAAAATTTTAACCTAGTAAGTTGAGCTAGGATCCATTCACCCTTGATGGTGAATGGGTCCTCCCTTAACATGACCCCCCTTTCTCATCTAATCTAGAATGGGTTTTAACCCTCTTTCAATCCCCCAGGGTTAGGTCCTAGTAAATTAAGCCAGGACCCATTCGCCCAAGGTGGTGAATGGGTCCTCCCTTAATGATACCCCCCTTTTTTAATTTAATTATAGTGGTAATTTAATTATCTTTCTTTCAAGATCTAGTGCTAGTCTTAATTATTTGAATTTTGTGGTTAATCTCCTAGTTTAGTATTTAAATAAGGTGTTAATTCACATTGTTTCACCTATAAATTTTATGAAACATTCAAGCATTCAAGTGATCAGGCATTAGAGGATTTCAAAGGCACTCATAAGACATTACAAGGAAAATTTCAAGTGTTTCTTGCAGCAATTCAAGATCATATCATCATTTCAAGGTTGTGATGTGTGCATTCATGTTGATGAGATAAGAAGTGGATGTAGCATTGAAGATCTACTTGCAACTATTGTTCGAATCATATTGAAGGATCCTAGATCTACATTCTTCATGGCCACTACATGATAGTTTGTAGATTTGTTTCATAAGACAACATTCAAGGTGACATCAATTACATTATTTCATATTTCATGCTTCATTTCTTTATTTCATCATTTGGTTTAATTACCTACAAGGGGTTTGACTAAGGAAAAACCTAATTCACAAACAAACAAGTTTTTCTTCCCTTGAGTGTGTGATTGGAAATTTACAAGTTGAAGAGCAAGATTTGGAGAAAAATTGTCAAAGTTGATAAAGTTTCCATTCAAAGTGAAAGATCATAGAAAGAGCTCTACAAATTTGCATACTCACTTCCAAAACTTGAGAACATGGAATTTAAGAGTGTGGACATCAAGGAACAAGACCTTGAAATCAGTTTTCTGAAACCCTAAAAGGACCCATTAGCCACTGAAGGCGAATGAGTCCTCCATAGCTCAAAAACAACTTTCCTTCTAGGTACATACCTTTTTATGCTCTCAAAACATCCCCCATAGTTGCTATAGAAGTTAGGTTACATTTTTATTGTTATTTACATCTTATTTTACATAATTTGAGGTGTTTAGGGTCTTAGAAAAATCTATGGTCCGTCACTTTGTTGATTCATTTTGTTGGACCCTATTTTCACCCTTCACATTATTTGGTGAACCTAATATACTCAAATTTGCAAATTTCTTATATTTGGAGTCTCTCATTGCATCTTAAGTTAAAATATTGCATTCATTGTTGTAGTGTAGAAAAATGGATTACTTTAAATTTTCATACTTGTTTGGGCCCTACTTGTGAATTTTGGCTTAATATTGCCTTCATTTAGTGTTGTAATATGGATGACACATTCACATTAGGTCTTGGGCCCTTGTGAACTAATGAACATAAACGGTACATTGCTAAAGTGTTGTAAAGTGTTGTAACTTACTTTCACACTTTAATAGGGTTTTATCACATAATTAAAAATAATAAGCCAACTTTTGATCAAAATCAACATTAATCTTACCTTATTTGAAGTGTTGTAAAGTGTAGTAACACACTTTCACATTTCTCTGGGCTTTTCATTAATAATTGGGCTTTCTTATGCTTTAATTGGCACTATTTTGCATCCAAAATCCTCATTTATTGCATCATTTCAAGAATAATGCCAACACTAATTAGTAGCCAATCATAATTTAGGTGTTTCTAACTTGTGTGGCCCAGATTTAGGGATTTGGGACTCATTGTTTACTTTGGGATAATGGGTCCCACTAGATCTTTTGGCCCCGGACCAGTTTTCACACATTTCTAAGCAATTTTCATTTTTGGTCCCATACATTATGTTTGGTGGGACTCATTTATCACCTTGGGAAAATGAGTCATGTGTGGCCAGAATTCAAATTTAATTCAAATTTCCAACAATATTTTATTCTCCTACATTTGATGTCAACTTGTAGTGTTGTAATTTCGAGAATTCTTGCTTAACTGAGTATAAATACAAGGTTCTTTCACTCATATTCAACATGTACCATTCAAGAGAGTTCACAAGAGAATTTGAGTATTTACAAGAGCATTCAAGAGCATTTCAAGGGAAGATTATCAGGCATTTTAGAGCAGCATTCAAGTGCTAATCATTATGTCAAATATTTCATTCTTCATGTTTGTTATTGTGCTAAAAATTGTGATGTAAAGTTCATGGTCCAAGCAAGTGTTTCAAGCAAGATCAATGTCAATCAAGCAAGATTCAAGAACCACATACATTGATCCATTTCAAGCATAATTGCAACACCTTATTGCTAGGGTTTGGTGAGTTTCAACATTGTTATTTTCTCATTCATCATTCTCCATTCATATTTGCTTTCATTTCAAGGTTTAATTATCAACAAGGGGTTTGACCAAGGAAAACTCCTATTCACTAACCCCACAATATTTTCCCCTCTCCTTTGCATGTGATTTGTAGATTTAGGTTACTTATTTCATAAGGAGAAAGATTGGATAAAAATTTTCAAGTAATCAAGGTTGTCAAAATTGTCATCAAGCCTTGAAGAGACTTGGAGAAGACTTACAGGTGGCAATTTACATTTTCAAATCCAAAAACCAATTGGGAAGAGTAAAGAAAACTAAGAGGAATATAATCTAGTTTAGAATTTCCAAAAAAGAAAAAGTGGAGTGATTTGCCACTATTGGCAAATGAGTCCCACTATACATGCATAATAAATATTTTTACAGATTTGGATGCCCTTTTGGTAGAAACCTATTCTCGCACATTTTCCTAGAAATTAGACTGATTCGCCTAGCTTGAAAAATGAGTCCCAGTAAGCCTTGATAGTAGATTTTTTACTGATCCAAACCTCTATTTTTCCTTCTTCGTTTTCTTAGGTGCACACTTTCTATTTTACAATTTTTTGTTGCATTTTGTTCATCTTCCTAGGTCATTTAGAGTTAGTTTGCATTCAATTAGGGTTTTACATTTCATATTGCATTTCATTATCTTTTCCAAGTTTATACTTGGTGGTGAACCCCTCATTAGATGATTTCCAATCCTTAAAAAAACCCTTTTGCAAGATTTCTTTCTCCTTTGAAAAGAAATCTCAAGGGTTTTTTCTTGAGTGAAATTTGGTGAAAATTTCCCTTCATATGACCCGAATCAAGGGCAGAGAAATGAAACCTAATTTTCCACCTTTCATTTTGGTGAACCTATATTTATAATACCTTTTCTTCTGATTTGGAGTGCATTATTTCATTTGCATTATCATTGCATTAGGATTTGCATTGGTTAACTTGCATTTTAGGGTTTCAAATTATGCATTAGTGAAAGCTCACTTAGATTGCAATTTTGCATCAAATTTCATTGAAAATCATTCAAATTATGCATTTACATCTTAGAAATAAATCAAAAAACATAAAAATCATAAAATTCTATTAAAAATTTCTAATTTTTTTGAAAAAAATCATCACTAGGACTCTTTTGCCACCTTGGGTGAATCAGTCCCTTTGCATATCCTACATTGCATTTTCTAGATTTAAAGTTCAATTTCAGATTTTTTATTTTGTATTATTGCTTTTCTATTTTAGTTTCTAGAATTTGAATTATAAGTATTTCATTGTTCTTAGCTTACATTGCATTTGTATTCACCCTACATTTAGTAGCCTTTCTATGAATGTTTGGTGTCCTACCACTAATACTATAGTGAGATGAATTTTAAGACTCATGTCATCCCATGATAGCACAATCATTGTGGATCTTGGGTTGTCTAGCTATTTCACTCCTAGTATTGACGTTAGTACACTACGCATAGAAAACACCTCTAACAACTCTTTTCCTTAAAATAGTATGCATGTTGAACCAAGGAATGATAATTTCTTGTAAGAAAACATAATTCACATTCATGAGTACCTAGCATGTACTTAAAAAATCAAGTTAAAAATGACAACATTTCAACTACTGCCATTCCCACCATAGATAAAATTCATCGCATGCTTGAAATTGAAGGACTTGACCTTGTGAAAAAAATAGTTAATATATTTGGAAAACATCTACCCTCAATCACTAGTAGTCCTTTTCCAACAAGCAATGTTACAAGTCAACGAGGAACTCAAATTACTCCTCCCACAACAATAGCCTCAATACCTACCTATACAAACCCTCAAGTCACAACAACAATGTAACAAGTTAGTAATGTGATTCCCTCCTTAGGTATTCCTACTAGCATCCCTAGTTCCTATGTGGCATCACACATCATATCTCCCAGAAATTTACCACCAATAAGCATCCCATTCACTAGTCCTATGAACACATACACCCCTCCACCTTTGTCACTTCCATCTCATAACACAAGCAATGAACCTCGCATTAATCAACTCTTCCAAACCATTTAATCCCTTCAAAAATATATTTCTACCATAAACCAAAATCAAAATGGTCTACCTACACATTATGTTAAAATTAGTCCATTGTCGTTGGAGATATTATGAACATCGATGCCACAAAGTGTAGAGGTGCCTAAATTTGAGAAAAATGGAGGGAAGGGAGATCCTTCTAAACATGTTAATTTCTATGTACTATCTTATGTAGTGACTTTTCACTTCACAATAAAATGTTGGCAAAGCTTTTTCCTAGGTCCTTGAAATATGCTACCTTGGAATGGTTTTCTTCTTTACCGAATAACTCAATTCATTCATTCAATGAACTTTTTGATGCATTTGTAAACCATTTCCAAGTGCATATGACTCCCAAGATGACCTTGGTTGATTTGATGAGATGTAAGAAAAAAATGGAAGAAAATATAACTGATTTTATCTCATGCTAGCAATCGCTTTATTACCAAATCAATGTTGAGGTCCCTGACCCTCACCTTCAAAATATGTTCATAGAAAATTTGAAAAGAAATATTCAAGAAAAGCTTACCATGATGAAATTTCCATCCTTCATGTATTTGTGTACTACCCTCCATGATTATCAAAATTTGGTTAGTAGTCAAGATACAAAGTCCGCTTCTAGCTAAACTGAGAAATCTGAGCCGACAAACCAAAAAAACTCCCAACATTTTGGAAATAAAAATAAAGGGTTCCTTCAATTCAAACCCCCTCAACAACCAACTCCAAATTTCAATAACTAGGTAGTTGCTATGAAAGCCACAGTACCCTTTAGCTATGGAGACCCAAAAAGATAATACACTCCCTTACCTAATAACCTTCATAACACAATGACCCAACTTTTAGACCAATAAATAATTACCTTGCCTCCCTTCAAAACACCCAACCCTAATAAGCCTTTACCCCTGAGATTTAAATCAAATTCTTATTGCCACTATCATTGACAAAATGGACATGACAAGAAACATTATAAGGGTCTTAAAAATCTCGTGCAAGTCCTCATTGATTCTAGTTTTCTATCCATTGGAGGTGTTAGTGATCAACGAAATAAGTATGTTGCCCCTCCCAACCAAAACTTGAAAATTTTCACCAACCCAATGCTGAAACACAATATTTCATTTGTCAAAGACAGTGAAACTACAAAGAATGATGTGATGAATGTTGAAACAAATGAAGATAACAATGATTATATTCAAAATAATACTATCAATCCTATAGATTAAATGGTAGGAGTGATGGATGTCATTCAACATAAGGGCCAAACTAAGAATCCTCTTGACATTTCTTTCTCCTCTAAGGATATAATTAAATATGCACCTGATGGTCATCTGATATTCCAAATGTGGAAGGTGATGAGGATCAAATTTGTAGTACTGATGAGACACAAAATGTGATTCTTAGAATATAGTTACAAAGACTTTGGATAGGTATGTTTAGAAGAATCATTCCGAAGATTAGATTATAGTACATAAGGAAAATGGGGTTTGGACCTAGCGAAGAATTAAGATATAAAATGAATATAGGTACATTTTACATTACTATTAAAAATTAAACCAAGATGGACTATGTAGAAGAAAGCAAAGAGAAAGGTTGGTAAGATGTTATGGAAGAAGAATTGAATTGGATTAAGAAAATGAAACTTGAGAAATAGTTCCAAGACACAAAGGCAAAAATGTCATTGGCCATGTACCGAATTGGTCTTTAGATATGAGTTGACTGGAGATGGAAAAGTGATATAAAATAAGGCCATAAATATATGCAAATGGTATGCTCAAATTGAAGGAATTGATTTTGAAGAGATATTTTCTCTCATAGCAAGGTTTGAAGCAATAAAAAAAAAATTGGCCTTATCAAGACTTAAAAATTTCAAGGTATATAAGATTGATGTGAATTCTACATTTTTGAATGGACAATTAGAAAACGAAGTCTCCATTAAGAAAACAAAAAGATTCCAATGTTTAGAGAATATATATTGTTTTTGTAGACTAAAGAAATCACTTCATGTACTCAAAAAGGATCCTACAACATGGTACTCGAGATTGGATAGATGCTTACAAAAAAAAAATTCTAGAGATGTGTAGATAGTAATTTATGCATAAAAACAAAAGGTGATTAATTTTTTATTGTTATTTTTTATATTGATGACATTATCTTTGGTGGAAGTAGTGATGATATGTGTAAAGAGTTTCAAGATGTAATGCATACTAATTTTTAAATGTCAATTCTTGGTGAATTGTCTTTCTTTCTTGGTCTACATATTTCTCAATTAGATAAAGGCATATTCATTTCTTAGAAAAGAGACAAAAAAGAAAGGTTGAGCAAGTTTAAGATGGAAGGATGCAAACCGATGCTCGTAAACCTATGGTTATTAGGTGTAAATTAAGGATGATGAATATTATTTAGAAAACTAGACCTTGAATATTTCGATGATGATTACTTTATTGTACATAACTACATCTAGATCGATTATAATGCAAGCAATTGGGATAGTAGCTATATTTTAGGTAGTGCCTTAGGAAATTCATTTCAAGGGAGTAAAAATGATATTCTAATATTTGAAGGCTACAATATATTTTGGCTTGTGGTATCCTAAGAGTGGGAACTTCACTCTAACTACATAAATAAATGTAAATTGGATAGGAAGCATAGATGACTGGAATAGTATAAGTGGTGGATCTTTCTTCTTGGTGATAGCCTTGTATCCTAGTTGAGGAAAAACCAAGAGTCATTATATCTCTATCTATACTATAATTAGAGTAAATTTCAATAATTTCATCTTGTACTCAAGTATTATGAATGAAGTAGATCTTGAAATAGATGAAATAAGAGCTTGATGAACCCATTCCAATTATTTGTGACGATAAAAATACCATAAATATTTCCATGAATCCAGTAATGCACTCAAGGAAAGAGCATATTTTAACTAACATTTTCTAAGAGAGAAGGTTGCAAACCAAGAAGTTAAGTTTGAGTATGCTGAAACCAAGGAGAAAATAGCAGACATCTTCACAAAAAATCTTCCCATGGAGATTTTTGAGTATATCCAATAATTTTTGGGAGTGGTTGATCCCTCCTCTTGGATAAAGAGAAAGCATATGTTGAGGGGGAGTGTTGATTCCCTGCCATAAGAAGACTTGGTGGTATACACTTAGGGGGTATGTCCAACAAACAAGTTTTCAAATTATCCAATAAGTAGTTGAAATTTTCCATTGATACATCATAGTGGGAGAAATGGACCTCAAAATGCTAAATCATCCAAGGTGAGAAAATAGAACTTTATGAGGTGGCTTGATGGTCCCTACACATTAGATTAAATTTCTTCTTTTGCTAGAAACATTTTTTTTTCCATCAATGAAAAAGAGGGAGATTGGTAAACATATGTTTTCATTGATGTAAAAGGTGTAATATGAAGGAGTATTGTCCTCAATTTAAAAAAGGTGAGCACTAATATCAAAGGTGTAATGTTAGCAACTTAGTGAGAATTAAATGTAATCGTACTGTCATACTAGATAATTTTGAGAAAAACAAAGAAGACTATTGAATTTTTCTTGCAACATCATGCTTCTATCTTTCCTATTGATATAAGTAATCCAAAAGTTTGATCTAGAGTGTTGGAGATCAGTTACATAGGTAGAGATATTTTTTGGCAACATGTTCATGATCTATACTCCTTCCTAGATGCGAGTTTTTGTTTGTAGTTTGAAAGGAGCATATGTCTACACCTATTATATCTTATTCTAGAGTTTTTAGTATTTATGTCACTTGAGTAAGAAAATTTTTAGAAGTGACAAAAGGGTCACTATGCTAGTTAATTAACCAGTTGATGTTCTAGAACAGTGCATCATTGACTTCTAGTGTGTGACCTTTAGATGTAGTATGAAATGGTGAAATAGGTCCAGGTTAAGGTCCTTGAAGGAAGCACATGACATCATATTCTCTTGGTAGAAACTAATTTGATTTAGGACATACCATCTACACATTTAATACTAATTTGAATTTAGGTCCATGTTAGCTAACTTAGCTAGTTACAAATGGTTTTAAGGGATTCATCGACAATGAATTAATGTTAATATAATAAGATGTGTCTAATCACCATAGTTTAGATCTTAGCTATTGTTGCATGCATGCCTTTATGAGAGAAATTATGTGAGAAATTTTAATTTAGTCAAATTTACATCTCAATCATTATGTGCCATTGTCAAAAGATCTTAATAGTGTGGGAGAGTGGCTGAAGGAAGATCAGGTTGAGTATAAGCTTTGTGTAATTAGGATTGAAGTTTCACAAGATTTATCTTTGTAATCAAGTAGGACTAATGTCTAACTTGCTAAGTTGGTGATCACATCTTTGTATTGGAGATTGGTACCTAGAATTGGTCTCTTCGATAGTTTGGTTTCTACTTCATGATTGTAATATATTCATAATTTCTAAGGGGTATGTGCAGGATCATCATAGAAAAAATAGGCCCTTAAGTGGAAAAAAATTCAAAAAAATCAGAGTTAGGCAACTTGACATAGAATTTTGAATTTAAGTTATCTATATTATTTCAAAAATATGTAAGAATAGAATATGTAGCAAATTTAATGTAGTTTCTAAACTACTAGGCTTATTTTTTCAAAAAATATTTAGTGAAATTTTAAAATTTTGATGTAGTAGTACTTGAATTTTAGGGAAAAATAAGAAGTAGGTGTCTGTCTGACCACCCTAACCACAATAAAATGATAATATTTTTTTATAAGATTTTAGATATAAGTAGAGGACTCTTGTCCTGATGTGATGCATATTTTTTTGTAATTTTTTTCCAAGTAAATAATTAATTATGATTTTTTTATTACAACTTTAAAAAATATAAAAACTTGTATGTCGACTAGCTTAACTTGGTCAAAAATTCATGAAATTCATTTTTTTAATCTTATAGTATGTGAAGCATAGAATGTGGCATTGTATTCAAAATATGTGATACCATTTGAAAGCTATAGATGTTTTTCAATCAGCCTATCAATCAGGACTTTAGTCGTAATTCAAATAGAAAATGAATAATAATTATTTATTAAATTCAAAGTAAAGCATAATTTATATTGGTGGAAAGCTAAGAATCTTCTTTAAAAACCCTTTTCATTTCATCAATTTTGGGTAAAAGAAAAGATTCCAGCCACATACACTACAAATACCCATCATATCGCTACTTTTTGGCCCATCGTGATCTTACACATACCCTAACGCTAGATTTGGACAATATATCCAAGAGGATCTTGTCCATGGGTTATCCTATTTATGGATCCACATATATGTAGTGTTCATTATGTAGATGTGTGCATATTTAACTTTTGATTTCAATGTTATATTTTTCAAAGAAGTGATTAATAGTAATTCATATTGAATTATAGATTTTTAAATAGATTTGATTTATTTATTCACCCCCCCTCTCAGTATATTATGTGTGCTTCACTATAGATTTAATAAAAATATCTAGAAGATCCTAGAATATTTTGGATAAATAATATTTCCAACATTGAGGGTTTTTTATATATTTTTTAAATAAACATTATTTTCAATACTCCCCCATAATTTTTATTTTGAGAGGATAAGTACAAAAATTATTATATTATAGCATAAATTCCTTGAGATGTAACATGTTTCTGAGTTTGAAAAATTGCACTATAGGAAATGATTTTGTAAATATGTCAACAATTTGATCTTTTATTTGAAAAAAAATTAACACCACCACTTTCACTTCAATGAAGTCATGAACAATTTAATGATGTACTTCTATATCATTGAACCTAGCATAATATAAATATATTTTTCTAGCTTGACAATGCATTGATCATCATGCAAGATAATAGTTTGATAATCTTGTGGATTGTTGCACCCTACCAGGCAACCCCAAAGGAAACTAAGATGTCTCACAATTATGACATTTTTTTTTTTAAATAACTAACATGTAGCATAATATAAAATACATCATTTGAAATGAAATTATACATGTACTGCATATAACAAATCCATTGAGGTTACCTGACTGCCTTACTTTTTGTATCAACATCATTACATCACATGAAAATAGACAATACATTAAAACTTGAAATTACATTTCACAAGTATTACAATATTACAATGTTGCTTCTCATCATGAATGGGAAGAGTACAAAAACATGAAATATTACATAAGAAATATATGAATACAAAGTTACAAAGTCGAATCCAACTCTGATACAACTCAGGAGTCACTGCAAAGGTACAATTCTGCACTTCTCGATCAAGGGCTAGGGACCCAATGGGGTGCATAGCACATTCCACCCAACCATGTGGACCCAAAGGCCCACCCCTCATGCTAAGAGATGACAAGAAGGACCCCCAACAAAAGCCATCAAATGAAACAAGGATACAAGACTCCACAACAAGAACCACAATAACATAAGGCAATCTCCAGCACAAGATATAACCAACACAAGATGTGCCCAACATAAGAAATAACCAATAAAGCATCAACATACAAATGCCAACATCTGCTTCCAGAGGCCCCAGAATAACATAGAGGGAAACAAAGCATACATGGTTGTTAAACGGTGGAGTGTCATCGCAATGTTACATGGGTTACCTTGGCAAATCTTCCAAGGCCTCGGCTTCCAACTTGGGTTACCCTGGTGACCTCTTACGAAACCCGGCCCCACATGCAATCCAATGCAGAATCAATTATCTTTCATAAAGACAAGATAACGATCTTGCAATTCTAGGCCTTCTCGACTCATCCCCAAGTCTAAACTAGCCCTTGCGAGGCATAATTTATGTAGTTAAATGTTTTAGTCTACCTAATGTATTTATTTAGTTTTCACTGATTAAGTTAACTCCACATGAGTTACCCATGCACCACTTTGTGTCCCGAATCCCATGAAGAGCCACTCCCCTACTAACAACATATCTCAGAAAACACAAAAAGAAAGCCAATTTGCACAAGAAACCTAAAACAATAAAATAACTGCATCAGGTGAAGCATGCGCCTTCTCACGCTAGAACAAAATTTAGAGTAATGAAAACCACATCAAGTGTAAGGATCAAGCCACATAAACGCAAACCAAGTGCAACATCAACCATTATCAAAGTGACAGGATCATAAAACCATATAAAACTCAATAAACTCTTTACACTTGATATGGGTTACCCAAGACGAACTCTCCTAGGTCTCCAGCCCCCATACCAACATTGTAAGAAAATTCATAACCCCTCAAACCTCTGGAAAACTCTCAAAATGCATCACAAGGTTTTCTCACCCAATAAATGTCAATAATATCAGAATCTCACAATCAAAATATACGTGAAATCCAAGTAAAATTAACCAACAGGCATCCAAAGGAGACCTCAATTTTCTCCTCACTTGATACCCAATAACGAACTTACAAAAGACAGGCATCATGAATCAACTTCATCTATATAAATATATCACTTACCCTTTAATTTCACTCAATGACTTATTCTCTAAATCCATACACTTAATGCAACCTCCAAAATCACTTCTAACTCATAATATCTCATACCTATAATCAAACATTAACTTATTTTGAAAGTCATTATCTCCTTGATTACAATTGCACTAAAAATTCATTACAAGGTAATTTCCAACATTCAGCTAATAACTATTTGTAAAGAACTCCACAATCGTTTAATAAGAACACACAATTTAATACATTATTTAGTTCCAATCTTTCAATTATCAAATGGTAATAATCAATTTAGATTATATAATTTCCCCAATACACCTAACCAAAACAATCAATCGATTTCTAAAAAAAATAGAAT
Source organism: Sequoia sempervirens (assembly GCA_007258455.2). Lineage (NCBI taxonomy): Eukaryota > Viridiplantae > Streptophyta > Pinopsida > Cupressales > Cupressaceae > Sequoia > Sequoia sempervirens. The sequence continues at coordinate 130,344,511 of VDFB02270651.1, forward strand.
ATCATTTATCATATTAATACTGATCAACTAATTACCAAGCAATTTCATTTCGAGACTATGCTAGGAAAACATAACAAACTAGCCAAGCTATCCCAAATTTAATAATTTAAGTAATAAGGCCTAAACATGACACATCTAAATCAAATACTTGAATCATCATAATCATTTAACAAATTACCCATTGACAAGAAGTCATATACATAAATGATGGGAGAGGTCGTGAAACTAATAATAACATAAGCTTTCACTTACAATCTCTAGAACTAGTAACAATATAAGTAAATATTATAGTGATGACCCTTATACAAAAGTAAATTAATATGAGATGGTATCTTAACCAATCTTAGTGATTACACGTATGGTTAAATCTGAGAATAATAACTCATTAAATTTCCATTTAATATTAATGAATGGTCCACAAGAAATAAATATAAGATCCAAATATTATAGTCTTAATAAATGGTAATTATCACTACCTTGGGTTCAATTCTTCACCACTGTATAAATACATATATCATTGTCATAACTAACTATATCTATTCAAATCTACTTTATTATCTTTTCTTTCAAAAAAATAATAATAAAATTACATAATTCTATGTTTTCCTCATATTTAAATAACATTACCTTATTTGATTTTCCCAACCTTTACCTAATAGAATCAATAAATTACAAAGACTAATAAATCCTTAATAAGAAGACCACCTAATTTTGAATCAACAATATTAGAAAAAATGCTACACGCAGTAATTGAAGAAGGAAAAACAACAAAAGAGTTCTAACAGTCAAGATGCAGGCTAGCATTAAAGCTTTGCTTGTGTTTAGGGTGTAAGCAGCCATGCTGATGGAGGGTTGTGCATTTCTCTAAGAGACAGGAGACCATAATTTCTAGAACGGATTAATAGAAATAGGCATGTGTGGATCCAATCCCTGAATAAAAATGATTGAAAGTTTCGTGAAGTTCCTTCTTATGCTAGATCAGCTAAGGCCCAAATTTTGAAAGGAGATTTAGTAGAAACAACTTTAGCATTGATGACAAAAAAGAAGCATGGCCACAAGAACTTAACATATTTTTATTATTAGCTCAACCTATCCAACGTCATTGATACTAATCACATTATAAGGTTAAAGATTGCAAAATACAGGGGAAAGCCACAAAGGGGATTTCAAAGTATACCAATCACGTAGTTCGTGCAAACAAATCCACAGACAATCTATCGTAAGAAAGAGTCTAAAAAGGGTAGAGAGAACTGTACTAGTGATGCAGAAGAAAATTTAGCTTTTATAGGTTGGCATTGGATCAGGAAGCTTATTTAAACTTCTACAACATTCTATTTTAAGTGTTGCAACAGCGATAGACTATCAATGAAATTAGAGGGATTGTTTAACCCTCAACAACATTTTATTTTCATGTGTTGCAGAAGTGACAAGTTACCAAAGGAATCAGAATGGTACCTTAAACCTCTACAACCTTCTATGTTCAAGTGCTGCACTATGAGAGGTTCCGATAGAATCGGGGAGGTTATTTAAATCTATACACCCTACCAAATTCAAGTGTTGCTGCTATGACATGATGCAAAAGGTATCAGGGAGCTTATAAATACGTCCACTCCCTTCAATGGTTGAGTGTTGCAATTGTGACTGGTAGCCAATGGATTCTAGGGGTCTTTTTTTAAATCTACAGAGCCTACCATGTTCAAGCATGGTAGCTGTGATAGGTTGCTAAAGGGATCAAGAGGTTTATTTAAATCTATACACTCTACCAAGTTCAAGTGATGCCATTGTAACAGGTTGAGAATAGAATCATGGAGCTTATTTAAAATGTCCACAATCTTCTTAGAGCCTAAGTTGGACCATAGTAACTACATCTTTCATGGACTCTAGGCACAAACAAACAAAACTCAAAAACTTTTATTAAATCTGTTCAATATAAATGATAGAGATAAAGTATGAATTCAAGTGGGAAACTAATAAGTATCTAATATTTCCTAATCTAGGTAAAGCAAGATTATAGGGCACATGCATAAGACTCCAAAGAAGCATAAATGAATCTACTGTGGGATAAGTAAAGAAGGCCAGACAGAGCATTGGTCGTAATAAACATACCAGGCAATGTTGGAGAAGAATCTATGATGAAACAATAGAGTAATCATAGAATTACGACCAACATTACATCACAGAGATAGTGCCATTCCTCTCCCACCTCTGCTCCTGCTCTTGAAGAGCCTTCTTCCCTTCATTTCTAGGTTCATTTCCATTTTTTCCCCAAAACAATAATACCTCCCCATTCAAGGCAATTACCAGAATATTTTTCGCATGCAACCGAATTTATTTTCTCATGCAGAGTAATGATATTAAGTTTTTGCCAGGCACTTTGTAACCAAGCAACTTATCTCTCCAAAAATTATGCCTAAAACAACTATTACACACCCAAAGATTAATCCTAGAGTCAACCATCCACTTGAATTGGAACCCTTCATGGATGAGTAACCTTTCTGAAAACTACCCCTGGCCGAGATAATAACTATCGTTCCCATATTATCCTCCAGTAGTTCTCTATACATAACAACCAAGTTACTCCATTACCGTTTTCCACCATTCATTCCTAATTCACCGTAAGCAACCAGCCATGCAACCAATTATAATTTGTAAGAAATTAATGTCATTCCCCCATGCATAGCAACCATTTCAAAAGCTAAATTTAGTTATTTTCCACATTTTAAGAAACTCCCCTTTGAAAGAAAGCCACCCCACTCTCTTACAAAAAGGCTATAATATCCCTATCATAACTAAAGTAATGCAATAATCCAATTTTCCTCTTTTAACTCAATTATTTTACAATTTTAATTATTTATTTATCAAAACACAAATCAAACAAATTAATTTAACTACATACCTTTCAAACTTGATGTCATAAATGAATCGGTAACAACACAAGGATTACACTGACCTAGGGACACTACATCCTCCCCCCCAAGGATCCGATTTACTCCTAGAAGTCACAAGACTAAAGTACATATAGGCAAATGAAAACAACATCAACTCTAATAATAACATTACAACATAAACAAATAACAGAATATACCCAACAAAACAACAGTCAAATCATGAAATCTGTATCAAAGGGTTGCAAGGAGGGGGGTACTCATCCTTGTCGGGGATGATGCCAAAGTTGAGGTTCCTTCTTGTCAACTCCATGTTTCCATGTAATACCCATTGGGATTTATGAGGCTCACCCAGTCCTACCAGAGCAGGTGGAATCGAGGCTTAATACCTACAATCCTGCATAAAAGAAAACATTGTGTACAACATATATATATCAAATCAACCTAGTGTAGAGGGAATTGTCATGTCGTATGCCTTTCATGAATGAGTTATATGACATCATCCTTCTAACAATCTACAATTAGTGATACATCATAAAATAAAAATAAAATAAAAATCATCAATAATAATTACTAATCAAATGCAACCATAGTATTAAATCCACATGTTAAACATAAATAATTAATTACCTTCATCATCAAGATTCAAAGTTGACTACCTGAAAAACATAAACTAAGATGGAAACATAACACATTAGCACCAGTTATTCACACTAATTCATTGCGAAGGTACATATTTCTGGTTTAACTTCATCCTTTACACATCATGTACTACATTCTATTCATTACTCAATGCAAAATCTCACAATATATGTGTCGCAAGATCATAATTTATGGCCTTTTCAGAAACAAAAACATAACTATCACTTCAAAACACACGTAATTTCAGATTTAACACACATTCACTGCATACACACTCAAATTAACTTCACACCAGAGACACCACAAAGCAACTCAATGGTAGCACAAGAGTCCAAAAATGCATTTCTAGTAGGAAAGATATTGGTGCATTCCGCACTACACTTAGGGTCCGATCCATTCCACTAGATTTTTCCACCATTGGACCTACATCACCCGGAGACAAACTAGAGCAACCAAGTACATACTACACAAATAGACTGACACACCCTTACAAGTACGAGTAGCTAGGTCAACACAATGGGCTCATAGTGCCCCAGTGTGCGAACCTATGCTCTAATACCAATCTGTAATGCCCTGCCAGGCAACCCCAAAGGAAACTAAGATGTCTCACAATTATGAATTTTTTTTTTTTTAAATAACTAACATGTAACATAATATAACATACATCATTTGAAATGAAATTATACATGTACTACATATAACAAATCCATTGAGCTTACGTGACTGCATTACTTTTTGTATCAACATCATTACATCACATGAAAATGGACAATACATTAAAACTTGAAATTACATTTCACAAGTATTACAATATTACAACGTTGCTTCTCATCATGAATAGGAAGAGTACAAAAACATGAAATATTACATCAGAAATATACGAATACAAAGTTAAAAAGCCGAATCCAACTCTAATACAACTCAGGAGTCACTACAAAGGTACAATTCTGCACTTCTCAATCAATGGCTAGGGAACCAATGGGGTGCATAGCACATTTCACCCAACCACATGGAACTGAAGGCCCACCCCCCGTGCTAAGAGATGACAATAAGGACCCCCAACAAAAGCCATCAAATGAAACAAGGATACAAGACTCCACAACAAGAACCACAGTAACATAAGGCAATCTCCAGCACAAGATATAACCAACACAAGATGTGACCAACATAAGAAATAACCAATAAAGCATCAACATAAAAATGCCAACATCTGCTTCTAGAGGCCCAAGAATAACATAGAGGGAAACAAAGCATACATGGTTGTTAAAGGGTGGAGTGTCATCACAATGTTGCATGGGTTACCCTGGTGAATCTTCCTAGGCCCCAGCCCCCAACTTGGGTTACCTTGGTGACCTCTTACGAAACCTGGCCCCACATGCAATCCAATGCAGAATCGATTATCTTTTATAAAGACAAGATAATGATCTTTCCATTCCAGGCCTTCTCGACTCATCCCCAAGTCTAAACTAGCCCTTGAGGCCATGAGCGAGGCATAATTTATCTAGTTAAATGTTTTAATCTACCTAATGTATTGATTTAGTTTTCACTGATTAAGCTAACTCCACATGAGTTACCTAGGCACCACTTTATGTGCTGGCCCCCATGAAGAGCCACTCCCCTACTAACAACATATCTCAGAAAACACAAAAAGAAAGCCAATTTGCATAAGAAACCTAATCCAATAAAATAACTGTATCAGGTGAGGTATGCACCTTCTCATGCTAGAACAAACTTTAGAGTAATGAAAACCACATCAAGTGTAAGGCTCAAGCCACATAAACACAAACCAAGTGCAACATCAACCATTATCAACGTGATAGGATCATAAAACCATACAAAACTCAATAAACTCTTCAGACTTGATATGGGTTACCCAAGGTGAACTCTCCTAGGTCGGCGGCCCTATACCAACATTGTAAGAAAAGTCATATCCCCTCAAACCTCTGGAAGACTCTCAAAATGCATCATAAGGTTTTCTCACCCAAGAAATGTCAATAATATCAAAATCTCACAATCAAAATATATGTCAAATCCAGGTAAAATTAACCAACAGGCAACCAAAGGAGACCTCGATTTTCTCCTCACTTGGTACCCAATAACGAACTTACAAAAGACAAGAATCATGAATCAAATTCATCTATATAAATACATCACTTACCCTTTAATTTCACTCAATGACTTATTCTCTAAATCCAAACACTTAATACAACCTCCAAAATCACTTCTAACTCATAATATCTCATACCTATAATCAAACATTAACTTATTTTGAAAGTCATTATCTCCTTGATTACAATTGCACTAAAAAGTCATTACAAGGTAATTTCGAACATTCAACTAATAACTATTTGTAAAGAACTCCACTATCGTTTAATAACAACAAGCAATTTAATACATTATTTAGTTCCAATCTTTCAATTATCAAATGGTAATAATCAATTTAGATTATATAATTTCCCAATACACCTAATCAAAACAATCAATCGATTTCTAAAAAAAATAGAATATCCTTTATCATATTATACTTATCAACTAATTACCAAGCAATGTCATTTCAAGACTAGGCTAGGAAAACATAACAAACTAGCCAAACTATCCCAAATTTAATAATTTAAGTAATAAGGCCTAAACATGACACATCTAAATCAAATACTTGAATCATCATAATCATTTAACAAATTACCCATTGACAAGAAGTCATATACATAAATGATGGGAGAGATCGTGAAACTAATAATAACATAACCTTTCACTTACAATCTCTAGAACTACTAACAATATAAGTAAATATTATAGTGATGACCCTTATACAAAATTAAATTAATATGAGATGGTATCTTAACCAATCTTAGTGATTACACGTATGGTTAAATCTGAGAATAATAACTCATTAAATTTCCATTTAATATTAATGAATGGTCCACAAGAAATAAATATAAGATCCAAATATTATAGTCTTAATAAATGGTAATTATCACTACCTTGGGTTCAATTCTTCACCACCCTATAAATACATATATAATTGTCATAACTAACTATATCTATTCAAATCTACTTTATTATCTTTTCTTTCAAAGAAATAATAATAAAATTACATAATTCTATGTTTTCCTCATATTTGAATAACATTACCTTATTTGATTTTCCCAACCTTTACCTAATAGAATCAATAAATTACAAAGACTAATAAATCCTTATTAAGAAGACCACCTAATTTTGAATCAACAATATTAGACAAAATGCTACATGCAGTAACTAAAGAAGGAAAAACAACAAAAGAGTTCTAGTAGTCAAGATGCAGGCTAGCATTAAATCTTTGCTTGTGTTTAGGGTGTAAGCAGCCATGCCGATGGAGGGTTGTGCATTTCTCTGAGAGATAGGAGACCATAATTTCCAGAACGGATTAATAAACATAGGCATGCATGGATCTAATCCCTGATTAAGAATGATTGAAAGTTTTGTGAAGTTCCTTTTTATGCTAGATCAACTAAGGCCAAAATTTTGAAAGGAGATTTAGTAGAAACAACTTTAGCATTGATGACAAACAAGAAGCATGGCCAAAAGAACTTAACATTTTTTTATTATTAGCTCAACCTATCCAACGCCATTGATACTAATCACATTACAAGGTTAAAGATTGCAAAATAAAAGGGGAAGCCATAGAGGGGATTTCAAAGTATACCAACCACGTAGTTCGTGAAAATGAATCCACAGATGATCTATAGTAAGAAAGAGTCTAAAAAGGGTAAAGAGAACTATACTAGTGACGCAGAAGAAACTTTAGCTTTGACAGGTCAGCATTGGATCAGGAAGCTTATTTAAACTTCTACAACATTCTATTTTAAGTGCTGCAATAGCGATAGACTGTCAATGAAATCAGAGGGATTGTTTAACCCTCAACAACATTCTATTTTCATGTGTTGCAGACGTGACAAGTTACCAAAGGAATCAGAATGGTACCTTAAACCTCTACAGTCTTCTATGTTCAAGTCCTGCACTGTGAGAGGTTCTGATAGAATCAGGGAGGTTATTTAAATCTATACGCCCTACCAAATTCAAGTGTTGCTGCTACGACAGGATGCAAAAGGTATCAGGGAGCTTATAAATACGTCCACTCCCTTCAATGGTTGAGTGTTGCAATTGTGACTAGTAGCCAGTGGATTCTAGGGGTCTTTTTTTAAATCTACAAAGCCTACCATGTTCAAGCACGACAACTGTGATAGGTTGCTAAAGGGATCAAGAGGTTTATTTAAATCTATACACTCTACCAAATTCAAGTGATGCCATTGCAACAGGTTGAGAATAGAATCATGGAGCTTATTTAAAACGTCCACAATCTTCTTAGAGCCTAATTTGGACCATAGTAACTACATCTTTCATGGACGCTAGGCACAAACAAACAAAACTTAGAAACTTTTATTAAATCTATTTAATATAAATGATAGAGATAAAGTACGAATTCAAGTGGGAAACTAATAAGTATCTAATATTTCCTGATCTGGGTAAAGCAAAATTACAGGGCACATGCATAAGACTCCAAAGAAGCATAAATGAATTGACTGTGGGATAAGAAAAGAAGGCCAGACAGAGCATTGGTCGTAATAAACATACCAGGAAATGTTGGAGAAGAATCAATGATGAAACAACAGAGTAATCATAGAATTGTGACCAACATTACACCGCAGAGATAGTGCCATTCCTCTCCCGCCTTTGCTCCTGCTCTTAAAGAGCCTTCTTCCCTTCATTTCTAGGTTCATTTCCGTTCTTTCCCCAAAACAATAATACCTCCCCATTCAAGGCAGTTACCAGAATCTTTTTTGCAATGCAACCGTTTTTATTTGCTCATGGAGAGTAATGCTATTAAGTTTTTGCCAGGCACTCTATAACCAAGCAACTTATCTCTCCAAAAATTATGCCTAAAACAACTATTACACACCCAAAGATTAATACCAGAGTCAACCATCTGCTTGAATTGGAACCCTTCATGGATGAGTAACCTTTCCGAAAACTACCCCTGGCGGAGATAATAACTACCGCTCCCATATTATTCTCTAGCAGTTCTCTATACATAACAACCAAGTTACTCCATTACCATTTTCCACCATTCATTCCTAATTCACTGTAAGCAACCAACCATGCAACCAATTATAATTTGTAAGAAATCAAAGTCATTCCCCCATGCATAGCAACCGTTTCAAAAGCTAAATTTAGTTATTTTCCACATTTTAAGAAACTCCCCTTTGAAAGAAAGCCACCCCACTCTCTTGCAAAAAGGCTATAATATCCCTATCATAACTAAAGTAACTCAATAATCCAATTTTCCTCTTTTAACTCAATTATTTTACAATTTTAATTATTTATTTATCAAAACACAAATGAAACAAATTAATTTAACCACATACCATTCAAACTTGACGTCATAAATGAATCGGTAACAACACAAGGATTACACTGACCTAGGGACACTACATGGATGTTGTGTCTCTTCAAGAAGGCTTCCAAACCATATTGCTTCTTGATATTCCTTTGATGAAACAACATATTCATCTTTTGAATATGATATTAACACAATTGATTGCTTCTTATTTCTCCAAGAAATCAATCATAATCCATGATGAAATAGCATCCAAAATTTTATTTTCTATCATCAGTGTCACCTAGATAATCATCATATATATGACTTACTAGTGTATGCTCTCTTGTATATTTGTATTCACTTCTAATTTCATGATTGCCTTTAATATTTTTAGTATTATTTTCACTTCTTTTCATCCTTTAATTTGCAGATCCACCATGTACCTCGATACAATATGAAATGTAGATGTAATATTTGGTCTAGTTATAGTGAGATACAAAGGACTCCCAACTAGTTTTCTATATAATTTTCCATCCACCTTCTTTTGCGTAGAGTTAGATCTCAATTTTAATCCTACTTCACATGGAGTATTAGAAGGTTTACAATAGCTCATATGAAATGTTCTTAATACATCAATTGCATAATTTTGTTTGAGAAATCATGATACTTCGTTCTTGTCATATTTGTACACCCAAAAAATAGTACACCAACACAAGATAAATTATTTAAAAGTATTATTTGATTTGATCTTAGTTGTTTCAATATACTATTTGTGATCTCCTATAATGAATTATAAACCATCCATGTATAGTACAATAATTACAATTTTATCATCACTATGCTTTACACACACATCTGGATCAACTTTATTTCTTTTAAATCCTACTTCTATAAAGTACTAATTTATTTTTGAGTACCATGCCCAAGTTGGACTTTGTTTAAGACCAATAGTTATTTTTAAATAGACACAATAGATGCTTTTCATCAATTTTAATAAATCCATGTGATTTTTGCATGTAAATTTATTCTATTAAATCACCTTATAGAAATGCACTTTTACATGCATAATTTAAAAAAACATCCTACCAAATTTATAGCTAAAACAATTATTTTATGAATTAAACTCATTTTAGTATTTGGAGTAAAGGTTTTAGTATAATCAATACCTCTAGTTTATGAGAAATCTCTTACCAATAGCATGCCTTGTTTTTTTCAATAGTTTCACCTAATGTAAGCTTTATAAATTATAGATCCACTTGTAATCAACCATATTTTTACCTTTTTGAAGAGTTGTGAATTCCCAAGTTCTATTTTTCATCAATGATTTCTACTCATTTTTTATATCTTCTTCCCATTCATATTTTTATTTTTCTTTTTCCTATGTACTTGAAGTGCCAACTTGCATCACCCTAGTCATAATAGCATAGTTAGCAACATAATTTTTAGGGCCTCCTTGGTATATTTATTAAATTCTTCTAGTCTTCCTTTTGTCTTCATCATCACATTCACTTGATACTTCAACTTCCATTCCTTCTCCTCTCAAAAAATATGACACGCCTTGATTTCAATCATTAATATAAGTACACTTGTCTTCTTCAATCAAGTTTAGAAAGGAAAATAATGTAAGAGAATTATCAATTTGAATATCTTCATCAAAGCATACACTCCTTTTGATATGTATTTCCCTTGTTTTAGTATTATATTTAACCTATTTCCTTTTCACTCCTCAATATACCCTATCATTATGTACTTATCCATTTCCCTTTCTAGCTTGTTCCTTTAATTTATCAAAAATAGGAGCATAGGCATTAAATCCAAATACTCTAAAATTAAATAATTTGGGATTTATACCACTTGATGTCTATTGTAATGTTATTTTTTGTAGAATTTGGAGAATCTAGGATATAAAATACAAGCATAATGAAAAATATGTAGTTCTATATTTAGTCAACCGAAATAACACTGAGTACAAATCCTTGCATATATAGGCAAGGACATTGCAATATAGCTATGAGGTGAATTGAAAAGTATGCCATGAAGTGACACAAATGAGTAGAGAAGTGTCATATAGGTGTCAACCTTAGGAACACTTGGAGTGTGCAAACCAACAACCTGTATGACCAAATCATCAACCCTATGTGCCAATAGTTGAGTTACCTTTGAGATGAGATGGAAAGCCATCAAACCTCAAAAGGTATATGCATGAGGTTTACCAAATAAATTGGTAACCTCTAGTGGTTTAAATGTTGCACATTCAGTTAGACAAGATGTTTTCTAACCTCATCAACCTAAGTACACTTAAATATAGTGAATAGATTAATTATTCACACCAACAACCCACTTTAATTTATACTTGGGAAGATCACGAAAGTGTAATTAGATAGAAATGGGTCTTGAATAAAGGCCATATTAGGTACCCACATACAATACATTCTCATAGTAAGGTGGAGTAATGGAGAAAATCCCTATGGGAAATAAAATCCCTCTTGTAAAGAGAATTAGAATGACTTAAGAAATTTTGAAAGTATGTCCCTTGATGATAGGAACCTAATGATGAACTCTTGAAGCATGTATAAATTTTAAATTTTTCCAATGATGGACTGGTGTCTACTAGAATCAACTATTCTCCAAGAAATTTGGATCAACATGAGAGTTACAAAATATTACATTAGTGAACATATGAACACTACTCAACCAATTTAGACAAATTCAATCAAACTCCATGAAGTCAATAATACATATAGTATTGTGATTAGGAGTACTAGAATCTCAAAAACTGATCCCCTGAAACAATCCCCCATTCCAGAGATCAAGATAGAATGTTCTTGAGGACTTTAAGAAAGAATATTTGTCCACTACTTCTTTGATACCATATTAGAATTAGGAAAATCTATGAGATAAAAGACAAGCATAATTAATAATATGTAATATTGTATTTAGTCGACCCAAATAACATTGAGTACAAAGCCTTACATATATAGGCAAGGATGGTGCAATCCACCAATGAGGTGAACCCATGAAGTGGCACAAATGAGCAAACAAGTGTTTTATAAGTGTTAACGTTAGGAACACTTGAGTGTGCAAACCAAAAATCTCTATGACCAAATCATCAGCCTTGTGTGCCAAGTGTTGAGTGACCTTTGAGGTGAAATGTAAAGTCTTGCAACCTCAAAAGGTGTGTGCATGAGGTTTACCAAATAACTTGGTAACCTCTAGGGGTTTAAATGTTACAAATTAGGTTAAAGACAATATGTTGTCTAACCTTATCAACCTAAGTACACTTAAGTATAGTGAATAGATTAATTATTCACATTAACAATATTCATAATTATCTTAGGAGGTTTTCTATTCAAAATATTTATTGTAGTATGAATTGCTTTAGCTCAAAATTTAGCTTATATATTTCTATAGTGTAGCATAAATATAGCCATTTCTATGATAGTTGTGTTCCTTCTTTATGCAACTCCTTTTCATGGGATGTGTAGGAGATATTTCATTCTTTCTTTATGTCATGTTTAAAAATTCTATGAAATATTTATTCATATATTGAATACCTCTATCTATTCTTATCATCTCTAGATATCTTCCACTTTTATTTTCATTCAACACCTTAAACTCTTTAAACATATCAAATACTTCATCCTTTTCTGAAGTAAATATACCCAAATTCTTCTAATATAGTCATTAGTAAAAGTCAGAACATACCTTGATCTTTCAAGTGGTTTTGTTCTTAAAAGACCCATTATGTCGCTATGAACAAAATGTAAAGGAGCTTTTTCTCTCCACGATTTACCTTGGGGCAACCGTTCTAAATGCTGCTTTCCCATTGCACATCCTTCATATACCATGTGTTTTGGTGAGATTTTTGGATGTCTATATACCATATGTAGTTTCTCCATATGTTTGAGACTTTGATAGTTGACATGTTCTATATGCTCATCAAATAACTTACTCATATCATCACATTTGGCAATAGCCCACATATTTTCATTTCAACATTTAAAATTAAATTCTTCAAATTTATATAACCCTTTCTCTAGTTATTGATTGTAGTCACTTTATAATTATCATTCACATCTTTTATTAAACATTTGTCTTTGTATAAAACTATCTTATACCATTAATTTGTAATTTGAGATACAAAAATAAGATTTACATTCAATTTTAAAATGATCTTCACAATTTTTAACTCGACAAATTATCACTTGGAATATTTCTAGATCCTTTAAGTTATAAAGAACTATTATTTCCTAAATATATTTTATTTATACTTTTATCATTTCTTAGTGATTCAAATTTTTCCTTATTAAGAGATGTGTTATTTCACACCAAAAATTGACAACACAATCATCCATCCAAGAATTATTTTCTTTAACTGATATATAAAGAGAATTACTTTTAGAATCAAATTTTTTTGTAAATTTATTTGTCTTTCGTTTTATCCTTAATCATCTTGTAGAATTTAGTATTTTTGTGACCCAACATTTTGTTAGTGTAATTAATCTAATTATTACACTAGCATAAGTTAACTTAGGTCATATTTCATTTAGTCCTAGGTTGCATTTTAACAAATCATTTAATAATGGGGTAATTTCCCCTTCCTTGTTTGTAGGGATAAGATTCCTTCTAGAAGATGAGTTGTCCTTCTAGAACTTATCTCAACATTTAATAATTTCCTAGATAGGGTTCACATGTTGTTAGATCATGACACATGGTAACATCTCATGCATCTTAGGTTCTCTCTAATGCCTATATATTCAGGGCATTTTGTACATGTGTAATCAATCTCATCCTATAACGTAGATCAATATAGAATCTCCATTGTGCATGCCTAAGTTTATAACACTTTCTGTGTGGTTGATTATCTTTCCTAGCAAGGGTCCTCCATTGAAGATTCTGGAGCTTCAAGGACTGTGCATGGGTAAAAGCACAAAGCTGTGTCACACTTTATAAAGGAAACGACCAACGCTAATCTAATTTTTAAACTTGAATCACTAAAAAGTGGCATATATGTTTTGAATTTTAAAATGATGTAAACTAGTAAAATATGTATTTTTTAGTATATTTTATGTTTGTATTTTTTAAAAAAATATAAAAAAATATTTTAAACTAGTTTTTAATAAATTAAAAGTATAATTTAGTTGCTGATAAAATGCTGAAAAATGAAGTTGAATGGGACGTCAAACTTTTTATAGTAAATTTTATTGTTTTTCTTTCAATTTTTTTGTGTGTATTTATAACTTGAAATTTTAGTACATGGATATATTTTTTTCCAATTTTGATAAATATATATTTTTAAATAAATATTAAAATGTGTGTGAATCAGAAAACAATTGTTTTCATCAGACGTCAACTTTCATATTAAATATTTATCTAAAATGGAAACAAAATTATACCATCTTAAAATAGATTCTTTTATTTAGTGCATCATATTTTTTTCTTTTTTTTTTTAATAAGTTTAGTATTTTTCCTTGGCATAGTAATCAACCTTATATTTTGTGCTGAAAACCTACTTTAAGTAAAAATAAAATATAAAATATAAAAAATAATTAAACTATTAAAATAAATATATTTTTGAAAACTAAACTTGTGGATGTAGAAAAGGGTATTTTTATATATATTTTAAAATATTGTTTACATTAGCAAGAGTTATTGAAACTTTAAGTTTTTCAAATAATTTAATTTTTTTGGTAAATTAGACTCAAAGTGATGCTCCATACCTTTTTAGCCAACAATTTTAGTTGAAAAAGTAGTGGAAGCATCTAACTTAGCTAGAATGAATCTTACTATCTAGATCATATGTTTGACCAAAATTAATTTTTAGTTAGAAATACTTAAATTCAGTTGTGCTGATAAGTTGGCTGAAAGTGTGACACAGCTTTGTGCTTTTACCCACATCCATAATCTCAACATGGTATTAGAGCTTGTCCAATGAAACATCAACCCTCAATCAAGAAAGTTGGTGTGCGAGATTCAAGTGCAGGCTTGAAGGTTTCCATTGAAGGCTACTTGTTTCCACCTAGGGACCAAGCTGATTTCTGAAGCAAATTGAGTCAAATCCAAGCTCACCATTGTCTTTAGAAGGCCTCGAAACCATAGGATCACTTGTCCATTCATCAAAATTGGATTTATCAACTTGGGAGCCATCAGAGGTATTTTTAGGTTTGCAAAATCAACCGTACGATCCGTAAAATTTGCAATTAAAAAAATAATCATCCTGGTTAGTTGTCCTCTGAGGAAATTTTTTTTAGTTGTAGGCCATTTTTTATTTTCAAAAAATTGAGGACATTTTCTCTTTATTTTTGGCAAAAAAATCAATTTTTGGGGGCTTTTCTATAGTTTCTATAGAAAAATTAAAAATTCAGGAGCGACCTGGTAATTTATTTACTAGTCGGCATATCAAGCAGCATTCTATTAATTTTTTGGGGTTCAAATATTTCTTCGGTCAACATATTAATCTACAGATTTTATAAAAATTTAATATCGACTTTTTAAAAAATTTGAATTGCAAATATTTTGCACTATTAAATTTTTTTCAATTGTCGGCATCCTTTAGTCTTTTTCTACAGACTTGTCGGCTCCATCACATCAGCCAACATCATCTGATGTCACCATCTATGTCACCTTGTCGTCGGCACTCGTTTGTGAACCCGCCGGCCATTGGCTCCATCGGCCCCATCACCGTCGATGTTTTCTTCCTTGCTAATGTTATTTTTTCTGGCCACTGCCAATCATTTTTGTTGTCAGTGTTTGTTTCCCCCCATCAGTCTGACACCGCTCGTAGTGCTCCTTCTGACGCCCTAACCATGGTCCTATCTGTGACTAAGGACTCCACCAGCCCCAAGTGGTGCCACCACTTTGTAGCGGTCACGCCACCATTTATCCATCGGTTCGCCACTCTGCCACTACCACATCCTACGGTGATTTTTTTTAAACTTCCAGTGCCCCCTGTGGTCCTATTAGTGACTAGCCGCCAGCCCAGAGGTGCTTATTTTTTGTGCCCTTTTAGCCTACAAAGTGCCAAATATAGGAATTTTTTTAATTTTTTCATAACTTTTCACCAGGGTATCAAAAATCTACAAACGAGATGCCATCAGAAAGGTAATTCAGAGCACTTTCCAATGGTGACATCAGTTCTATGAAATTTTTCTCATAAAAAATTCTACATCCAGCTGAAGAAAAAATCCTAATTTGGACTCAAAGGCTCGTAACTTTGCAACTATTCATTAGATTATGGTGATTGTAGTAGCATCAAGAAGCATTTTCGGAGATTTTTTCATCAGTTCAGACCCCTTGATTAGTTTTAGCTCTAGGTACTCTTGCATTGATTTTTTCAATTTGGTGCATTTATTCAATAACTTGGATATCCTGAAGCTTGTGAAAAGATATTTTTGATCCGGGTGGCATCACTTCAGTTGTACATCATATTTGGAAGCTTCTATTTGTTTTTGAAGGTCAGTGTCTTTGTTTTTTTGGAGAAAATTCATTATGGGGCTTGCATATACTCCTTTGACTATGTTGCACAAGGTAAACTATAAGGAATGGTGAGATGGGATCAACCACAATCTCCAATCACTTGATCTATTGCCACATTTGTATGGTATAGTTCCCCATCCGAGTGAAGGTATTCTTGAGTTTCCTTGGAGTTGAAGTAGATACACTATTTTGGAGATCATTTCTATGCAAGTTGATTGTGATGTTTTGAAGGCTATTGATCATTGTGATTGTCCTCACATCTTTTGGGCTAAGCTTTGGGAGATCCACAGAGATTCAGACACTCCACCATTCCTTGATGGTCATGATTCAAAATTTCATTCTTCAGATCAGGCACCCCATAATGATATTGTTGTGCAAGAGGTTGACAAGGTTCCCTCAGATGCTTCTTCTTCATCAGAGACAATTGGTATCCCTTCACATTTAGTGATTCCTTGTCTAGATTCATTTATTGATGATTCCATCATCATTCATTAGGACACATTTAGTTTTCCAAACTTGGCATCATAGGATGGCTTTGTTTCATGTATCATTGCCTTAGCTACTTCTACAAGTTTGGAGGACATTCTTGAGGGGGCGTCACTCCTTTATTCAGATCACACTTTCAAGAGTTTTCTTGAGTCTCCTCATCCCTTTGTCTCAACCTTGATTAGGAATCTAGAGACTATCTTGGAGGCACTTGTTTTCTCTTCAAAGATTTCATATCTGAGACTTCTTCCCTGTCATTCCATTTAGGACTTTAGGTTTCTTCAACATCTACCATTGGATTTGCTTCATACTTCTTTCAGTGGTTTTGAGGACATTTCATTCAGGGGGGCTATCAAGTCTCTATCATATTCATCACATCTCAGTCTTTGAATATTGTTCAACATTAGTTTTTGCTTCATCCTAGTTTGTCACCCTCTTCATTGATTGTGGCATCTTAATCATTAGGCAAGGAGACACTTGAGCAGAGTTCAGAGATATCATCAACATTCATATTCATCCTTCCTTCCTTCAATTCCTATCCGGAATCAGAAGCATCTCTACACTTGCACTTGGTTTTGTTTCTTCTGAAAGGGAGACAAGTTGTTTGTCAACATTGGATCATGTTTTGTCTTCAGACACTTACCATCTTTGCAGGTGATCAAATCTTTTGGGAGGCCTATATAGTCTCTCTATTTCCATCCTATGGGGGGGCTATTGTATTGTATCCATGTGACGGATGGTGTACTTGTGGGGTATTTGGGAGTCCTCCATCCTTCCCATCCTATCTCACTTTTTTTCATTTTCATCTCCTTTTTGGAGAGGAGTTTTGTTCCCATTGGGTTTTCCCCTTTTCTCTGGTTGTGGGAGATTTTTTGCATCTTCATGTACATGGGTACCTAACATGACCTCATAGTCGAGACCCATCATCATCATCATCTCGGCATAATCATTGCATTTTCTGCCCTAAGTTGAACTTATGGGGTGGGTGTTAGTGTAATTAATTTAATTATTACACTAGCATAAGTTAACTTAGGTCATAGTTCATTTAGTCCTAGGTTTAATTTTAATAAATCATTTAATAATGGGGTAATGTCCCCTTCCTTGTTTGTAGGGATAAGATTCCTTCTAGAAGATGAGTTGTCCTTCTAGAACTTATCTCAACATTTAATAATTTCCTAGATAGGATTCAGATGTTGTCACATGTTGTTAGATCATGACACATGGAAACATCTCATGCATCTTAGGTTCTCTCTCATGCCTATATATTAAGGGCATTTTGTACATTTGTAATCAATTTCATCTCATAATGTAGATCAATATAGAATCTCCATTGTGCATGCCTAAGTTCGAACACTTTCTATGTGGTTGGTTATCTTTCCTGGTAAGGGTCCTCCATTGAAGATTCCAGAGCTTTAGGGACTGTGCATCCATAAGCTCAACACATACAAAAATAAGTACATTTCCATTTTGGCTTATTATGAACCTTTGATGGAGTGTATCTAGTTTCATACTTCAGATTTCTCTCTTGGCTAATTATCGTGTGCATTTTTGTAATTGTGTTTCCCTTTCATTTTGAAAGCTTGAGACTCATCACTAAATGACTTCCTTTCTTTGAATTGACATTTTTATTCTTGTACTAGCTTAGCACATAACTCTTAATAGCTTATATTTTTTAATCGAACAACAATATCTACCCCTCTTATAGATGGTGATGTGATCCTAAAACACTTTGTCAAATTATTTGGTTAAAATATTTATCATGTATATACTTTTCCAAGAGAAGCAACTTCATTTGTCTTTTCCTTTAGATTTCTAAGATGAGGGACTAGATCTTGTGAATTTGATAATGTCATATTGTACAATTATGTGGTAAGAATTAGATCTATACATCACCTAAAATTTCATATGTTAAGCTCGATCAATGCTACTTCCATTTTATCTCTTTTATCTCAAAATTCTTGATCATTTTCTAGGGCTTGTTGGTCTTTGTTCACTACCATTAAGAACTTCATAACAATTTTGAAGTATTAGAAAATTATCCATACAAGGTATCCAGTCATAACTATTTTTTTCCATTTAATTTAATTGTAGGTAAGTAAATACCAATGCAATATGTTATGTTAAATTCCATCCTTTTGAGATGAAAATTAAATTAAAAATAATCTTTTTATTACATGATGCACAATTTTAAACAAAAATGAAAATCGATCACCAATGTTTTATATAGACTCTTTTCCTTGCTACAATATTGTTCACTTTCATTGCCACAAAAAAATACTTGTGTTGCTCCAAAAAAATCACAACATGCATAGTTCAATGTCAACACTACAAAATAGACATATCACTGCCCAAGATTTAGTAGGGCTCTAATATCATATTGGATAAGTTACAAATTAATTTAAATATAAAAGACAAAACTGTAGAATTACATGATGATTTATTATTTCCTTGACAATGGTATAATTACTATTGTATGTATGGATTTGATATAAATCTATAAAAGATCCTAAAATGACTAGTAAAATTCTCTAAAAAGAAAAATATTAAAAAAAATGGATATTTTCATATGCTAGCGTATTCCACAAGATTGAATATTTTAGATAAATATTATCTCATAAACCCTTTTTTTATACATTCTTCAAATACACATTATCTCCAACATAGATTACTAATTAGCATAATTTATTTTCCTTGAAAGTTCTTTTTCCTAACCTTAAAAGTAATATAAGGCTGCTAGTGAGCGGTCTTGGATTCCTTACCGGTGAAATATACTGTTGCTTGTTAACATATACAAATCTCGTATTTAGCAATTTTAGCATATAGAAATCTTGCATTTAACTATGGATTTATCACTTGCATAGCTTGTTGATCTTCAAAAGGCTAACAATCCCTAGTAATGACAACACATAATATTGACTAAAATGACCTTCATTGATAATACAAAGTTTTCTTGTTTGGGATAATCTAGGTAATGTGCAATGAATTGATTGAACCATCAATGATACTAGATAAACAAAAATATAATTATTTTGAAATAAAGCATACAAAGTAGTTTTAGCCTTAAGCTTGCAACTAGTAATTTGTACTCGTCTAGAATAAAACAGGTCTTTGCTTAGCTTCAAACCTGTGACAATTGGTGTTGGTGTTGATTTATAGTTCAACATATTAAACCTTTTCAAAATATCATTTGCGTACTTTTCTTGAGAGATGAATATACCATTTTCATTTTTATTCACCTCAATGCCAAGGAAATACTTCATAAGACCTAAATTAGTCATTTCAATTTTTTTTCATTTCTCCTTTAAACAAATCAATTGCTAAATCACCCATGAATATCAAGTCATCGACATACAAACAAACAATTATGATCTAACCTTTCTCATTCATCTTGGTGTATAACATAGGCTCATTGCTATAGCTATTGAAGTCATTTTGCAAAAGGTAAGATTCAATTTTGTTGTACCAAGCTCTTGGGGCTTGCTTGAGACCATGTAGTGATTTCTTGAGCTTATAAACCTTGTCTTCTTGGCCTCAAAACCCATTCCTAGGTGGTTATTCCACATAAAATTCTTCTTCAAGATTACCATTTAAAAATGTTGATTTTACATCTATTTGATAAACAATCCACTTGCTTTGAGTTGCTATGGAAAGTATCATTCTCATGGTGTCTAAACATGCTACGGGAGCAAATGTCTCATTGTAAGCTATTGTGAATAACCCATAGAAACTAGCCCTGACTTATGTTTTTTTAGATCACCATTTTCACTCAGCTTGGTTTGATAAAGCCACTTCACTCCTATGACATCTTTTCCTTTTGGAAGGTCCACTAACTGGACCATGTTTGATTCTTTTTAATTGCATCAATTTCTTCATCCATTGCATTTACCACTTTTCATGTTTAATTGCATCTTCAAAATGAATTGGATCTTCTACTTGTGAATAAAATGCAAAAAGAGAAATTTGACCAGCATTATTCTCGCTTTCATTTTTCTCATAAATATCTCGTATACTTCTGGTTTTTTGTCTCCTCAAGCTTGACAATGTAGGATTTGACATATCACTTGAACTAGAACTTGTGGAATGTGGACTTGATGGTCATGAACCTTGAATGCCACTTGGAGTTGGTGTTTGTTGTTCATTTGAAGGAGTAGATGCTAGAATGTGTGGGGTTTTCCTTATAATTGTTTATGGTGTCATTTGTTGACCATGAATGAGTGTGGAAGGAGTCACATTTTATGGAGTAGTTGATGGTATAAAAATTTCTTTATCTTTTTTGTGGTAAGTTGGCTACAATATTGATTGTTTTCTCCAAACTTCCATCCCATGCTTCATCTTCTATCAACTGCACATCTCTGTTGATTATAACTTTATTGGTTATTAGATTGTAGAGTTTTCATGCCTTGGATTCATCACTATATCCAACAAATATACATTTTTCTCCTTTGTTGTCTAATTTTCTTCTTAACTCATTTGGCACATGTGCATATGCCACACATCCAAATACTCTGTTGTTAGCAATTTTTATTTTTTTCACCCCATGTTCCTCTAGAATCATATTCTTGAAACTTTTTATTGGAAATCTATTCATTATATAGGTTTCACATGATATAGCTTCAGCCCAATATTCATTTGACAATGTTTTATTTTCAACATACTTCTTGCCATTTCCATGATTGTTCTATTTTTTCTTTTAGCTACCCCATTTTTTTGAGGTGTGTATCTAGTTGTGACCTGCTTATGAATTTCATGGTCTATACAAAAGTTTAGAAATTCTTTTCAAATGTATTCACAACCTCTATCTTTTCTCAATGCTTTGATAGAGTACCCACTTTGGTTTTTAGCAAGAGTCTTGAATTGATGAAAGAAAGAAAACACTTCATTCTTCTCCTTTAAAAGTAGACCCATGTTTTATTTCAATAATCATCAATAAAATTCAAGAAGCATAAACTTCCACCAATTGAGGGTGTTTGCATAGGTCCACACAAATCTAAATGCACAATCTCTAAAGGTTCTTTTGCTCTAATTGACTTTCCTACTAAATTTTTTTCTCTATGTTGTTTTCTTAAGATGAACCCTTCACAAACTCTTTCTAATTTCTCTATCATTGGAAAACCCTTTACCATACTCTTCCTATTTAGTTGGTTTAGGCCTCCAAAGTGAGATTCCCAAATCTTAAGTGCCATAACCGATTTTCATCTTTTATTTCTACTTGAAAGATTATTTGTGTGACTACTGCAACTTCTTCTTTATCCTATTGTGAGTTCATTGTGGGTTGTGCTTAAGCATATTCCACAATCAATTATGACATATTCTTTAGGGGAACATTATATTGCTTGTCATTTTGACTTTGGCAATGAGTTGATTGCTTGGAAATTTGTCTAAAATTGTGCACTCTCCATTTTTTAAAGATACTCTATACCCTTTTTGAACAAGTTGTCCAATGCTCATTAAATTGTGTTTTAAACCAGGCACAAATTACACATCTGAAATATACTTTTCCTCCCCATATTTAGTTAAAATGTTGATGTTTCGTTTACCCATAGCTGACAATTTGTTATCATTACCCAATGTGACATCTAATTTTATATTTTCATCTAAACTTGAAAATATTTCTAAGTTCTCAGTCATGTAATTACTGCAACCTGAGTCTAAGAACCATACATCATTTTCATTTTCTTGTAGAACATTGCATGCCAAAAACATGGTGCTTTTTTCAAATTGTTGGTTTTGATTTTCTTTTGTGAAATTTGCTTTATTTTTGCTAACATTGGATTTGAGATTTTTCATACCTTTGGCCTCGAGGCTGATTTTGAGTTACAAATGTTGCTCGGGTATTAGCTACTAGCTCTTCCACTTGAGCTTGATGGGCTGCTTCATCGACCTCAATAAGACTTTCTTTCTCTACCTCTGAAATTTGATCTATCTCTACCTATACCGTGGTTGATCAAGACTTCTGACTTGAATGCATGCTCCAATTATGTGTTTGTTGACCTACTCAGCCTATGTTCATGTGAAATAAGAGATGCATTAAGCTCATGAATTGAAAACTGTGATAGATGTTTTGTTTCCTCTATGACCACAATAATGGATTCAAACCTTGCAAGTAAAATCCTTAAAATCTTTTCAACCACTCTCCTATCTTTAAGGGTTTCACCATGTGATCTGATTTGATTAACTAAACCAATCACTTGTGTGAAGAAAGTGCCTATTGAATTTGAATCCTTCATAAATATTGTTTCAAAATCCCTTCTTAGTATTTGTAGCTTTGTTGTTTTAAACTTTTCCATTCCTTGGTATGTTGATTAGAGGATATCCCATGCTTTTTTGGACTTAGTTGTTGTTGCAATCCTTGGGAAAATGCTCTCATGTACTGCTTGAAATATATAGAAGAGTTATTTTGAGTTTTTCTTATTATTATCCCATAATAAGTCCTTCTTTGCTTGATTCAAAGCACTATATGCTATTGCATCAACTAGTTCTAGAAATATATTCTCAATAAGATTCCAAATATCATGAGAGAAAAATAAAGCCTTCATGGTGATTTCCCAATAATCATAGTTCTTCCCATTAAACTGTGGGATTTGTGGGTTTGTCAAGCTTTTGCTTGTTGTCATTATTGACTGTGATAGCTTGTCTCATTGAAAACACCCTTTTGAAAACCTTAGCTTTGAAAATTCTTGTTGTGATAAACCTACTTTGATACAAGGTGAAGGGAAGAGACAAAGGGTAAAATAAACCCAAAAATAGAGTGCAAAATAAAAAAAGAATAAAATAGAGGATGAACACAAGATTATATGTATTTGCATATATTTCAAAATACAAAAAAATGATAATATAAATAGAGTTGTTTCTCTATGTTCACCCTCAAAAACAACTTATTACAATGCTACTCAAAACAATTACAATTTTAAGATGTTGCTACAACAGAGATCCATCTATTTCATTCATAGTTGGATAAGTGCACCACGATGGTTCCCAAAAAGGGGGCTTAAGTGGCCACTTTTTTTCTGAAATCAGGAAATACTGACCTTGGACGTGAAATTGAGGATAGTTACACTCAAAATTTTGAAATGGAACAAAAACAAGGATTGAAGTGCTCCAAGTCTACTTTCTAAACTACTAATTTATTTTTAAAATGGTTGAGATTAAGGGGTTCAAAAGAGGGACGTACACAAATTAGTGTTGTTTTTGTTAGAAAAACATAACATAGCAACTCTTGTACAACTCTAGCATGGTGAACTTTTTTGTAGTATTTTTGAAATTTCTATGGTGAGAAGTTAGCTAACAGTATGTAGTTGATGTGTGATTTTTCTGATAATTTTTTAATGAATATTTTATTTTTTACTAATTTTATAAGTGGACACTTCCTGGAAAGCAGAATTTTGGCCGTGCTCCCCCTACAAATTTTAGAAACTAATTGATTTGTTTTTAAAATAAAAATTGTAGAAAGGATTCTAGTTTCTAAAAATGTAATTAATTTTAAATTTCGATGAATGGTTAATTTATAATGAAAAAAACACTAAACAATGCTTTTTGGAAAAAAAGACATACAAACAAAAAAAATTATGGATGAAAAGCTTAACATTTTCAGGAAGACAAAAAGATTATATCGTTGGGATAGCTAAGAGAGAACCTAACATTACCCATGTGTTCATTTTTTTTTATATTGAACCACATGTAGTCCTGATGGTGAGCATGAACCCGATTATGTGAAAAATTGTAGAATTTGCAAAACCAAGTCTCTAGTTGTTGGGAATTCCCTCTAAGCCTTTGGGTTGGTATTCCAAGGAAAATACCAGTCCTAAGGATTGGGGATTCCCAAATCAAGATATAATGTGAGCACGTTATAACACGAGTGCACTATAACGTGCTCACGTTATATCTTAGTTTTGACATGGTTCTTTGCTTTTGTGGGAAACATGTCAATGAAGACATAACACAAGAACATTATAATGCACTCGTGTTATGTCTTGCTTTATGTTAAATTCCACTCTATTGAATGCATGTTGATATATTTGTATGTTTGTATGTACATGTATGCTTGTATGCCATGTATGTATGTATGGGCCTATATGTATCAATGCATGTATATTATATGTATGCATATATATATGTAAGATTGTATCTACACATGTAAGTATGTATGCTTTTACATATGTATTTATCTATGTCTTTAGAGGGACAGAGAATTTTAAGAGAGAGAGAGGGAGTCTAGAGAGAGGGAGAGGGGGTGGAAGTGAGAGTTTAAGAGAGTGGGAGTGTGAGATAAGGGGTTGGAGAGAGAGGGACTTAGCTAGTTAGGGTGGGAGGGAGGGAAAGAGAGAGAGAGATAGAGAGAGAGAGAGATAATTGAGAGAGAGGGAGAGAGAGAGGGGAGAGAGAGAGACAGTGAGAGAGAGAGTTATGTAGGTAGGGTGCCAAAGGGAGACACTTGAGAGTGTGAGGGGGTGAGAGGGAGAGACTTGAGAGATAGGTATTGAGAGGGAGTGTGAGAGAGAGGGAGTGGGAGAGAGAGAGGGAGTGTGAGTGAGAGACTTGAGAGAGGGAGAGGGTGTGGGAGGGAGTGACCTAAGAGAGGGAGAGAAAGTTGGGGTGGAGTGAGAGGGACTTATCTAGGTAGGGTGGGAGGGATAGATAGAGAGGAGAGAGTTAGGGTAGGTTACCAGAGATACGAGAGAGAGAGGGGTGGGAGAGAGAGAGAGAGAGAGAGAGAGAGAGAGAGAGAGAGAGTTTGGAGAGAGGGAGAAGGGGTGGAAGTGAGAGTTTAAGGGAGAGAGAGTGGGAGATAAGGGGTTGGAGAGAGAGAGAGAGAGAGAGAGAGAGAGAGAGAGAGAGAGAGAGAGAGAGAGAGAGAGAGAGAGAGAGAGAGAGATGGTGAGAGAGAGAGAGTTATGTAGGTAGGGTGTGATAGGGAGAGACTTGAGAGTGTGAATGGGTGAGAAGGAGAGACTTGAGAGATAGGTAGTGAGAGGGAGTGTGAGAGGGAGTGTGTGAGAGAGAGAGTGGGAGATAGAGGGAGTGTGTGTGAGAGTCCTAAGAGAGGGAGAGGGTGTGGGAGTAAGTGACCTAAGAGAGGGAGAGAAAGAGGGGTGTGGAGTGAGAGGGATAGAATGAGAGGGGGGAGAGATAGTTACCTAGTTAGGTTTCCAAAGGGAGGGACCTGAGAGAGAGAGGGAGTGGGAGGGAGAGACCTAAGAGAGAGGGAGAGAGAGAGTCTAGAGAGAGGGAGAGGGGGTAGAAGTGAGAGTTTAAGAAAGAGGGAGTGGGAGAGAAGGTGTTGGAGTGAGAGGGACTTAGCTAGGTAGGGTGGGAGGGATAGAGGGAGGGAGAGAGATAGAGAGGGGAGGTTGAAGAGAGAGAATTGAGAGAGAAGGAGAGAGGGAGGGGAGGGAGGGAGGGAGAGACGATGAGAAAGAGAGAGTTTTATAGGTAGGGTTCCAAAGGGAGAGACCTAAGAGTGTGAGGGGTAGAGAGGGAGAGACTTGAAAAATAGGTAGTGAGAGGGAGTGTGAGAGAGAGGCAGTGGGATAGAGAGCGAGTGTGAGTGAGAGACCTAAGAGAGGGAGAGGGTGTGGGAGGAAGTGACAGGAGAGAGGGAGAGAAAGAGGGATGTAGAGTGAGAGGGAGTTATCTAGGTAGGGTGGGAGGGATAGATAGAGTGGAGAGAGAGAGAGAGTTACATAGGTAGGTTTCTAGAAGGAGATACTTGAGAGAGAGAGGGTATGGGAGGGAGAGACCTCAAAGAGCGGGAGAGGGGTTGGAAGTGAGATTAATAAAGAGGGAGTGGGAGAGAAGGGGTTTGAGTGAGAGGGACTTAGCTAGGTAGGGTGGGAAGGATAGAGGGAGGGAGAGAGAGAGATATGGGCGGGGTGGGAGAGAGATATGATTCAGTGAGTGATAGAGAGAGAGTTGAGAGAGGGAGAGGATTTAAGTGTTAAGGGTAGAGGGTAGAGGGTTAATGGTAGAGGGGAGAGAGATACGAGTGAGTGAGAGAGAGAGAGAGAGAGAATTGAGGTTATAGGGTTGATGATTTAGTGTATTGGGTTGACGGTAGAGGGTAGAGGGTTTAAGGGTTTAGGGTGTAATGGTTTTTGGTTGCTGGTTTAGGGTTTAGTGTTGAATGATTAAGGGTTTAAAGGTTGAGGGTTTAGGGTTGACAGATTAGGGCTGATGGATTAGGGTAGAGGAGGGATGGATGTATAGAGAGATGGAGAGATGAGGATGGAAGGGCATAGATATATGTCAATATAGGATCCAATGTATAGGGTAGAGGGTTGAGTAGGGTTGATGGTTTAGGGTATTGTGTTGAGGGTAGAGGGTAGAGGGTTTAAGGGTTTAGGGTGTAATGGTTTAGGGTTGATGGTTTAGGGTTGAGGGTAGAGGGTATAAGGGTTAAGGGTAGAGAGTAGAGGGGAGAGAGATAGGATTGAGTGAGGGTATGTGCAGGATCATCATAGAAAAAATAGGCCCTTAAGTGGCAAAATTTTTAGAAAAATCAGAGTTAGGAAACTTGCCGTAAATTTTTTAATAAGTTATCTATATTATTTCAAAA
>VDFB02270651.1:130372286-130465550 GCA_007258455.2 Sequoia sempervirens
GGGATAGAGGGTATAAGTGTTATAGGTAAAGGGTAGAGGGGAGAGAGATAGAATTAGGGTTTAGGGTTGAGGGTATAACGGTTAAGGGTGGAGAGATATAATTAGGGTATAAAGGTAGAGGGTCCGAGAGAGATAGAATTGGGGTAGAGAGAATAGACAAAGAGAGAGAAAATAAATCTATAAAAAAGTCAACTTTCTCATAATGCGAGCATGTTTTGAAGAAGCAGAGACATGACCAGTTCTAGCAAGAAATAGTGCGCTCTCGTTATAAGGCAAGTACATTTTTTCTTTCTATAGGAATGATAATAAAACTCAATTTTCCCGTGATCTTAGCCCACATTCTACATATTCTCTTGGTTTTATGCGTGCTAACAAAAAGTATCTTTTTGATGATGTTGTGAAGTGTGCATGCACATGTTTCACATTCCACCACCTTTTTCATGATCTTTCCACCACCTTTGCATGGAATAGCAGAGTTTTAATGTTGAAAGGTATAAAATATCAATTCAAGTTTGAATTCCAATGAAAAATCATATACAATTGAAGCTTGGAAGGGAACAAGCTTTTGAAAAAATCAAATTATTTAGGAGTTTGAAGAAAGAAGAAGCAACTTAGGATACATAATTGGGTAGAACTCCTCCATTTCAAACTCTGGTTTTTTAGGTATGTGAAGTCTTTACACATTTTCTTTCATTATATTATGGCTTGATCTCATTTTTGTTGTTTTGCAGATTCCATGTTGATAATTGTTTGTTTTCCATTACAACCTTAGGTTTTCAATGGAAATTTTAAATTACACAATTCTATATAGTTGCCAATTACATTTTTAAACCACATCTATACAAACCAGCTGATTTCTGATACCAAATTTTCCATACAATTCTCTAAAAAATTGGAATATACTCCTCCCACATTGATAGCACCGATTTAAACTATTTTGGTTTTTATCTCTATTTCTAAATTACCTCATCAGTAAAGCTACCTCATCACCTATGTTTTCATATATTTTAAAAATTTCCAAGTGATTAGTCTACCTACAAGGGATTCTAATCCTTCTATCCACTATTTCAAGACTCTTTATTCAAGGATAAGTTAGAAAAATGGGTAAAGGTGCAACCTATCTTGCAGAGCATCTACCAAAAACAACAAACCATTGAGGGTACTTTGATGCAGTGCTAGAGGAAGAAAACAACTTAACTCAATCTCACTCCAATCAACATTTAAAACTGAACCAAATCTCAACTTTTACATTCAATTAGGACTCCTTTACCTTCACAAAACTCATGGATACAAGAGATCAAGCTCAGTTCTAAGCACACAATCCCTTAAAAACTTGTCCGTGCATGCGAAGCTTGGTGAGGTATTTTCAAGTTATTCATCTGAAGTTAACCTTATCATGAGCACCTATGATGTAGACATTATAAGAGAATCTCGAATTTAAAGTTATTCTATTCATGAGAGGTGTTGGGTGCAATAGGTATCTTGGAACTCCCAATGAAGATGTATGACCAGGAGTGACTAAGTTGAGAGACTGGAATGCCTATGTATAAGTGCCTTCCATCTATTTTCATTTCATTTCCATTTTGGATGCTCTTTCTTTTTCTTCTTTTAATTTTCCTATCTATAAGTAACCTACAAAACATTGATTGGTGTTTGCTTGTAGAAAATGCAGATTTATGAGCCATCCAAAAAAATCTCAGCAAGAAAAGAATGTAACATCCTTATTTTGATGATCTTGAAAAATATCAATTATAATTTTAAGCGATTACAAAAGTGTGTGCAAAGCTTGGTGAGGGAATTTCAAGTTATTCATTTGAAGTTAAACTTATCATGAGCACCTAGGATGTAGACATTATAAGAGAATCTTGAATTTCAAGATATTCTATTCATGAGAGGTGTTGTGTGTAATAGGTATCTTGGAACTCCCAATGAAGATGTATGGCCAAGAGTGACTAAGTTGAGAGATTTCCATGCCTATCTATAAGTGCCTTCCATCTATTTTCATTTCATTTCCATTTTGGATGCTCTTTCTTTTTCTTCTTTTACTTTACATATTTGTAAGTAAACTACTAAAAATTGATTGGTCTCTCCTTGCAAAAAATATTGATTTATGAGCCATCGAAGAGAATCTCAGCCAAAAAAGCAATGCAACATCCTTATTTTGATGATCTTGACAAATCTCAATTATGATTTGAAGCCATTATAAAAGAGCGTGTGAAGCTTTGTGAGGGAATCTCAAATTACTCATTTGAAGTTAACCTCATAATGAGCACCTATGATGTAGACATTATAAGAGAATATCAAATTTATGAGTGACATTGTAAAAGATCCATGAGATCAGAGTATCTAAGGCATTGTAATGAGATTTACTTGTAATAAGATTTACTGAAATAATGAAATTTGGTGCAAGGGCACCAAGGTTATTGAGCAAATTTGCTTCATGGAAGACTTAAGTTAGTTTTGTGCATTGAGTTTTTTCAATTGAATATGGTCATATTAGACCAATTTATAATGTAATAAGTCACGCTAGTTGGTTTTTGGGTCATTTTGTAGTTCATGTTGCATATTTTTCAAAATGATGTATAATTGCAAAAATTGAAAAGTTGTCAATTTGAAAAAAGTGTAAAAAAATTTAAACCTGAGGTTATTCTGGTAGGAAGTGATTCTGGTAGCAATACAAGGAGGAAATCAACTCACTTACACAATATAAAAGGATTCCAACCTCCTTTCTTCCCCCAAAACTCAATCTTGGCTTATTTTCAACTTTGCACCTAGTCATTCTTGTAGGTTTGTAGACCTATTTTTCCCATCTTAAATCTCAAAATTCCTTAACCTCTGCAACAAACCACCATTTTAGGCACCCATTTAAGCCTTCTTCAACATACATCAAACCCTCATAAGACTCTTTTGGATCAGCTTTCACAAAACAAGCAACCCCCCTTTATTCTTCCTATCACACGCAAACCACCATTGGGAAGCATTAACCAGTCTTCCAAACCACCAATTCCTCCACTTTTCAAGGGTGATAATCCCTCTAACATAACAAACTCCAAAACCCTCTTCTTTCACAAGTTAGGAAATGGTTTATTGAAAACCCATACTACAAACCTTCCCACAGCCAAAAAAGGCCTGAAACACCTTCAAAAAGTTCTACATAAGCTTAAAAGTTCAGGAGATATTGCTGCCCCCAAAGATTTCTTCAAACCCTAGCACTACACCACCATTTTCCACTAAAAAATGTACCATTTGACATCTAGGGCATCACCTAAAAACATTCTATTCACCTCCCTTTCAAATAGAACTTTGCACACATTTTTTATAACCCTAAATAAGTCTTTCTATCGAGTTACAAAAGCATATAGTGGGTGGTAGGCTTAATATGACATTTTAATGCACTTAAAATCCTTAAAACAGGGTATACAGACCAACCCTCAATAATTGGCTTCTAAAATGCATAAAATCACTTGAAATACAACCAAACCAAAACCAAAGCAGAGTTAAGTCTACTGCCCACCTAATTCTAACAAAAAAAGAGCATAATTACTCTGAGCTATGTTCAATTGGCTCGATCCCTTAAGGGTCCAAAGTGCAAAAGGGAAGCAATCTTTGATGAGGTATTACATGGAAACTGTGGTGCTTATGAAATCTTCATCTAAACCTATAAGATCATGTTGGGCCCCTCTACAATAACCTCTCTTGGTTTTTGTTATCTCAGAGTGGTTTTCCTCTGGTGTCCAGATTTTACTTGATGGAAAAAGTGTCAAATGCAAGTAGTGCAAAGTTGCAAAGTGGTGAAACTTTCGTTCTACAACTCGGATGACCAAACGAACTATTCTAATGCATATGAATAGGTATTTTTACGCTAGGAATGGTCCTCTTTTGTACCCAAAGATGTGGAATCGCTCCAACCTATGTTCAACTAGGTCGATCCCTTAAGGGTCCAAAGTGCAAAATGGCTACCAACTTCAACATATTATTACTCGGATATCATGGTGCTTATAAAATATCTATCTGAACCTATGAGATCATGTTTGGACACTCTACAATAACCTCTCTTGGTTTTTGTTATCTCAGAGTGGTTTTCCCATGGTGTCTAGTTTTCACTTGATGGAAAAAGTGTCAAATGCAAGTAGTGCAAAGTTGCAAAGTTGTGCAAATTTCATTCTACAACTAGTGTGACCAAATAGACTATTCCAATGCATCTGAATAGGTATGTTTATGCTAGGTATGGTCATTTTTCACACCCAAACACGTGGAATTGCTCTGAGCTATGTTAAACCGGATTGATCCCTCAAGGGTCCAAAGTGCAATATGGCTGCAAACTTCAACATGTTACTTGGATACTATGATGCTTAGAAAATTATCATATGATCCTACGAGATCATGTTGTGCCCTTCTACAATAACCTCTCTCAATTTTTGTTATCTCAAAGTGGTTTTCCCACTGTGTCCAATTTTCACTTGATGGAAAAAGTGTCAAATGCAAGTTGTGCAAAGTTGCAAAGTGGTGCAACTTTTGTTCTACAACTCGTGTGAACAAACAAACTATTCCAACTTGTCTGAATAGGTAATTTTACACTAGGAATGGTCCTATTTTGTACCCAAACACGCGGAATCGCTCTGAGTTACATTCAACCAGACCTATTCCTTGAGGGTCCAAAGTGCAAAATGGCTGCAAACTTTAGCATGTTGTTATTCAAATACTGTGACACTTAGAAACTTCTCGTCTGATCTTATTAGATCATGTTGGGCCCCTCTACACTAAACTCTCTTAGTTTTTTTTATCTAGGAATGGTTTTCTTGCAGTGTCCAATTATCATTTGATTCTAAAAAATGTCAAATGCAAGTAGCACTAATAATGGGTTACAATAATGGGTTACACTTTTTGAGACATCCTAATTTTTGCCTAAAATCACATATTTTTAGAAAATACAATGATTTATGACTTTAAAGGTTCCATTTAAATTATTTTAATTAAAGAGGGATTGATCAAACCCCCTTAGATCAAACCCCCTTGGATAGAACCTTGTTAGATTTAAACCATACCTATAATCGAGTCTCCTCTACACCTATCAAAATGATGATAAAAAACCACTTTTGATTTACCTTTTGGGTGATCAAATGAATTCATTTAAAATTTATGCTTTGTAAGCCTATAGCCCTTATTATAAGCTTCCTAAAAAGTATAATTTTAAATATGTTTAATTTGATTATTATATTTATTTCTTATTTCTTGTGAATGTAGGATTTTCAATGAACATCAAGTTCTTTATTTCACACATACGAAAAAATAGAAAAATAGAGAAAAAAATTATAAAAATACATGTGCCCTAGGTATTGATGTCCTTATTCCAACAAAAAAGGATTAGGTTAATTCAAATGAATACAAAAAAGTTATGCATGTCCAAGTACACCTTTGTCCAAATTATAATTATGCTGACTTGGAAAATTAATTAAAAAAAAAATATGTAACAATTTTTTTAAAAAATATCCATCCGCTAGATATTGGTGTGAAAATTTTGCATTTTAAAAATCAGAATTGTATCCTATCTATAAAAAAAATTATGTGCGCCAAAGTGAACATCACTTTTTAAAAATGTTGATTAGTAGAAAAAATAAGTTATTAGAAATTACATAAAATGATTCACAATTTTTTTTTAATTTTTTTTTTAAATATAATTAGAATCTACACAAAATATCTAACATATAACTAGTTTGATTCATCTTCAAAACCTTAATGGTTTAGCTACTATAGGTGTAAGAAAGTGAATGTCTGGTGAAAAATCCTAATTTTAATGTCAAGTTTGGCCAAAAATTGTAACCCATTATTGTGGGATCACAGAAGTTGAAAATTCACGCGACTTCCATTCTACAACTTGTGTGACCAAAAAAACTGTAACAACATGTTTTAATAGGTATTTTTACGCTAGACATGGACCTCTTTCGCACCCAAACATGCAGAATCACTCTGAGCTACATTCAACTAGATCGATCTCTTAAGGGTCCAAAGTACAAAATGGCTGCAAACTTCAACATGTGGTTACTTAGATACTGTGATGCTTAGAAACTTCTCGTCTAATTCTATGGGATAGTGTTGGGCCCCTCTACAATAACCTCTCTCATTTTTTGCTATCTCAGAGGCATTTTCCCATGGTGGCAAATTTTTACTTGGGAAAAATATTGTCAAATGCAAGTAGTTGAAAGTTACAAAGTGGTACAACTTTCATTATACAACTCGTGTGACCAAACAAAATATTTTGATCCATTTGAATAGGTATGTCTATGCTACACATGGTCCTCTTTCACACCCAAACACGTGGAATCACTCTGAGCTATGTTCAACTGGATCGATCCCTTAAGGGTCCAAAGTGCAAAATGGTTACAAACTTCAGCATGTTGTTACTTGGATACTATGACGCTTAGAAACTTCTTGTCTAATCCTATGGGATTGCATTGGGCCCCTCTACAGTACCATCTCTCAGTTTTTACTATATCAGAGGCATTTTCTTGTGCTGGAAAATTTTCACTTGGGGAAAAAGTTGTCAAATGCAAGTAGTTCAAATTTGCAAAGTGGTGCAACTTTCATTCTGTAGCTCATGTGACCAAACAGACTATTACAGCGTGTCAGAGTAGGTATTTTTATGTTAAGAATGGTCTTCTTTCACCCCACATACACAGAATCACTCTGAGCTATGTTCAATTGGATTGATCCCTTAAGGGTCCAAAGTGGAAAATGGCTAGAAACTTTAGCATGTTGTTACTCGGATACCATGACACTTAGAAACTTCTCTTCTGATCCTATGGGATCATGTTGGACCCCTCTACAATAACCTATGTCAGTTTTTGCTATCTTGGAAGCATTTTCCATGGTGGTGAATTTTCAGTTAGGGAAAAAATTTGTCAAATACAAGTAATTGAATGTTGCAAAGCAGTACAACTTTCATTCTACAATGATTCTGACCAAACAAACTATTCCAACACATTTGAATAGGTATGTTTATGCTAGGCATGACCCTCTTTCACACCCAAACATGTGGAAACACTCTGAGCTACATTCAACCAGATTGATCACTTAAGGGTCCAAAGTGCAAAATGGCTACAAACTTTAGCATGTTGTTACTCAGATACTATAATGCTTAGAAATTTATCATCCAATCCTATGGGATTGTGTTGGTCCCCTCTATAATAACCTATCTTAGTTTTTGCTATCTTAGAATAATTTTTCCGTGGTGGTGAATTTTTACTTGGGGAAAAAGTTGTCAAGTGCAAGTAGTTGAAAGTTGCAAAGTGGTGCAACTTTTATTTTGCAATTCATGTGACCAAATGGACTATTTCAATGCATCTGAATGGGTACATTTACGCTATACATGTTCCTCTTGTACACCCAAACATGTGGAATCGCTCTGAGCTACACTCAACTAGATTGATCTCTTAAGGGTCCAAAGTGCAAAAGGGAAGCAATCTTTGATAGGCTATTACTCAAAAATTGTGATGCTTACGAACTCTCCATATGAGATTACAAGATCACGTTAGGCCACTGTACAATAACCTCTCTCGGTATTTGTTATCTCAGATTCATTTTCCTATGGTGTCCAATTTTCACTTGATGTGAAAAGTGTCAAATGCAAGCAGTGTAAAGTTGCAAAGTGGTGCAACTTTTATTTTGCAATTCATGTGACCAAAAAAATTACTCCAACACATCCCAATAGGTACATTTATGCTAGGCATGGTCGTCTTTTGCACCAAAATACACATAATTTCTTTGAGCTATGTTCAAACGGCTTGATCCTTTATGATGGCATGCAAAACAATCGAAAAGAGAAACATACACACGATGGTTGAGAAGTCAAAGTTTTCCACACAAAAAGCGTATGATCATTGGAAACTCAAAGTTAGTGGTTTTTGAAGAGTTTTAAGGAGAATATCAATCAAATATGATCTCTATTTCTTTGTTAATTTCTGGGCATTTTCTTCATTTCCAGCCTATGTATGGGTCCATACAGTAAGAGTTTTCCTAAGATGATCTAAATCTATTGTAGAATGGTTTTAGCTTTGATTAGAATCCATTCTTGTGGAATTCTATTAAGTTCCAAGAAACTTAGAAGTAAATTTTTGAAACAGGTCTGAACTTGCTCATACAAGGGTTTGAGTGTAATATGTTGAAATAGGCCATTCCACCTATTATTCAAGCTATGTCTTGGCATAATTGGCCTGATGTAAGTAG
Source organism: Sequoia sempervirens (assembly GCA_007258455.2). Taxonomy (NCBI): domain Eukaryota; kingdom Viridiplantae; phylum Streptophyta; class Pinopsida; order Cupressales; family Cupressaceae; genus Sequoia; species Sequoia sempervirens. Next base: position 130,380,510 of record VDFB02270651.1, read on the forward strand.
GATAGGGAGTATGAATAAGAAAATATCATTGGTAAAGTCATTGAAAGATATTACTAATGTTGCCCTTGTTGAAAATTTAGAATTTAGGCCTTAAAAGCAAGACTAGAAGAGGTGAAAAGAAGAAATTGCTTGATAATAAGTTAAAATAGGTTGGAAATAGAGTGAGGTTGTGGAGTTTGATGTGTTCAAAAGTTCTCCAAGCACAGGGGAGGTCAAAAGTATGTTATGGCATGATGCCCTAATTAGGAAAAAAGGGGTTTTCAATGAAAATGAGAGGTTTGAGGGAGTAAAAGTGGGTAAAGTTACGGGGCAACATAATTTGGTGGTTAATTAAGTTTGTGCAAGTAGAATGAAGAGTGTTGGAAGAGGTTCAGGTTCAAGGTTTTAGTTTGCCAGTTTTGCCAAAAATTTTTGGAGGGGGTTTGGTTCGTTTTGGGTTCGTTAGTACAAAAAACATGTAATATATATATATATATAGCCTAGAAGCATGAATTAGGATTAGAATATCACATAGCATTATATAAACAAAAAAACCACCATAAAATTGAATGTCATTTAAAACATGCATGATAAATATTGATCATTGAAACTTGAATTGTGGTAGCTTGATATACATAGTCTATTGATGCTAGGGTTCAATTTGTATGATTTTGAAAAAAGAAGCCAACTGAGTAGAGTTATTAGCATTCTTCAGAAATCATAAGAATTTGTTTAGTATACTAACCATTTTGATGTCTTCTTGTAGTCTCAAACATTATTTTGTATCATTGTTACATTGGTCTTGAGAGTGGTAGATTAATATAGCTCCACAATATAAAATCCAGTTTACTTGTACACTGTAACAGTGGTAGAGACATGTTTTTCTTTGAAATAACCAAAGGGTGACTACACAATTGAAGTGTATAAACACATATCTTTTTGTAATATCAAGGATACTTTTTGAAATATTTTTATGAATTATTTCATGGAATACCAATTGAAAATGTGTTTTTTTCTTTTACATAAAGTTGTTTAGCATCAATCAATTAATATTCAAGATAAACCATGAATACAACAATGATCAATGCTAGGGAGCTAACCAATTAATAAGTATACACGTGAATAAGTCAAGCATGTACATGTGAATAAGGGAAGCACAAGTACTCAAAAAACACATAAGCCTTGAAGTATGCACACAAATACATGTAGTATACACAAATTAATGCAAATTATATGCACAAATACAAGGTATACGCATGAAAACACATAAGTCGTAAAGTATACATTGGAACACTTGTAAGTCACAAAGTATACACATAAGTTATAAAGTATACACTTGAATACACATAACTCATATCTATTGAACCATGAATTTATAATGAAAATATGGACACCATCGATAAAAAAGATTTGTATTAACCAAATAGCCATGTGCACATGCATCAATATATGTTGATATAAGTATAAAACAAAGGTACAAAATAGCCATACAATGTCAAGTATATCCAATACAAAATATGTACAAAACTACCATGGAGGCATACAACAAAGGGCTCTAGAATCCAAAGTCATTGCTCTCCATGCTCTGGAAATAAATTCTTTCCTTTTGCTTATCGATCGAATGGCGATAGGTCTATCACTCATTTGTGTTGCACTCGAGGAGTGCTCCTCTTGCTCCTAGTGTTTAGTTCTTTGTGAGTTTTTAACTATTACAATAAGAAGTAAAGACATTAATATATAGAAATTACATTATAAAAAATGATATACTTAACAAAATAATCACTTACCACCATCTCATGATCACTCTCCATGAGGGAAATATTCACATGCCCATGTTGAGGCATGCCCAAGCCCTGTAAAAACCATCCAAATAGAAATTAAATTATGAATCAATAATGGTTTGATTTTTCACTAGCATCTATAACAACGAATGTAAATTTAAATTTAGTAATTTTCCTCATACCTCCCTTGTTAGAGCCATCGAGGATTCTATAGCAAATGAAACACCGATCTCCATTACCCTCATCACATTCGGAGGTGTTTTGGCTTGCAACATTTGAAAATAAAACAATAAAAATTATTTAATCACAAAAGCTACAATAGCGATCCACGTCATGACTTATAATGTATGAGATAATGAACAAAATTTTGAGTACTTATTAAACTATATATTTTTTACTATCATGCTTACTATTTGCCCTATCCATATCTTGTTCGAAAGCACATGTTTTTGGGATTTTACCCATAGTAGAAATTCACTTAACCGTTTGATAAAATGCTTTCGTATGCATGTACGATAACTATGGTGGCATAGAGAAGGAAGTGAACTATTTGAACAAATGCCTCAAATAAATGGGATCTTGTGGTGATGGAATGTCATTACAAACAAATGTAGGTCATGGCATTCCATCACCATAAGACTGCATTTATTTCAGGCATTTTTTAAAACAATTTATTACCTTCTCTATAGTATTATTGCTTAATATTATGCTTTGATAGAAATTTTTCCAACCATCCATAGTTTTTTCGAAATCACCTATTTTAGGCTTTTAGTCATAGTAGCAAGGAAGTGAGTAGTTTGATAAAATGCTTTGTTACACATGTATAGAAAATGTGGTATCATAGAAAAGGTGGTGAGTTGTTTCAATAAATTCCTTGAAGAAATGCCATCTCATGGTGATGGAATGGCATTCCATCACCATGAGACCGCATTTCCTTGAGGCATTTTTCCCACCTACTAACTGCCTTGTCTATGTTATTGCTTACTATTATTCTTTGATAGATTTTTTCCAAGCATCTATAGTTTCTTGGAAATTACCTTTTTTAAGCTTTTAGCCATAGTAGTGAGGAAATGAACTATTTGATAAAATGCTTTGGTAGACATGTATGGAAAATGTGGTAGCATAGAAAATGCGGTGAGATGTTTGAAAAAGTGGTGCAGGTGCACCTTTACAAGAGGATGCCTCCGTGAGGAAAATTTAGGGTTTTGAGGTTGTATAGGTATTTTCATGATGTAATAAGGATTAAATATCCATTTTTGAGTTTGTAATGGTCTTTGGTAGTCATTTTAGGAATAAATTGTAAAGTTGCAGAATCTTAAGAAAAGTTGTCAATCAATGTTGTAAAAATGCAAAAAGGTGCCAAGTGGAAGAATATGAAGAGTTACGGTAGTTGTAGAATAAATCTTAGGTGATTAGGAAGTTGAAATGATTGGGAAATTGTTTAAACGACATGATTCATCATTGATAGCTATTGTTGAAGCATTTTGAAGGAGAAAACTAATAAAATATTACTGTTATACTACTATTTTTTGTGTTTTCCTCCATCATCTGCTAGTGTACAGTTCCATGCAGGTGGTAGTGCATTTTTAATGTGTGTGAATTGAAGGAGTTAGGTGTTGGAATCAATTTAAAACTAATTTGAGCATTTTATATTGAGTTTCAAGCTTTTGGTGGCATGAAATCTCTAAGCAATTAGAAAATAGGAGCTAAGGGTTTGATTACCTGAATGAACTAAAAGGTCCATTCCACCTTTCTGTAGAAACTATTTCTTGGTGTAATGGATTGTTTTGAAGTAGCAGTAGGTGTAGAAGGTAAGGAATTGGTTTGGTGAAGTTTTTGTGTGAGTTCTCCTTGCTGCCATAGTGAAAAACCCATTTTGGTACCTTTTAAACAAGGCTAGAGTGACTGAAAAGAGGACAAGGGTGTAGAAGTGGATAGAATACCATCAAAATTGTCAGAGTAGGTGAATTGGAGGGTGTTTAGAAGATCTAAGAGGTTGTAAATGGTTAGAGAAGTGAACAAGTGAGAAATGTTGCTGAAAGAGGGTGAAAACTAGTGAAAAAGAGTGATTTTCTGAAGGAAGTGTATGTAGAACTTTGGGGCAGCAATATTTGAGGATGAAATGAGCATGTATACACATAAATAAGCTTGATTAAAGTGATTATAAGCTTGTGAGAGGTCAGGGCATAAGAGTTGTAGAGCCTTAAATCTGCATTAGCTCAAAAACAAAAGCCCTCAACATTCTTAGTAAACCAAAGCAAACAAAAGATTCCCTATAAGATTCATTTGATCACAAGAAAAATTAAAAAGAAGCAAGCAAACATGGAGAACATTATTCTAATAATCAAACCATTATCTTATAGTGGATTGGTGCTTCTATGGAAAGAAGTCATTTCCCAATCCTTGCTCAAGCTCCATGATGAAGATGATTTGAATATGATATAGAATGCTAAGATATGGAGTGGACAAAATCAGTTCTCCATTGAAGAGAGTGACCTTGCATGATATTGTAGATGAGATACAAAGATTGTGGAGTTGTGGAGGATTTGATAAAAGATGAAGCTGCTCATTTATAGATTCTTTTGATGAGAAAAATAGCCAAATGGATGAATGTGGGACAATGATTGGACCAATGAAAAGAGGCCACTTGTCAACTTGCCATAGGTTGAGGGATGTGCAAGATTTAGGAAATGTGCCTAAGAGAGGGAGTTTCAAATTCAAATTTGTGCAATAAATTTTGAGAGGGGGACATGAAAATGAGAAATTAATGAAATGTTGGAGGGGACAAGTCAACTTGTCCTCATTTTAAAACTTGAGGGAATATTCCCCATAAATGCCATGTTGAAAGAAAATAACAAATTTAATAAATCAATAAATTGATTTATTTGTGCAAGTGGGGATATCTAGAGGATGTGATGGGTGATTAGGTTAGGCTAATTAGGATTAGATTTGCTTAATGATGATTAAGATGATTTTGACTTTTATGAATTAAATATTTGATTTATTTAAATCAGAAAATGATGGAAAATGCATTTGGATTTCAATTTAATGAATGTTTGATTTATTTAGCTAAGGGGGATAATGATAGGCTTAAATTAAATAAAGTTATTTTTATTCAATTTAAGTGAATGACCTTAGGAGATTGAATTGAATGAACCTAATTTATTTGATGAATGGAATATGATTATGCATGATGTAAATTTTGCGTGCCTACATTTTGCCCCTCTTTGAAGCAATGTACTTGCTGCATTGGTTCAAAGAATAAATTTTATGTGATTGGAATTCAAAAAAAATCTAATTTTTTCGGTTGCCCTAGTGAAAAGAAGTACACTAGTACATTGCCCCCTCGAGAGATCAAGCGAAAAGATTCAATTTGAGGGTCGATCTCATGATAAAGAGGTTCAAAATGGATGGTTATGGATGATGATGCAAATGAGATGGTTTTAAGATGCTTAGAATAACAAATCTATATTATCTTAAACAATTTAAATGATGATATGATGTGAGATGGATGAGATGAATGATGTGATATGCTATGATTATGCAATGGATGTTTTACGCAAATACTTAAACTAACAGATCTATATTATGATGATGATTATGTATGTGAGATGAAATGCATAATATTGATGGTTTGTGGATGCAGGATGGATGCATGATGGATGCATTGGTGATGATTAATTATTCATGACGTGATGTTAGTGTGGAAAACAAGACATTAGATGATGACAAGAGGATCCAATAGGCCAACTTTATGAGATATGATGATGATTAGATGATGAGAAATGGATGATTTGCTTATCAAGGATTGGGACTTTAAAAGGGCTACTTACCTTATGTTTGATAACACACATACGTAGGATGCATCAAGGTAAAAAGAACTAAGATGGTGCTGTACCTAGTGCGATGGACTTTGACTCAACAAACCAATAGGAGTATTCTTGTCACACTTGACATACAGAAACCTTGCTAGGACGTACCTAACAAAAAAAGTATTCACCAAGTTATTTTACAAGAACATCCAACAAGCACAGCAGACAAAAGGATAAAGATCATTGCCCCATTCCTATCTCTCTAAACCCTTCATTTGGCTATCATCGAGAGGTCCTTGGAATGAGCACAATAAGATAAATCAAAAGAAAAGATAAAGTACGCAAACAAGCCAATGTTCTTATCTTGAGCCAAAGGGATGTGTTTTGATAGGATAAGAATCCAAGTGATATCCAAAATGATGCCCATTGTCGGAATGATATATCATAGGAAATGCACTGTATAAGATGATGATGGTTTGATAAGTTGATTGATAGGCTGTTGATAGAAGGTTGACTGACATGTTTGAAAGTGATCAAGAGTTTGATTTTGTTTTTAAAGGTTTTTTTGTTTTGATTTTGATTTTACGATTGAAGCTTGCTTTTGTTGACTTGCTATGTTTGTTTCTGTTTGTTTTGCCAAAGGATGAAGGTGATGATCAGTTTATTATGCATGATTGATTATTACAGGTGCAAGCAAGATGAGACAGATGGATTTTTTCAAATATTTGGATGTTTTTGACGTTTTGAAATGTTTTGAGGCTATTTTTTTGGTTTTTTTGAGATTTTTACAAATGTTTTGATTTTTGAATTTTGCGATGTTTTGGGGTTTTCTAAGATTTTATGAATGTTTTTGGATTTTGATGTGTTTTGGACGTTTTTTGATTTTTGTGTTTTTCAAATGTTTTTAGATTTTGTGTTTTTTAAATGTTTTTGGATTTTGTGTCTTGAGGGCTGATCAAAGATTAGCCTTGCCTACATTTAAGCTCAGAGACGACATAGTTCAGATTCCAATGTTTTTGATGTTTTTTAATTTTTGACTTGTTTTTGAATTTTGATATGATTTGGATGTCGCATGATTTTGACATTTTGGATATGGACATGTGTGATGATATCATTGCTCTGTTTGGGATTTTGCTAGAAACCAAGCTAAGGTTGATTGATCAAATCGATGGATTGATGATGATGATAACACTATTGAGGATACACAACAATGCAAGGATTTGATTGATCTGGATTGATGACAATAACATTGTTGAGGATGCACAAAAATGCAAGGATTGATTAATCAGGATTGATGATGATAACATTGTTGAGGATGCACAACAATGCAAGGGTAGTGTTAATCAACACAAGGATATCTCAAGATGATGATTTTTGGATTGGATTTGATTCATCATGATTGATGAAGCTTGATTTTGGAACAAAAGTTGTTCAAATGATTTGATATGATGTTTGAAGAGTGTGTTAGATGTGACTGATATTGATTGTTTGGATCGATGTTCAATTGAAAAATGAAGACTGATAAGGAATGTCTTCTCATCAAAATATGCCATGGGCTAGTGATTTGGAATTTTGCTCATAGGTGGTTTGGCCAATTTGATTTCACATTTTCCAATGTTCAGATCACCACATAAGTTGGAGGATATAGATCAATATTTATTCTCGAAGCAAGATGTAAATATCTACCCCTAGTGTCTAGCAATGTATGGAATGCCATGGATGGATGCTCAGATAGGTGTATGGATGGATGGATACGCAAAGGATTCCAAGGATTATCTTGCGATAAGATAAGGTGATCAGATAAAGAATGCTAATTTGGATAATGTTTCATGGCTCAGATAATGCTGCATAGGATAGGATTAATGAAAATGGCCCATGTCAAGATGTTTTACCATAAGCAAGTGTAAAGTGTGCCCCAAACTTTCATCAAGATCAAGATAACTTGGATGATGGATAAAGATGGATAAAGATGGATTGGATAAATGGTTCATGGATGCATGGACTTATTATGGATAAGATGGATGGAATGTTGGATTTATTATGGATGGGATAAGATGCTTCCTTCTGAATTGACGCACGTAGATGCTCAATTCTACACATGATGCATGTTTTCTAGGTTTTCATCATGGTACCTTCCCAAAGCACCACCGTAGTGGTTTTCACTAGAGGACAATTATTTTCTTTACTATTTTCAATCCTTTTTCTGATTTTTTTTCATTTTCATATTTTATTATTTTTTTGGTTTTTTTTTAAAGATTTATGCTGACCCACCTAGTGGTGTCAATGTAGATGCTTCTATCATAATGTGCCATCGGTATCCTTCCTAAAAAAGTTGCTTTGCTAAGATAGGTGCACTTGAATGCAGCTTTTGGGATTCTTGATTTGCTTCGTTGATACCGGGGTTGACTTTGTCTTGGTGTGCACATCGCGATAGAGTGCCTTCTGAATCCTTATGATGAAGGGTCATTGCCAATACATGGTCAATGTGAGAATTGGATATCATGCGTGGAGGTGTGGATGGAGTGTGTTTAGGGATAGGAGATGGATTGGTTGACAGTTTGGAACCTTTGACTCTCCAAGCTTGGGAAGATGAACAATGATGGGTGGATACGAAAGTGTGCATGGAATTAGGACCAACTGCTTGATACACTTTGTACGTCACTTGAAAAGTATGCTTTTGCTTTTGTGAGACATCTTTGATGGATACTTTTCCCTTTTTATATTTTCCCCATAGTTTCTTTGATTGATGGAGTTTGATAGGGATGATCTTTCTTTGTATTTTTTTGTATCCATTTGTATATGATTTGTCCATTATGCTTCTCAGCTTCTTTTACTTTGATAATGTTCTTCATACTTTGATTCAAATCTTCTTTTGACGTTGGTCCCAATTTGTGGATGGGGTGATGGGTGGATAAAGATTCATGATGTGGCTGGTTGTAGTATTGACACTAGTTTCATCATAAGGACTCTTTGTGCTCCCTATGTTGACGTTTGCTTGAGACGAAGTTTCCCCTAGTATGGTGGTAGTAGTACCTTCATGCTTTGATTCATGTTACGGCTCTTGTTTAAAATGCATTCTCTGATAAATGACCACTGTAGGTGACATTTCAATTCTTTCTGCCTTAACTCACGGATGCTCTATCGACTTGTTTCCTTGGCGGTAATCTTTGGATATCTTTATTCATGATGTCCTCAATCTAAGTTTAGGACATATTTGATCGATGTTGACAACTGAGTTTCATTGTAGCATTTCATGGAAGCAAAATGAGAGCTTCTCCCAAATCCTCCCAATCTGCCTCTTCCTCCATTGTTTGAGCTTCTACCTCTGTAACCCCCTCTACTATTTGTCTCATGGGATTGTTCTCCAACCTTGGAATCCCCTTGACCTTTGTTCCCATGGCTTCTTCCACCAAAACCTCCTCTACGTCCACCTCTAGAGTCTCTACCTCTTCCTTTACCTCTAGTATTGGAATCGTGTTTCTTTTTTAGTTTATCTTCCACCTTAATAGCCATTTGATAGCAGCTATGGAGGGCAGTAAGTGTGAAAAGACTCAACTCCTCTTGGATGCTCCATCTAAGACCGTTTAGATACCTAGCCACCTTGATGCTTTCAGCTTCTTGCACTCTAGATCTAATGTTTAGTTTTTGGAACTCCTCTGTATATGCAGCTACATCTAGGTCTCTTTGTCTAATATTTTTCCTCTTCTTGTGAAATTGAATGTCATAGTCCTCAGGTAGATAGTTCTCCTTCACTTTAGCCACCATTTTCTTCCAACTTCATATGGGTTTCTTGCCTTCCTTCTCTCTTTCTTCTTGTAGAAACTTCCACGAAGTTAATGCTTGTCCTCTTAACCTTGATTTGGCTATCTTCACCTTTTGTGCTTCTATAACTCCATAATATTCAAAGTGATTCTCCATTCCCTCTATCCATTCCATAACCAACTCTGCATCCATTCTTCCTATGAACACAAGGATACCTTCAAGTGCCTTGCCACTCAATGCCTTTAATGCTTTGAGGAAGGGTTCCTCTACCAATGGAGGGTCAGGTTCTGGTTCTATGTCCTTCTCCTCTTGGTATTTACCCTTGTCTTTGTCCTTTGACAACTGCACTTTCATCTTGCTTGTCGTTTCAATAACTTCTTCCAATTTTTTCTTCATCTCTTCCATAGCCTCTTCAAGAAGCCTATTCTTCTCTTGCTGCTCTATCAAGTCTCTAGCTAGCTCTACATTGGTCACCATGGTATTCTCTCCTATGGATTCACTTCTCTCTGACATTTACTAGTTTCAATTCCCAAGCCTTTATTGGCTCTGATACCAATTTGATGGGGAGCCCTATACCTCAAGAGCACTCTTGCTCTTCCCAAGACATATTATTTGGTCCTCTTAGGGTATTCCACTCTACCCTACTCAGGGATTTCTCCTAAACCCCTAACACCTTATAGGTCTCTCCACCAATTTCAAAATCTTCACCAACACTCTCAATTCGCCACTAGGCTTCCATGAGCTCCACACTGACCCAAATGTGTCCTAACCATTCTAGGTCTAAGGTAAGGGTGTTATTTAGGTGTTTTAACTCCTCACTGATCCATTTCATTGGATACTTTCACCTTTTTCCCCTCATTTTCAAGATTTTCTAGTTTTTAGGCCTTGTAGCCTTTTTGCCCCTTTTAGACCTCCTAGAACCCGTTTTCTTGGATTTTCTCAAAAACGGCCTTAACAACCCACAAATATTTTTTGATATTCCTTCTAGTAGCCCCCTATGCTTCAATATTTACTAGGTTTAAGGTTATGCAAGTGTCCGTATATAGTACTGTCCTCATACCCCCTATTTTTAAGGGTTTCTAGGGTTTTGGCTCCTTTTTCTAATTTTGAGGGCCTCAATGACGTCCTCAACATTCCTCCTTGCACAAACATGTCTAGAATACATGTTCCAAAACTATCCTACTCTTTATTGGCACAAACCAATCCATTTATCAGCTTTCTTTACTACTGTCCTCTCCAAGCCACTAGCCAAAATGCACTTGCACTCGCCTAGTGTTTGATGAATTCAACTCTTCCCTTGCAAACCAAGACTCCACACACATTATTTACACTATAAAAACAGTCCCCTAATTGATTCAAAGTGGCCATGGTAGCCTTTCCATGAGAATTCAAGTGGGGATCATGATTTCCAAAAACTGGCCTAAACCGGCTGTAAGGCCAAAACTCCAAAAACTTGCAAAATAGAAAACAATTGAACTAAATGGCTAATATAATGCCTCACACAGTAAATAATCGACAAAAAGGAAAGCCTCAAACCATTAGACAAGAACTTTCAATCCATCATTGACTGGATGAAGGCTCAAATGCAAATATTCACTCAAAAGTTGATGAATTCCAATCACACAATATGCTCTCCAAGTCTCAATTCATGAAAATGAACTTCCAACCTAGGTATTAGTGTTTGGATGACCTTATATACCTTTATCCCACGTGATAGGACCCTTGGGTCAGACTTAGAACAACATTAATGTTATTTTTCAACTTTTAGGCCAAATTGCCAAGGCAACATTGCCAAAATGCTCAAATTGCCAATATTTGTCTAGGAACTCATAAATTTCAAGACTCCAAGCCAAACGTACCCTAACACACTCTCAAAAACACACTTGGGACTTTATAACATAGTCCTTATTCCCTTGGTGGTTGGCTAGAATCACCTACAAGCCAAAAATCACTAAGATCTTCCAAAAGACCTTAAGGTGCTCCTGCACCATTGAAGAAGGGAGAAAAGATATATTGGACTGCAAAAGCCTTGGGAGCCTTTATATCTATCAAGAAAGACATCAAAGAAGCCCCCATTCTAAAATTTCCTAATTTTACCAAACCTTTCCAAATATTCTCATTTTCCTCATTGCACACCATACCAACTGTTATGTTACAAAAGAATGATGAAGGTTATGAGCAACCTATATCCTTCTTTAGCAAGTGACTGCAAGGGTTAGAGTTAAAGTATGATATTATGGAGAAACAAGCCTATGCATTGGTCAACACAACAAAAGCTTTCAAACCATATTTAGTTGGAGCCAAAGTAATTGCATATGTACCACGTGCAGCTATGAAAGATATCTTGGTATAGACAGAGGTGACAGGGAAAAGAAGTAGATGGATTAATAAAATCCAAGAATTTAATATGGAAATTCAGATTACCAAGTTAGAGAGGGGACATGATCTGGCTAAACTAATGGAAGAAGAAAACATTGAAGCTAACCAAATCTACAATGTCAAAAATGAGGAGGGAGCAGTTGCAAGCATTGAACATACTCCTTGGTACACAAACATAGTGTATTATCTCAGACACATGAAGTGCCCTAAAGGATTGGATGATAATTAGAGGAGAACACTAAAATTGCAAGCATCCAAGTACGTATTCATAGAAGGAGATATGTTTTGGAAAAATAGGGATTGATTGTTGTTATTTTGTTTAGATGAATCACAAGAAGAACATGTCTTGAGGGAGATTCATGAGGGAGTGTGTGGAGGTCATTATTCGGCCAAAAAAACTGCACATAATATTCTCAGGGCGGACTATTATTGGCCTAAGTTTTTTAGTGATTCCTTTTCATATGTAAGGAGGTGTGAAGCTTGCCAAAAATTCTTAGGAAAGATGAAATATCAAGGAGCCTTATCGCTTAGACCTTTACAAGTAGAAGCCCCTTTCCATGAATGGGGAATTGATTTTATTGGGGAAATATAGGAAAAATCAAGTGGAGGACATAGATGGATATTAGTGGCTACTGATTATTTCACTAAATGGGTGGAGGCAATCCCAACTAAACAAGCAACAAGAAAGGTGGTAATAAATTTCTTGATGGAGAATATCATAACCAGATTTGGTACACCAGTAAGATTGATCATAGGCAATGGGATGCATTTTAGGTCTGATGAATTTAAAAATTTCTACAACACATGGTATTATTGTTTCTTATGCTACCCCCTACCACCCACAAGCAAACGGTCAAGCAGAATCCAGTAATAAAAGTCTTTTGAAAATAATAAGAAGAATACTAGATGGGAATAAGAAGGCATGGGATTCAAAGTTGAGAATGGTTGTGTGGGTAGATAGGATTACTGTGAAGAAGGAAATTGGAAAGTCTCCATTTGAACTGGTGTATGGGACACAAGCCAAGATGCCATTGCAAAACCTTTTACAAGTTTATAATTTCATCCTTTAGGAAGATTTAGATATTCCATAACCAATGGAGGAAAGGATGGAGCAAGTTGCAGAACTTGATGAAATAAGGAGAATGGCTCAAAAGCAAAACATGTAGCTACAATCTCAAATGAAGTATCTTTTTTATAAGAAAGACAAATATAGGAAATTTTAGGTGAATGATTTGGTACTGATGTGGAATGCTAGATGTCAGAAGGGAAAGAATGGAAATTTTGAAGCCTTGTGGTTAGGTCCCTTTGTTATCATTGGCACAGGAGGGGAGGACTCTTATTATTTGCAGAACATGTCAGGTGAAGAACAAGAATTGCCAGTACATGGAAATTTTTTAAAGCATTTATTTTCTTAAAGGAAACTAGATGATTAACGATTGCTAGTGCATGGATGATTCTTAACAAACCTCTTAAACTAATCTCTTTCCATGCACAATAGTTTAGGAAATCAGAAAGGGACTAGGACTTGGTAGTACATGGACAATAATAAAATTCCCTCATTAAAAGAAAAGTTTTTTTCCATGTACAATAGTGTAGGATCATTTCCATCTCCATCATTTTTCACCTCCATATCCATTTTCATTCCATCTCCACCAGATTTCCATTTTCATATCCTTTGAAAACTTGATCTACACCCAGAGATATTCTAGATTCTTGTAGTGATTGGTAAATCACTCATCCCCAACTGGAGCTATTGTTAGAACCATCATTTTCATAAAAAATCTAAGGATTTTAATTAAAATCAAAAATTCCCACTATCATTTTCATAAAAAAATCACATTTTTTCCATCCATAAGGTTAATTTTTTCCTTTACTACTATACCGCTACCACATTGGATACCCCACATAGCCCTTAGATCATACCTCTCTACCACAACCCATTACAAAGAAGCTCATAGTAGTTGACTTGGTATAAGGAGCTAACACTATACCATGTCACCTCCACCACTATACCTCGAGGGGTCAATACATAGCCCGCGGTAGAGTAGTACACTGAAGGACATTAACAGAAGGAGGCACTGCTATATCACAGAGGGTCAAAACATAGCCCATGGTAAAGAGGTGTACTAAGGAGAAGTACTAAGAAGACACCACGATATCGTAGGAGAATAAAAGGTGACCTCTGGTAGAACGGTATATTATGTATTGAGGATACACCGCGGTACCGCAAGAGAGCCAAAGGTAATGAGTGGTAGAGAAGTACATTGAAGGGGGATAATGAAAACATAGTGCGGTATCGTAGGGGAGTGAAAAGGAACATGAAGTAGCATGGTAAATCAGTCATTGGGTCATTTAAAGCATACCAATCACATCAGTCAACATAGAAATATGAAAATGAGCTCAATACAAAAATTTGAATTGTGTGAATTTATGAGTTGAGAGTTAATGCATCTTGGTGTTAAGAAGCACAAAGTAGGTTGAGATTTTCCATGCATAACAGCTAATACCAAGTACATATGAGCTCAAAGTGTGGGAGCAAGAGGAATTCTTCAAAGTGAATTGTATCACCAAGTAAGCTCTACTCATCACTCTTTAAATTTTGTAGAAATGGCACCAAAGAAGTCTGAAGCAGGGGTGAGAAAAGATGAAGTCAAAATTAGTAAACCCTCCTTACAGTCCCCATTGCTTTCTCTATTATCTACTTTAGTTAACAAAGGACCTAAGAAGGTTTTTAGTGATTTAGCTCAAGGGTGTAGAGACCCCATTATTCCTCAGTCAGGTTTGAACCTCTACTAATATTTCTAACGAAATAGGAATGATAAGGTTCTAGCATCAAACCTATGGACCCTTGATTTAGCTAAACTAATTATTCCAAATATTTTCATTTTTATTGAGATGATTAAAGCAATCATGTCCCATAGCTATCATGCCCCAACAAAAATTTCTAGGCTTTCAGATGATGGGTGCCTAGTTGATGTCTCAAGGGAGGCTTTTATAAAGTGTTTTAACCTAAATGAGCAAGTTGTAATAGAGGTAAATTTAGTGAACCTAAAGCAAGAGTACAAGAGGCTGAGAAGAAAATATATAAGTGATGAGATCCCCCTACATATGAAGAGGGGTGATAATAATAGAGTATTCCCCATTCCTTCCTAAAAAATGGAGCCTTTCCCAATTTCATATTTTCAGGTTTATTTCAAAAACACTTATCATGCATTATGTCAAATATTCAAGATAGATGCAAAACGAAGTATGTCAGCGGGATTAATGAGGATGGCCATGATTATTCAACAAGCTGATTCAAATGTAGAATTTGATTTTGCATCTGTAATTAAAGAGAAAATATATGAAGGTTTGTTATAGCTTATAGAGGCTAAGGCTCCCATTTCATTTAGAAAATATTATTTATTGTGTCATTTAATCTTATACCAGAAAGAAATGAAATGGACTAGAAGAATGAAGTTGTGTACACAAGAGAATTGAGTAAGACTCCCTATACAAAATTGGTGTTATGTATGGGATAGTGGATGTACAAAATATGATTTTTTTTGTGTTTTGAGATGACTTTGTTGTTAGATTGATAGTTTCCCTTGCTTACTCAACACCAAGGTTACTTTAATCTTTGATGAATATAATGAGGCTTGTACAGTATAAGCCAAACCTTGGATGTACTCATAACTATGTTGATTGGTTCTTTATGCCACAACACACTCTTATCAGAGTATATGGCTACAATCAAGCACCAGATATCTTTCCCAAATTTGTACCTGCAAGGGTGTGTTTTCTAGAATTCATGTGGCAGATGCTCTGGATGGAGCATGATTTGATGAGGAATCAGAGAAAAGGAACTTTTTTGCTTGGCTTATCAGTATTTGAGGAGTTGGCTATTGGATCTGATATGCTAGAAGAATTGCAAAGGTTCATGAGGGTTAATTATCCCCTCAATTCTGGAAAGAAGAGAGTGTGTGACCTAAAGGGTCATATTAATATGATTATAAGGACCTTGATGACAAAGAGGGCCATATCTCATGAATTTGACCCTGAGGAGGATTTCATAAGGAACTTGGTATACTTTTCTAATGTACTGTAGATAAGGAAAAGGTGGATAATAATGATGAAGTGGGAAAATCAAAAGAAAGAGAATGATAGAAGCTTTCAAGGGATTTTTGCTGATGAACCTAACCCCCTGAAGAGAATGCAAATGATTCTTGATAAGTTTGATGAATTATAAAAAAGTTCTATGATGAGGGGTTGATTCCACTTCCCACACCTCACCAACCATATCATGAAGAATCCACCTTACAAACACCACCTTCATGACCTATACATCTATCCCCTCCATCTCCCACTCATGAACCATAGGCCAAGAGACAAAAGACCAAGTCATTGGTTGATTATGGCTCAAGTGATCAGGAAGAAGAAGAAGCGGTCATAGCTCTAACTAAAATGAAGAAGCAATCAAAGCAACAAAAAATTCAAGAGCCTCATGATCCAAAGATCAGGCTTTCAGATGAAGGATCAGATGAAATTTAGGAGAATGAGAGGGTAGTGGTCTCTCTAAAGTTTATGGAAGATGATGGTTTCATCCATACTAATGAATTTAAGGAGTTTTGGATTAAGATGAAGATGGAAAAGTTTGATGAAAGATTGAAAATCAATCTTATAGGAGTTGATGAATCAAAGCAGGTTGAAATCTAAGCTCAAACATTTGTAGAATTAAATGTTGATAGCATCAATGTCACCCCCAGGAGGCAAGAGAACTAGTATTAAAAAGTGATATATTGATTATACTAGGGATGGAGCTATCCAAGTTGTGTTTCTTTTAGATCAAATTAGAGCATAGGATGATCCAATGTTAGTAGGAGAGTTTGATGTAGAGGAAGGTGTTTTAGGAATAGGGTACAAACCTACTACCCAAACTCTTGCTTTGTGGAAAAAATAAAAGAACACAAGGAAGCCTCAACTATTGGATGTAGTGTAGGAAATGAGGGGGTTAGCTATGTGAGAACGATGAAGGACACAACTCCCACAAAAGATACAACTATAACCATGCATTCTTCAATGTTCACTAAAGATGTGGTAGAAAATATGGAAAAGAAGATCAATGAATATGAGAAGAGATTAAAATTGTTAAATGATGAAGTGAAAAAATTATTTATTGAGAATGTGAAGCTGAAGCAACAGTTGTAGTAGGCTACCATAGTGATAGGGGATAAATTAGTTGTTTATCACCCACCTATCCAAGCAAAAGATCGACAAATTCAACAATTGAAGGATGAAATTGCTAAACTGAAGAAACATAACAAGGAGGATGTCAAGCAACATGTCATGGAGATTCTAAGAAAGATATTGAAGCATAGAATCAGGATATTAAAGGAGAAGATAGGTGGATTATATGAAAGCTTTAGAAATTTGATTAAATCTTTGGAATAAATAAATGCTAACTCCCCTATCCTTGAAGAGCTCCAGAAGAGGTGGCAACGAACCTATCACATATTGACTACTCTATGCAAAGCCACACAAAGGTATCCAGATACCCCACCAAGACTCAAACTAACACAGGAAACGGTAAAGGATGTAATTGAGGAGTATAAGTATTTGATAGATATGAGGAAGAAAGTGGAGAATAGGAGGATTTAATTTGACTCCATTAAATGCCTCTTTAGCCCATCAATATTCAAAGATGATAATCTGATAAAGGGAATGGATGAGTGGAAAGAAGAATTTGATTAGATAGTTCCAAAAGGCTTGACACATGTACAAGATGATCGGGAGATCAATCCTGAAAAATTCAATACTTTACTTGATGGGATTATCACATTGGACAGTGGATGTTAGAAATCTCCTGGACAATAGATGGAAAATTCATCTCACAAATTTCACATTTGCACAAGAATTCAAATGGCCAAGTGATCTAACAATTAATAAGTGACAAGAGAAGTATTTGGGATCTAATGAAGATTGATTGCAAGTATCACAAGGATAAAATATCACATAGTAAAGGCTTTCAATAGGTCTTAGGTGACCAGGGGCCTTTATTTGAAGATTAATGGATTAACACACATGCTTGTTGTTAAGTTTTTTAGTTATGTTAGTTTCAAAATTATGTTTTTTCATCAAAAGACATGTCCTTTGGTTTGAAGATTGTTGCCTCTCATATAAATAAGAGATACCAAGACCAAAAGAGAGTATTAGATCAGGGATAGGAGAAAGGAATAGGCCAATAGGGATAGATATAATGCTTACATTTCAAAATATCATGATGCATGTATAAATTTTGAAGAAGTCAACGAAGGATATCTAATTTTGTGGCCTAATCTTGGTATCAACTGTTTGTTGGAATTATTTAATTATTTGGTTTTCTCCACTTTAATGCTTCTTTGTTATTTAAATTGATATATCAAGTATATACTCAATTTATTAGTGCAAATTTATTGTATTTGTGTGATGTGATTAGTTGGTTTCCCCAAAGGAATTAAACATCCTTTTAAGAAATCACAGTAATCTAGAAGTGTTAATGGGATTAATAAGAATAGCCACATAGTTAGGATTGTTGATCTATCTCCAATCTAGTGTTATTTGTGTCCTTGCATAATTTACTCAATTGGTTCCTTCAAGTAAAGATTAAATCCTTTTGATAATTTATAAGTGCTTGTTTGTGTCATTTGGACTTGTAAGCATAGGTTTTCAATCATTTACCTACACGTTTATACAAGTTATAAACCAATATTAATGTTCCAAATAGTTTGAGTTATTGCCATTGTAGGTCACATATTCTAGATCTTTATTGGACTCCATCTACCTAACAAGGCACTAATCTTATCCATCTTATTATTTAGTATTAGCCAATTCATCTTCAAAACTTTACATCTGTGAACATAACATATTCATAGCTCCACCTTGATAATGCTTACACAATTTATACCAAATAGGTCTACATCTCTCCACTCCTAATTTCCATTGTGGATAGATTGCTTAAATAAGTAACACACAATTTACGTCTGCTCCATTTGTAAAGGTATACCCCCCTAGGTCTGGAAGAGCCTGAAGAGAAGAAGATTCAATTTCATTAATTGGTCTTGTTCATTAGCCAAAAATGTATCAAGAGCTTGGAAACCTTTTGCGGTTTCTTAACCAGCATTTTCGAGAACTAACAGATACAATGTGATAAATTGAATTGTATCAAAGAGGGGGAAAATGTAGACACTATAAATTTCCCTAGGTATGCGACTGTATTAAATCCCCTTTCATACTTAATAATTAAATAATTTTAATTATTTAGGGATGAACCCACAATAATGGGTTACAATTATTTAAGCAAAGAGAAATGAGAAATGCACACAAAAAAATCAATTAAGTGGTTCGAATGAAGGGGGGCTTCGAATGAACCCCCTATCGCTTCATGAGAATTCTTTAAAGTTTTAAAATTCAAAGAAAGAAAGGCTTCGTACGAACCACTCCTTCGCTCGAATGACCTAATTTTCTCCTCCAATTTTAGAGAACGCCCTTATTTCTCCCTCTAAAAGTTTAGAGACAAATTCATTTTGGTCTTTTTTGTAGGTAGATCATTTTCACAGGAATTCTTTTTGGCGGGCGAGGTTGCTTTCACAAGATTTCTAGCAAACAATGCAGGTCATTTCTGGTGCTTTCACTATCTAGGCATTTATGCAATGGGCATGCATGGAGGTAAGACTGGCTGTGAGATTGTGAAATAGAACAAAATTTTGGCACTTTTACACAATATACGTGTGGTTATTCATGTGTGTGATAGAAAATTTGTGGCGCTTTCATTTCTAGCTACAATTTATCAATGATTTTTCACATTTAGATTAGTCTTTGCTAAAAGTTACTTGTATAGTTATTATTTTATTTTTGTAGAGTTGTAGACCAAAAAATAATTTATATTGGGAAAATGTTGCTTAGTTGGAAGTGTAGGTAGATAAGTAGACCTATTTGTAGCCCTGCCAAAAATTTAAATTAGCATCCTCTACCTCAAGTCTTAATCTGATTTACACTTAATCTAGGAAAAATAGAAAACCCTCCTTGGAGTAAATCGTTCCTCAGTAGTTGATTCCTATTCCTCATTGTTGATGGCCTTAGGTGCTGTTGTAAGCCATCCCTTTATGTGCTTGTTACACATAATTTCTTGTTGATGATAGATTGGAGAAAACCCCACTTGCTGGTGTTTCTCTTACTAGGGTTTGTGACTACAACTATGTCTATCCATTCATGCATTGAAATTTTTTTCTTTGATCTTAATTAATTGTCATTGTTCCAAGCTCTATTTTCCAATGACTCTCAATGTACATAGAACTCATTATAAATAGCTCTAAGCTATGTATTTGACTCAAATGTCTCCATGCGGTGTCTAGCAGTCTAATTTGGCCTATATGATGCCCACATTATACCCTCAAGATATAGGGATGAGACCATCTCTACTGTGACTCAACTGATAAGGTGAAGAAACTCTCACGTTCATGGTGCAAAACCAAGAAGAAAGAGAAATCAATATCACATCAAAAAACAAATAAAAAATGAACTTTATCTATATCTATTCTATTCCAAATAAATGATATAAAACATAAACATAAAATCACCTAGGTCTTTGGCCTACCAAATTTTTCTCATAACTTCCATTTGCAATGCTAGGACTAGTGTGTGCTATAAATGTGGGACCTATAGGAGTACATGTATTGCTAGACTCACCTCACTCCATCTATCTAGGAGGTACAACTATTGGAGAGCATACTCTCGATTATACCCTTGGCCTGTCCTCCTCGATTTTATACTCCACATCCAAACCTTAAGCATCAAGATCCCCTTTAGGGGCATCCTTGAAAGGAATGATTGTTGGATAAAAACTTCACTAGTCGGTGTACCCCTATAAAACATTGACATCATCCACATCCAAAAATAGATGATCGTTCTCTCCTTTACTACTTAAGTCACTCAAAATGACCTTAGTGATTGTTGGATGAGAGAGGTGTCTAGCTCTAATGGTAATGTGATGTGAATGCACATAAGTGGTATTATCGATGGCACTTTCCATACTAGTCCAAACTACCTCATCAATCACATGTACTTAAATTACATGATGATATAGTCATAGTGACCAATAAGTAGGTGATCTTGTTGGATACAAGCCATCTATCTACCAAAATCATCCCATGCTCTCATTCCTCTATATGGCTACTATATAATCTCTATGTTGTACAAGTGATCAAAAGATTATCTCCAAAATAGTAAATCTTAGAAACTCTAATATCAAATTAGTGGGTATTATTGTGGTCATGGTGCATCCGAATAAATTTTCCTTGGGTAATTGATATATCTTATACACATGATGTTCTTGAATTCTCATACCTAAAGTAATGTGGAGTTCATGAGTATTTTCCCCTCATGATGTGCAAATCTACCAAGGTCTTAGTAAAGGTGAGCAAGCATACTCTGCTCCAATACAAAAATAGTATTTCACTCCTCCATGGCCTTGATTATGTGCATGAGGCCCACATGCAAATGCATGCCTTGACCATCAATAGTCATTATCATGGATACTATAGTGATCAATATCCTCCTAGTTAGGGGAATAGGTATTGACCCTTGCTCAAGTCACCACATAAGAAATGATCAATATTGTAACTCATGATGAATCATGCAAGTGTATATCACTATCCCTCCTATATAGTGACTAATTCTCTCTCATCCTCAATAGTAATGCAATAACCATGGACTAGGAATCTAAGAATGTGTTATACATCCACATGAATAATAGTCATCTCCCCTATTAGGAGATGAAAGGTGGATGTATCCAAATTCCATTGATCCATCAATCCCAAGAGCATCATGTGGTGCAATCACATCTCTAAGAGTATGAATACCAAATAAAGGACTAATCATCTATAAAAAACCTACTCCTTCCTTGATAGAGTCTCCAATCAACTCATGAGTAGTGTAAAAACAAATCCTCTACCATTCTCTCACATAGTTGGAAGTGGCTAAAAGTAATCAAAATAATTATATATCATTCTACTGCTAACACCCTAGCATTCTAAAATGTCCAAAAACTTAGAATAAAGTATTTTTTCCTAAAGGCTAGTATGCCCTTGAACACTAGCACCCTTTGTGGATGATCGTGCATCCCTTAGAAGTTAGCAAACAAGGAGGATGTCTACATGAATATCAGACTCATGTTCAACATCTGAATGCTAGTGTGCTCATCAGATTCCAATATGCATCATAGGGTTTACAAGGGCCAAAATATTAAAAATTTCAAAAATCAATAGAAAATTTACCTACCTCTTATTTCACCATACTGTTCTCGGCTCCCTCTTGGAGCTCACCTAGTCTTGGTCATGAAAAATCTTGTCAGTGAGGAATTTTAACTGCAAGATCACTCTAAACTCTATGAAAACATGAGACACATATTCACCTTCTCTCTTCTCAAAATTTATTTTAGATCTTATTTTTCATAACATTTTTCCTTGCATGATAGTTTCTTCTGATTTAAAAAATTAACGCATTTCAATTTTGAAAGATATTTTTGAATGCTAACAATAAACCTTGTAGTATTTAATATTGAATACTATGGAGCTTCACTAAACTCAAATCTAGATGTTGAACATAGGTTTTCATTGATGTCAAAGGTGTGATTTCTAAGGGGTAATGCTATATGAACAGTCAATTTTATAGTACTTGAATTATCATTATTGATTGGTGGAAAAATGGATACATTGAGATATCACTCTTTCTCCACTAATCATTCAAAGATGTCATATGAATCCCAATTGGATTGACTAACAACCTCACAATGTGAGTCAATTCACAATGAGGAGGACCTAGTAGGGGGTTCTTTCAACTCTTAGGGAGATTGTTGTATTCAATTGTAGTTACCATTTTGTGTATGGATTAGTCTCTTAAACTTGATAGTTAAGGAGAATGATAGGGTTAACAAGTCATATTTACCTTAGTTTTGTTTTATTGAATGAAGGATTCATTATCATTCTGGCAGAGTTATTTATTAGTATTGTTAAAGAGATATATATTCTAATTTTTTGGAATCAGTGATTTCAAAATGAGAAAAATCTATATTTCAAAATTCATGATGTACACTCTTGTTTACTTTCACAGTCTCACTCTCTATGCAATTAAATCTTAAGATGGTTTTAAATGTAAAAATCATCAGTTATTTGTCTTCCTTTTTTTGAATTTTACTGCATTTTTGGGTTCCTGATATTTTCTAGGTTTTTCTCCAATAATATCTCGGGAATTGAAAATATCCTTATCTTTTGGTATGCAGAGAAATTCCTGAGAAAGTTTGTATCTATGTGAGTCTAAACATCACAATTCTAAATTAGTAGTTTTTGCTAATTATTATTTATTGGTAATAATTGATAGTTGATTCAATTCCTTTTATGTTCTCTTTCCCTAGGTGACCCTTCTTTGGCATATTGGTTCTATTTGAAAAGTTAATCATTTGCAATTTACATTTCATCATGTTGATGATGGATCAAGAGTGTGATTTAAAATTTTGATGCAAAATCACCTATACATTTTTTCCAAAAGATTTTTTTATATATTATTAGATTCTGAAAATCTTATGTTTACAATCTCATTTTTTTAATATCAATGTTTTTACTTGCAATAAGACCAACATTCACTTTAAAAAAGGGAAATTTCTCTAGCTTGGTGATTAATGGCCATCTCTTTGTTATTTTTTCAATTAAATGCACCACTCTCAGAAGGAGGCCATTGTAATTTATTTTGTTGCAGTGCTACACCCCTATTGAGCATCCTATGTCATTGTCAAAGTCTATTCAAATGTTCATAGGTGGTTACCTCTTACAGAATTCTCATCGTTATTGTCAATTGTCTCATGACTTGTCATTGTAAATGTCTTTCATCTTTCCCATAATGAGTCTACAACTGAAAACCTTTTTGTAAAAATGTGTAAGAATTTAAAAATTCCTAAGTTTCTTTCTTATCTAAATCAAGTTTTGAAAAATGACAATATAAAAGGCACACTTAGCTTGTCTTTTAGCCATCTTTTTTACCTCTAAGCACTAAAATTTGTGTAACATATGCCTTACTCATCTCATTCACATTGTTTTATATTGCTGAAAGTTTACCAAATTTACAAAAATATATGCCAAAAGGGAAATCCACCATATAAATTAAAATATCAAGAAGAAAACAGTCTTGCTTAGGACTCCAAATAGAGAACCAAAACCTGAGCATATAAATAATTGAAATAGGCCACCAAATGGCAGCCTAAGTACAACTAGATGCATCATTCTAGAACAAGTTATAGACTGTCAGATTGATCCAAAAAAAATTGGTAAGAACCTTTACAGTCAACACTATTCTTTAGTACAATTTTTTAAAAGTAGTTTTGACAATGTCTTTAACATGATTCTCAAACCAGGTGTGATCAATTAGAATTTCAATCTCAATTATGGTGTTATTGGTTGCATGATCCACAAATGACTCAATCAGCCTATCTTCTTGATCTTTAAGAGCTCCATTAGCATTAGCAACCTGAACTAGGGCAACATTCAAGATGGAATCCAAATTAGTAGAGGTTAGTAGGTCACCTTCCTCATAATTTTTATCACCAGACATACTCCTAGGCAAGACAGGAATAGGATGATCACCAACATCCAACTGGTCAGTATTAGACCAACCCATTAAATGACCAAGTTTAGGGATGGGATCAGAGGGCACTAGTGACTAGATAGTCTTTATGGATTGCAATGGAACCTTAAGCAAGAACTTTAGTGAATTCCTTTGGAACTTTTAGCATCATAGATCCCTACAATACAACAGCAGAAAGGTTGAACTCACAACTAAAGGCCTTAAGTGACCTCCCTCATTTGTAAAAAAACTCATTATTCTTGCTTTCTTAAAAACCAGAACACCTTAGAAGAAAGTAGAGACAACAAGCCACAATTTCCTATTAAATTTGTGCAACTTTTTAACAAAACTAATAGATCCAAACTAGATATCAAAACAAGAAATGTATTCCTTATCAGCACACAAGTCTCACCCAGGGTGAACCCATAATAATGGGTTACAATTATTTAGGTGAAGAGAAATAAAAAATGCACACAAAAAAATCAATTAGGTGGTTCAAATGAAAGGGGGCTTCGAATGAACCCCTATCGCTCATGAGGTTTTTCTAAAATTTTAAAATCCAAAGAAAAAATAGGCTTCGTACAAACCAGCCCTTCACTCGAATGCCCTAATTTTTTCCTCCAGTTTTAGAGAATGCCCTATTTTTCTCTCTAAAATTTTAGAAACGAGATTCATCAGGTCTTTTTCATGGGTAGGTCATTTTCAGAGGATTTCTTTTTGGCAGGCAAGGTTTCTTTTAGAGGATTTCTTTTTGGCGGGCAAGGTTGCTTTCACAGGATTTCCAGCAAATAGTGTAGGTCATTCTAGCACTTTCACTAACTGTGCATTTATGCAATGGACATGCATAGACGTAAGACTGGTTGTGAGATTGTGAAATAGAACAAAATTCTGGCAGACAATTTTTGGCACTTTCATTTCTAGCTATAGTTTATCAATGAGTTTTCACATTTAGATTAGTCTTTACTGAAAGTTACTCGTACGGTTTGTATTTTATTTCTGTAGAGTTGTAGACCAAAAAATAATGTTAAAGATAGGTTGCTCAGATATTCATATATCCTTTTCATTTCTATACAGTTTTTATTTTATTTATGTAGTGTGGATGAGATATTCACTTCTCATTACTATAAATCATATATCCTTTTTAGATTTGATCTATCCAAACCAAAACCATACATGTTTCAATAAACATTGTTAAGAGGTTTAGTTTTGCAAGAATTTTAGTCTAAATGTTAAAGATAGGTTGCTCAGAAGTGGAAAACATGGATTAAAGCCCTCATCAAGTCACAAAGTTCTTTTGACTCAAAACTAGAGTCTTGGTTTGCCATATAGGAACAGTAGAAGATTAGATCCTATAAGAGCAATTGAGGCTATATAGTTTCATATGTAATTTGTCATAGTGTCATAGAAAACATAACAATTATTACCATGTGCTATTTCCATTATGCTCATTAATGTATATTCAGATGTACAATTTCAACAACTAATACATTGATAATCAGACATGGTATGAAGTTATAATGGCCTACGATTGTTATCAAGATCAATGGATTCTATGAGAGAAGATGAGAATTCTCTAGTCATTTCATTTCCCAATTCAAATAGCAAAAAAACTTCTTCAAGAAAAATATTTCAAGAAGATGTTGTAGCAGACCAACAACTACAAGCCTGCAGCCATATGTTGCACCTTACTATATCTACCACCTGGCTTCCCACAGCAATCGCAGGTCATTTGAATGACAAAATACCACATAGTTATTGTAAATCATCTGTTTAAGATAGATACTACTTGGTAACAAATGCCAATGATTTAGCATAATTAAGAAGAAAAACTTTCCAACTATGAAAAAACATAGCTAGAAGGTTTGCATCATGATATTACAAGTATTTCTAGCAAACTCTACAGAAATAGAGCGTCCCCTATTTTCTGTCATACTAAACATATTACTATCATTAGATGTTATCATGTTAAAACTGCCAGTTGGTCTAGCACAATTGATATCATTATCAACATCATCCTACCACATTTCAGGCATAATGTAATTAGTAGAGATGAAACAATACAGCTATAAAAATGCCATACATGGTGCTCACTTAAACCAGTAGATTCCCACGTGATTGTTCTGTGCAAGCTAAGACCAATGGGCCCTTACCCATAGACAACCTACAAATACTTGAATAAATCATTAAAGAATATAAACAAGATTCAACACCACTGTGGTGATGTACTGAAACAAATCCAGAAAATACATCTTTACTAATTTATCAAAGATAAATCATTATATGATAAGAATGAGCACATCATATACTTCTCATATCTGATTTGTTCTATTTCCTTCTGAGATGAATCACAGTTTTTGTATTAGAGAAGTGTTAGCATGGTAGATTCCTCCAACCCATCTCATATCATGTGCTCAGTTAACTAGAACTTAGTATGCAGGTATGTAATACTTTGGCTATAGTTAACTGAGAGCGCAGTCCAGTGGTGTGAAAGTTATTGCAATTGAACATGTTAGAGTGGGCATTGCCTGTAATCTTATTGGCATGAAGTTGCTTGCAGCCACATATGTGTGATACCAAGTTGGGTTTAACAAGGGAGTTTGGCTACCCAGGAATCTTGGTGAATGACATGATACTGAATGTGTTGGAGGCATGAGATAAGGGCACAAAGTTCTATTATGTTGTACTTCTAATTTTTCATATGCTGGAGTACTATGAGATTCCAATTAGTGAGCAATATGAACGTGGTAATACATGCAAACACATATTTTTCTTTGATTTCAACGTTGTACTCTACCTCTCCACTTGACATTGCCAACCATGGGAAGATGATGGAAAAATGGAAGAAGGCCCTTGTGTTGCAATGTGCTTGATATTACTGCAGTTTACTAGAGCTTTTGATAGAGTTCCCTCATGTTACTTTTAAGTTTATTGGCAGCTCTGCTATGCCATCTGCCTTGATGGAGGATGGAATTGCTAGCTCTCACAATTTCCTATTTTCCTAGATGAGTTGTATTGGGGTATAATGACTCTAAATGGATGGCACCCCAGTTGATGCAACTATATTGTTGATCTACCCTATGTCAACCAATGGCCATGCACATAAAAATTTGGAGACATTCTTATTGCATACACATGAAAATTGGAGTCATTTGCATTGGGGCAAAGCACCTATAAAACTCCACAAATGTATTTGACGAAGTAGAGAATGAATGAATGAAAATACAAAGGTTCTATCAAATTGTGATCTATACATGCCTTAGTTTAATTAATTTTTGTCATTATGTGTTAACCATAGTAACAAGACTTGGACTTGGCGCGGACTCGGCAAGGGTGACTTGACTCGGGACTTGACGCTCGGACTTGGCGTAGACTCGACAAAATGGAAAACCCAAGAAATTTAGAGATTTTTAAGGATTTAAAACTTGTAATGTCATCCTATAAAAAGAGGAAAATTATGCCCTTAAATATTTACCTAGTTGTAATGTCATCCTACTATCTTTGCACATTTGACGTGCAAAGAGTTCTCCTTGTGCAGTAGGAAAGGCATCTATCTCATGGACTATTTGTTGTGTAATTCTTGACTTACCTTCCTCACTGTTTTCAAATCATGAGATGCTCTATAAGTACTTTCTTTTTTCACCACATTCTTAAATCTTTTGATCTCAATCATAGATTTATAGAAATAATCTGGTTCCTTGGCCTTGTGAGAGCTCCCTTTGTTCGAGATAAAAGAATTGTTCTTTTATTTGTTCTCCACATCTTGATATGACATTATTGAGTTGAACTCATAGAATGACCGACATCAAGTTTGTTATAAGTATGCTTGTCTTGCCAAAGAAAATCACTGTTGCACAACCCAATATCTCAATAGTAGGAAGCTTGCACATAATTACATTCATCATTGTCAACTTATAAGTCCCTAGTGTCAAAGTACAAACAGAACAAAGTACAAAGTATTTGAACAAGAAAAGGAAATTTCATAGATAGCACTAAAAACAACATTTGGAAGGTACCCCAAAAGATATTGGGCATACAAAATGATCTAGAAATGAGGTAAAATTCTTCCAAGACTCACGAGCTGAATATACTTAGCAAGTACTCACCAAGCTTCTCACCTAGAAACTCATAGTTACTCACACATTCATGTGAAGAACTCATCAACTACATGAATATATTAGTCGTAGCTTTGAACACTTGAAAATCCCTCAGTTTTTCACTTTTCTGCTGATTATTGTTGTACTTAGCTCTTGTAACACATTTTTAATCAATTTTAGTTGCCTTTAAGTCATCATTGAAGAATTTGAAGAATTTCTTAACTAGATTTCCAAGTTATGTGATCGGGTTTTTTATTTGTTCTATGCTTTTATTGTTTTTCCTTACTATTTGTTCTATTCTAGGGTTCAATCTTTCACTTTATAGAAGAGAAGTTCATTCATATTGATTGTACCTGATTGGTTATAGTGGAGTTTGGAGAGTATTTAATCATCCAAGTTTTCCCCCTTTTGGGTTTCTCTAGTCCAAATCTTGTGTTTTGTTTCTATTTATCTACTTACTTTTGCTTTGGTTTTGGTACTGTATTTTTCTTTTGCATTCAATTGAAAGATGTTTGGAGTAGCTAGAATTAGAAATCCATAATTGGTGAGTTGTTTAAGAATATCTAGAGCAGTTTATGGGTCAGATTTGCATCAAAGCAGATTTCTTACTATCAGGTTTACAATTTATCCCAACTAAGACAGGTTGGGGCTTGATGACTTTCTAATAGTGTTCATAATGTCTGTAACTTTATTTTTAGATTTCTTGTGGATAATCTAAATAATGCTAATTTAAGAAATTTATGACTTTTCCTTCTATTTAGAAAGTCAAATTTTCTTAAGTTTTGGGTATTAATAAGGAATTGCATGAAATTAGTTATAGAAAGAAGATCATTATAAAATGTACCTATTGGTCTTCACCTCCATTATGTTGGACTAAAGTAAAATTTGATTGTGATTTGTTCACTTAATTTTAAACACTAGGATGTTTAAAGTAATGTATTTTTTTGGACAAATCAGGGACTGATGTGGCAACTCAGGAACCACCACTTGTGGGTATATTTGCCTATACAGACGAGGAGATCCATAAATTGGATTGTATTCTAGCTGATCCCACCACCATAGGGGTTTACAAGGATACATGTGTGTCAATGCTAAGTATCTTAAAGAAGATTATACAAAAATTTCACACCACAAATGCTTATTCTGCTGACACTATAGCGGCTATTCTTACCGAGATGCAGCATGAGATTAGTGGTGAGGTTTCTCTTGTAGTTGTTCAGCTGCAAGTCCCCAAAGATACCCTCAAAGAAAAATGTTTTCCATATTACGTTGGTAAATCCAAGGTTAAGGGATATCAGACGACTCGATGTGTTGATCCTTAGATGCCCCCTTTGATATACCCAAGCTTTCTTGCAGCATTTGGTCGTTATCCAAGTAATGGAAAACGACCAAATTCCTTTATACTTTGCACAACAGTTGTATGTTGAGGTTCATTTGGGCCTCAACATCAACTACTTGGACCTACCATAATATTACGGTCAGGGGCATGGTAGGGTTACTGACAGGGAGGCTTTTCGTCGACCAAATCAACAACCTCAATCTTGTTGGAATTTGGTTGGGGAGAGATTGCTTGCTATCTCCCAAACCCTAGCACATATTGTAGAGTAGGTTGTCATTTCTTCCCAAAGGGAAGCAATTGATGGTGTTGGTGATATAGTTGTTGCTACATCTACGATATCTACTAATCATGTGGGGAGATATTTGATGAGTCATTCTGCATGATCTAGACCATTGGATCATGGTATTGATCCTTATTCTATGGCGGGTTTCCTTTCACCCTCAGACATAGATGGTCTCAAAGGAGAGCAGATGCTTTAGAGTATAGCTCATTGTTTGTCAGATGACCTATTGGAGGCATACAGTTTCATTTCAGCAGAGCTTGGGATCCCGATAAATGAGGTTAGAGGACATATGATTCAAGCCCATTCACATCTAGGATCCAGCCAGGCTACAGGTCCTTCACATCATTCTCATCATTTTGGCAGCACTGCACATTTGTCAAATCCAGCTACAGATCATTGAGCTATTGGAGACGAGGGTACACCTACTGGTCCTTCTAGGAGTGTTCGACATCATGCATCCTAGGGCTTAGATTTAGTTGAAGATCAGTTGCAGATAGGATTTTCAAGTTTTGTGGATATGCTGGTACATGGAGAAATGCCATCGATGCCATCTCACCTAGTTAGTCCACTACACCCGTCAATATTGGAGCTAGCCAAGGAGACCAGTGATACAACCGAGTTGACAGATAGGGTCATTGCAGTAGATCCTCCACCACCAAATACAGAGGTATGTATGTGTGTACACACATGCACAATTTAAACTTGTTTAAACTTTAATATTACTTGTTTTACTTAAATGGTAGATAGTCCTAATGTACACATTTATGTTATATATATATTGTAGAGGGAGTTAGCTCATGTTACATGAGTCTGAGGATGGACCATGTACGTAGGCATAATTTGGTTGATGTGACTAATGTTAGTGGATAGGTGAGTTTAAGTTTTTAAATCATGTACCCATGTATATATATAATTTGTACACATGTATATAGATATTTAACATTATTCCAATTTGGCATAATGTAATTAGATTGTGTACATGTCTTGTACTATCTCCAGGGCTCGGTGCATCCATCAGAGCATGATTCTCACTCAGAGGGTCACTCAATTCGAGTCGGCATGACAACTCTAGTGGAGCCTAAGTTAATTAATAGGTAAACAAGTTGTTGGTACAAAATGCAATGTTTATTTTATGTTTTCACAATAGCTGCTCAAAATTTTGAATGAAACATGTTGGTAATTTATCTTGATTCTAACTCTTTGGCACATTTCTTTTTCTAGGCTCTATGTACGAGGAGTCATTCTTGGGTACAAAAGGTAAATTTGCTAAGATTCTACTTTTTATGTGTCTCTTGAGATTGCTTAAGGTATGTTCAAATAGTTTGCAAAAGTTTTCTATGATGGCCTAACTTCTTGAATAACTTGTGAAAACTTGAAATAAGTCATGATTACTTGGGATTAATGGAAGGTTTGTTGAGTGTAATGCTACTATGATATGATATGTTCAGATACCAATTTGTAATCACTACTCTTCCTAGTTTATATACATACATATTATATACCATATGCTTTGATACAAATGTGTACAACCTTCATGGTGCCATTAACTGAAAACTCATGAAATGCTTT
Source organism: Sequoia sempervirens (assembly GCA_007258455.2). NCBI lineage: Eukaryota > Viridiplantae > Streptophyta > Pinopsida > Cupressales > Cupressaceae > Sequoia > Sequoia sempervirens. Next base: position 130,412,135 of record VDFB02270651.1, read on the forward strand.
ACATCACTGACCTTTATGCTTGCATTGTATTATTTTTCCCCTGTGACTGCACTTTGTGGTCATTATCAACTCTTGATGTTCTTCCTCCTCTTCAATTTCAATGTATCCTTTCTGATCACCTTGCTTCACTTTGCAAAGACATAATTTTGATTTTGTAGACATTAATCCAATGAAAAAAAGGCTTGGATGCTATAGATGTTTCAAGTAAATAGTGTAACATCTTCAACTATCAAGGACCTTGATGAGATCACAGTCATTAAAGAAGATTATCATTTGGACTGTACATTACATCATAGTCATGAAGAATGTCAAGGCTGACACAAAGACATTACCTTACCTTTTAGCCATTGGCCATTTAAAATGAAAAGAGTTTTCCTTTAAGCATATAATATATATGACTCATTCACCATCTTTAACAGTCCATGACTGTCCTTATACTCTCATTGTTACCCTCATCAATTGTCTTTAGTTTTCCATGCATAAGGATTGACAACACCTTAATCAAGACTGTCTTGCATAGCTTCTACTGCTCAGATCATTGTAGACTGTCTTCTAACCTCTGATGATATGAGACAACCCCTGCTTAACTGCCTCTTTGGTATGCAGCCTCCATGAAACTAATGCCAAAGTCATCTTGCACAGTCCATTACCTTTTCACTGTGCTCTGTGTATGATTAGACTATCATGTTGTTGCTTCCTTCGGTTGCCTTTATATGCATCATAAATAACCCTTTACACCTGGCGGCTGGGTTAAGACTTCAACTTCCTTATCTAATTCAACCTTCTTGGCCTTAGCATTGGCATGCTTCTCATTCATGAACATTGGTGAGGACTGTCCCTATATTCTCATGGAGATTGTCCTCTAATTGACAATAATGTATAATAGACAAACTCAGATCTGCTAGCGTTTCTTTAAACTACTCTTGGATATGCTTGTATTGCAAAGAATGTAACCCAATAATGAGGACAGCAGATGAAAAATCTTCATCTCCTTCCTCCTCTGATGCGTCTGTCATTTCTATTTCATTGTCTTGAATGGCCTTCAATATACTATCTTACTTCAACTTGAAACTACTATCCCTTGATCACTATCATGCACTTGAAATACTTGAATTTCGTAGCTATGACCTTTCCTCTATATCCTTTTGATCTGCCAAAATAAAAGTCTTCCTTTTTTTTAAAGGATCCTACTACTGTCAACAAGGAAACTCTTATGGTAAACCATAGTAAATCCCCTATTAAGATTGTGAAAAGCCTTGTCAAGAAAACAATAGTAAGGTAGTCATAGGCCAATAATCATAGTCATCATGAGCTCTAGAAGTTAGTCTATAGAAGTGTAGATATTGTCTTATAAAGAACAACATTACAATGGTAAGGGAAACAATCTAGATGAAGAAAATGACCTTGGTAATCAAGCACATGGCAGCCAATGAAAAATATTGAAGAGGGCAGTCATGTATAGGGTTTTAAGGAGACAAGTTGCTCTCGCCATTGGATAGCTTGATAGAGCTTGGAAGGCAATATGGTGATCTTGAGAGTAATTTAGAAATGAAAAGACTCATAGGAAATATCAAATGCTATGTTTACTTGTGGATTTCTTGCTACCAAAGACCACGTAGTGGACTCATTGTTCTTGATGCTAGCATGTTTTAGGTTGAACCAACAAAAAATATTCTAGATTTGATGAAAATTGGTTAAACGAACAACGAAGTAGGTGTCACTGCACTTAATGATGTTTTGAGATTTTTTTTTTAATGTTTCTTTTAAAAAAGGGATTTAATGAATGGAATTTGTCTTTGAGCTTTCCTCTATATCCTTTTGATCTGCCAAGAACCTCTTGAATAGTTGTCATCAATTTGTTCATCATATCAAGTTTTTAGATGATACTGCTTGACAATTTGTTATCTGGTTACCAGGTGTTGATTAGCTTCTTGTGGATAAAATACTGGATCCATCGTATCTTAGCCGAGAAGAGTCTACATTCAAGAACCTCAAAAGAATCTTGGATAATTATGGACCTTAGTCAAGTGCTTGGGTTGGTGAAGCTGGTGGAGCTTATAAGAGTGGACACAATCTGGTCACTAATGCTTGTCTTTAGCTTTTGGTAAGCTTGTCTTTTGTGAAACTTCAATTTGTTTACTCCAAATTTTGTACAAACCATGCACTTTTAGCTTTCACTATTAATTTTATCGACTTGGTGGATTTTGATTCTATTGTTTTTGTTGTGGATGCAGTGTTTTCTCCTACCGCCAAAAGTGTGGCCACTCAAGCAGAGAGATCAATGTAGGCAAATGTTCTTGGTTAAAAAGCAACCACCTTATACAAACCTAGTGCCATCCATTCTATTGCATGGAACATCAACACACAATAGGCTTCAGTGATCCTACCCACTATTCTAGTTCTCTTTCAGACTCTGATCATGTTAATGTGTATATGACACAAACTGTTGGTTCCTACATTTATCTATGTATGAAAGGAAAAACTATTGTTCACTAGCCATCTTTTGAAGAAACAACTATCTTTCTTGTTGTTCTTTGAACTTTGTTTAAAGTCATATTTGACATGTAAGAGCTTATGATATGTATGTTACAAAAATATGACTTATTACTTTGTAATTTTGGCCTTGCCTTGGTATTTTTTGGCTGCCATTTTGTAACCGCTTTTTGCTATATATAAAAAAGCTTCACTGTTTTTAGAATATATATATATATTTCTGAACTTGTTTTGTACCAGTCACTTGTGGCTTCATTTCACATGCATAAATGTCCCCACTTAATGTGCATTTTTCCACATGTTTTCATGTTACAAAAATAGTGTACTACTCTTCTAAGGGCAGAGGTAGGGAATCCTAGAAGAATAAATTTGAACACAAATTGTACTGGTAGTCAACAACTAGTTTTTGAAAACATAACTATTCCAGAGATATCATTTTGATGCAACATAAAATTGAGGAAAGTGATTGATTCAGAGAAACTTGTGTTTCCATTACTTTATTGAATCTAATATTTCTTTAGGTGACACTTCAGTTAGTGTTTATAGTTCATAGTGCATTTATTTTGGATGACAATACATGGCATAACTCATTTTGCCAATTATTTTAATCCTACAATTATCTTTGTTGACTAATCTTGACCATCTATTAATTGTTTTAGTCCTCTCATAGACGGTTGTGGATTAGTCTATCAAGTTCATTTTGTAATGTGGTGCCCCATCCCATCTGATTTTTTCTAATAGATAAGTCACACATCATGTCACCCAACATTGTATTGAGTCCTAGTTGGTGTTCTAAGTCCATCTCAAACTATGTGACCCCATAATCTATGATTATCAATGGATCTACTAGATACTCTGTATTGTATTACTATACTTATATTACTTCATTTCTTCTTACCAAAAGAACTTGGCAGCTTGATGTGTGCTGCAATTTCCCAGACCCATGTTAAAGATAGTTTGCTTGTTTATCTTGCATCATTTAGAAGTAGCATCATACAAATGGCTTTTGGAACTGCGTCTATCTCCAGTAATTCATCAGCCATAAGGAATAATTGGCATCATTATTGTTATTAAAAGCATCAATTCTATTTGCAATGTAACTTTAATCTATGTGATTGACTGAGACAGACAGAGGCAAATTGAATTTATTTTCTAGATTACTTGCATTGAACTATCGGTCTGCCATCTGAGTCATATTCAAGTCTGTTGGAAGATTGAGGCCCATTTGAATTCTGTCATTATTTTTTCTTAGATTTTGGGCATTGTGGTTGGCGCATTATTTGTTTGTGAAGTCAGTATTACATACACTAGTTCATCTCACTGGTTTTTTATTTGAAGATTGATAAGCCATACTTCAAGACTGTGAATCTACAAATTCCACAGTTAATATTTAGTAAAAATAAAGTGCCAGTACCATATAATGTATGATTCTAACAATTCTAATGAATAGGGCATTTTGTTTACGAGGATCAATAATACATAAGTTGAAACCACAACAAAATGTTTACTTTTGCACATTAAGAATTGATTTTGGTTCATAAATCATAGCTTAGAATAACTCCATATTAGCATATCTAATGAATATCTTGAGCAAACTGCGTGCAAATATCAAGCGTATATATATCAATAATTGGCTATGCATAAAATCAAATTTAAAGGACCCAACTCACTAGAGTTAATACAACGTATCGTGCAATCGCCCATACACAGTATCTAGCACTAAATGTATATTCAAAACTTTTATTCTCATGCTACCTAATAGCTCACTTCTTCCAAGAGTATCTCATATAATTCAAGCAAATTGACTCAAGAACTCATTGACAGTGAGGTCTTTTACATCTGGATACAACTCACTGCCTTCCACACCAACATATCTGATTTCAAAATTAGTTTGATCCCCTTTCACATATATGCTGTGAAAGATACCCAAAAAGATATTCCCTGGAAAAATTGTCTCTGCAATGCCAACAAGTACATGAGTTGTTAATTTTACTTTTCATGGTGAATCTCAATATTAAAAAAAAAACAAATCTCTACCATTCAAAACAAATTTGTTTCTACTTTGGTTTACATGGTACACTAATACCATCATAAAGTAATAAGAAAATGTTGTTGCTTGGCTTGAAACAACAATCGAACAACAAGTAAATCCACCTTGATAGGTCTACATAGCAGTTTGGCGTAAAGGACATCAAATAATCTTATTTACTAGAATTACAACACCCCTTGCAGCAATTATGAAAATGTTAGCACAAGAGACTGTACCATGGCACACTTTCTCTAGAGCCTCAAAGAGTTTATGTTGGATAGTGCATCCTTCCCTCCAGCCATGTTGGAGGTCTTATCCAGAAGCAGAGAACCATCACATCCCTACAAAAAACAACATAATATACATAGTTATATATCAGCTATGTATAGTTCCATTAATAAGCTTATAATCCCCTCTATAGCTTTGATTTTTCACTTAAACACAGATTATGTTTGCAAGTCACAACCTCAAATCTAGAATTCATTCTTAGTAACTCAACACTCATCAGTAATTGGGAAGTAGGGCTCAAGCATTTTTACTAAGGCCTAAAGTACATTAAAAAGTATCTCTATCTCACATTAACTGAACAATCATGATATTGTAGGCGTAAAACAAAAGCAACATTTATGGGTTCTCTTTTCATGGCCATCTCCATCGCAGACCTCGCCACAACTTCTGTCATGGGGCAGCTAGCTCTATAAAATCCTTTGTATAACTCCTACTGCATTTGATGCCTATTTTCATCATCCACAAGAAAGGAAGTTACTATTATACAAAAAATGATCAGTATAGCTATTATACAAAATCTTGAGACCATAATATACTTAATTGAATGAGATTTTAAACTTAAAGTAACATATACATGATAATATATTTGTTTTGTTGACAAATAAGATGGAATGAACTTGAAGAAAAATTCAATTTAATATAGTTTGGAGTCATACAATTTGTGTAAATTGTTCAAGTACACCTATGACATATCATGTTATTCAAACCAATTCAAGTGGTTCAGCTCGCTCTTCAATAACATGTAATATTCTTTGATGTTCATCACTATCTAGTCTCCACTTACGACGTCCACGTGCACGTGGAACTGGATGAAGGGATAGGGCAGTAGCAACTACTAGGTGGCTATATTGATATACTTTGTTCTCAAGTTGATAATCAATAAAATGAATCCCATGCTGAACAATTTTGACTTGTTTCAGATATGTCCCTTGCAGTACAACTGAACCTGTGGGAACCAACATTCAAAAGTAAGACATAACATTTAGAAGGTCAATACGAGTAACAAATTCAAAATATATACATTCAATAGATAAATCTTGCAAGAGCATCTATTTATTTTGTCAAACCTGTGGGGAACGACATTCCATCACTCGTTTCTGATTCTACTAGCTTCCACCTCTCTCTTGTGCAACGCAATAGATAATAACTAACACCTTCTATGTTTCCAGCCTCTGCTATGACTGCAAAAATATCTCCTGCACCAAATTTACATGGAAAATTTGTAAAAAAAGGAGTTCCACTATCATTTAAGTATATATAAATTTACTTAAAATAAGTAGCAAAAAATTATTAAATGATTAAGTTACAAATTTACAAAAGCTCGTACATGTACGATATAAATATATACACATACATACCCTTTTTAATTAGTCCTGAAATATGGTCATAATCAATTGAAATCAAAGGAATGTCTTCAAAGCTTTCATCTTCATCTTCATTGTATGTGTCACTAACATCTAGTGGCACCAAATTCCATCCACTGACATATCCTTGTTGTTGGTTGTTGCATTCATCATAGTTTTCTAAAATGCAGTCATAACAAAAACATGAGTAATCCCTAGTCTGCAATGTCCACGGGAAACTATTTGTACTCATGACAGAATGCAAAGATCTTGTTTTCTCTACCCTCTTGCATCCATGCATTGATCTTCTATCCACACCTACAAAAATTAATTTTGCATTAAAAAATCATAATTTAATATAAATATATACAAACTAAAATAAATAAACATGACTGTACACATATATGTATATTTAAAGATTTAAATATAAAAAAAAACATACTTGATATCTCCTAAGAAGATGTACCAACCTCATTTGATGCAAAGTGTTTTTGACACCATTCAACAACATCATGTGCATCTTTTATATGATCTCCTTCATAATTTAGTTGATGCTTTCTTAGAGCACGTTTGATGCAAGCTCCTGCACCATCATGTTCACCCTTTCCGTGTCAACTCTCAAAGAAGCTCCAAACATGTGGTATGTTGTCATTTTGATGATATCTACAAAGTGCATAAAATGGCCTTGAAGATTTAAATTGTGAAGCACATCCATCTGACGATACAAAATGCTTTTCAATTTTGACAGCCCTAATTGCCAAATATTCAAAAAAATTCTTGAAGCAATGTTGTACAAATAGAGTGTCGTGCTCTTTGTCATCACTCATATAGAAGTGATATTCTTTCTTAATGAATCGTTCCTCAGATGTACTATCAACACCATCCAAATCCATTTGTGCATGTCGATAACACACATGCACCACAATAGTGATTTTTTCTAAAAAATAATATTGTGATTGAATCTCTTTTTGATGTATAAAAGAGTAATTCTCTGCAAAGTCAACTACTGATAACACTGTTCCAAGTGGGAATGTATCTCTTAATGTCTGAAACTATTGTGCTTGCCACTTAGAAAAGAAAGCATGTTGTATATATGGTTGTATCAATTTACGAAACTTTTCCATAAATGTTCCAATAGGTATCTCCTCTTCTACATAGTCTAACCTTGTTGATTCTTTGCCACTTTTGGTATGAAACTTGATATACTTGTAACTCTTGCAATTTACCAACTTTGTCAGGTCGGTATCTTCATCTCTCAAAGGCATTTTAGCCAAATTTCCACATGTTTCATAGTGTCCTTGTATGCAACTTATTTGATTGGTTGCATTATCATCATTTGATTTATCACATAGGATGGATGCTATGAACTGACTTGCTTGTCTAGGAGGTGCATTCTGAATACCATCACTTTCTTCTCTAATCTTTCGGAACACTTGATAGTAGAGATCAAATTCAATATGATAACGACAACAACAAGTTTCAAAAACCTTGTTTGTTTTCACATAGTATGGCTTTAACCTTTGAAACGTTGTTTGCCCAATCTTTATATGTGGATTTGAATTACAAAACATTACATACATCTCATGTTGTTTATGTCTAGCCAATGTTTTATATGTAATTCATTATTATTGGGCCCAATCCTGTGTCTGATAACATCTCTACTATTTGATGAAGGACGGGTATGATCATTCCAAAAGGTTGAGATGAAGTTCCTAAAAACATCTTGAATCCTGTCAGATCGAGGAGCTCTACACATAATTGCCCAATTGCCTTCTGAGGTACTATCATCAAGAATCTTTCTCCTTTTGACATATTGTGTCAATGTCTTTCTGCTGAAACCAATCTCGGTTGAAAGTGAAGAGATTTGTCTTTTTTTGGCCATTTTTTCACTTAAAATTGATGTCAACATGACTCTTCTTGAAATTGCCTTATCTGCTGATCGAGACTGTTTCCCAATGGACCCCAAACCTTTTTTCAAATTTTCAACAATGTCTTTTTGTAAGTGTGAACCTTTCCTCTTTTTTGTACTTGTATCTACACCCAACAATTGTAATGGCTCTTGTAGCTCATTACTTAGAAGTACAATTGATAATAGTTGGGCTTGATCGAGTGTATCAAGGTTATTGAAATGAGCAATTATTTGCTTTGCAGTTTTGTTCATTGACCTCCTAGTACTATTTCTAGGTTGTTCAGCATAAAACTTCAATTTTTCCATATCCATTTGAAGTAAATGATCTAAATTTCTAGAAGAAATTTTTCTCTTCACCTCTTTAGCTATATTCATATGCTCATCCATGATGGTATCTCAAAGTGATCTTGACCCCTCTTCAATATTCATTCCTTGCACTTGGGCCTCCTCCCTAACATCAACTATATGTTCTTCAGCCTCATTTGCTCCAGTATCTAAATTTGGCTCGAATTCTACTTCAGTTTCTGTATGTTGAGCCCCTACACAAAAACACGTAGAATAAATTTAACATATGGAACTTAAAGGATGATTTTAATTGATCACTAGGTGGATCTGGACTATGATAAATTAAGCTGTAGTTTTTAAAATATACCTAGTCTTGCAAGAAAAGGATGAGACTAGGTTGCTTAGGATAAGTATGAAGCATAAACTTTTGTTTTATCTTTAAGATCTAATACTTAACTCTATTCTTAAGCTAGATTATAATTGGTCCAAGTACAATGACAGTTCTAAGGGAAAAATTTGCAAGGAAAATTATGGTTCTCATGACCAAAGGAGTAGCCATTTGAAGGACAACATTGAAGAAAACAATTGTGATCATCCACAGGGAACAACAGACCAGGGTGACAAAGAAAAATGTATTGGAGGTGACAAGGTACCAAAGTACTTTAGGTCATGGAGGGAAGTATAATCTTAGTTCCAATTTATTTTTCAAGATTGGAGGTTTCACTGCATTGATGCAACATCATAAACTCTTGGTATTGTAATGATACAATTAGTGATTCACATCAATCTAGAGAAATCATTGACATGGAATAAAGAATGCACTAGTTTGAATGGCAAGGACAACTACAAACTTGTTTGCTATATGTTAGTGATAAAGACAAGGTATAGCTAAGACTAACATGTCAGCAAATCATGACTATAGACTTACCAATCTTGACTCAAACTTAGATCCAAGATTCCTGATCATGTCTAAACACACTGCATTTGAATGGGGAAATATCATGAGTGCAGGGACTTATGGGGATTTGTCTCTATGAAAAGTATATGACATAAAATATTAACTAAAACATGCATTATAATCTCAACATGCGAAGGCAGAAAACATACAAGACTCATAATTGAAAATTACTTAGTTGAAATTTTAGAAGCAAGACTATTTTTTGAAGTGAATACCATCCATACTTTCAAATGTGTAAATTATGACCTATCACAATTGATGATATAATCAATCCAAAATTCAAGACTGTGCAAATTTCCATGCTCCTTTTTTAAGGGAAACTCCTTTGGACGATACACAATCAAATTTCAATACAGTCCTGACTTAAACATTTCTTTTTCAAGCCTAATTGGTCTAATTTGCAGCAATACAGTCCTGACTTAAACATTTCTTTTTAAAGCAACATATGTTGGGTTTTAGATATGATTTAAAACCATTAAATGGGTATCCAAATTACTAACCACAGCCATAGAAGAAGGTTTATACTGAGAGTTGTGTTTGACAGTTTTGAATTGAATGGCTACTAGGAGTTAGATAAGTCAAGAAACAGGTTAGTGTGTCATCGAGTCCACAACTCTTCCTACTAGCTCCTATCAATATTTCTAAATGGCTTCATAAATGAATGTGTGTACATTACTTAGTGGATCTCTATTTTTGTGTCAATTAAAATGCTAATTAGGTGTTATACAAGAAAATACAATATTGCTTAGAATGGATTATAGGAAGAATTGTGTGCTAAACTCTATGTTTCTTATGTGCAGACCTGATTCATAGAGGCATGATTTGCTTCTATGTACTAATACCAAACCATTCCATTCTCTTGGTTGTAGCATGTAGGACAACCATATCTTAAGAACATTTGGTAGTTATGGTGTGTGATATTGATATGGATTTTTCTACTTGTTATGATCTCAACATTGTCATCACAAGTATATCTTAATCTAAATACACATGACATAAATTATTAAGATTAATCATATTCAATCAATCTCATAAACCAAATGCTATTTAGGTTCATAAATCACAAGGTCCTTGGGGTTTTCATTCCTTCACTAGTTTAGGCAAAAATTAAGGAATGCTGGGATGTAACTACAAAAAACCTGCATTCTTCTATCAACATGTCTGTGGCAATGGATTGGACCATACAATGCATGCTATTGTGTGACCATCTCTGGTGAGAGTTAGGGATGGTCTTACGTATACTTTAGCAGTATGAATTGTCTTGCTTGTTTCATCACTTTTTGATCCTATTAATGAAGGTTCCTTCATGCAAATGGCTGACAGATTGGTTCCTATCACCTGATATATTTTTGCAGATCCCTGTGAATTTTTGTCTCCATTTTTTTGGTAGTCTGGGGAGGACAACCCATCTTAGATTTTCTTTTTTTTTATCACCATATCCACCTTTGGAAGCAAGGGCTCTACTATTTCTAGAGGAACCTTGACTAGGGGAGGGTTGTCCTCTGGTTTATATTTCTGTCTCCACGTTGAGAGAATATTTCAATATTCTTACATCTTGTGCTTGCCAACCATCCAGCTTTCTAGATACTAGAATTGATATTTCTGCACGAAACCAAGCTTCTCCCCTCTTTCATTTACATGGGGTTTCATCTCCATGGATGGAATAAAAGATATAGAATTATTGATTAATGAATTTGCAGAAAACTAACAGAACCAGTAGAGAAAGAGTTGTTGAACAAACCAGCTAGCAATGAACATAAGCCAGCCACAAGATCATCAAATGAACCTGATAAAGTCTAAACTAGAGCCTATCATAGAAAACCACATGAAAAATAGAACTCTATATGTAAGATTGTTGTTTAGGATACAAGACTGAAAAATAATATTTGTATGCAAATTATAAACTAGGCTTTGGAATGTAAAAATTGATCGATATTCTCAGTGACAAGATTGACGTTCCTAAAAGTCCTCATAGTATCTTGAGCTGTTTTGAAAGAGTGATTAAATTTTCAACCCTTTGTAGGAAATATGGTTGTACAGGACAGGTAGAATTTGAGGCTGGAAAATGGCTCTTGTGGCCAAATCAGAGGGAGCTTTTGGGCTATATCCAGCACAGATGCATTGCAATATGAATCTGATACATGCTGAGATATATCTTTAAGATTCAAGGTTACAATCCCTCTGTTATTATAATTCTTGCTAGACTGTATCATGTACCCATCAGGTTGTGATGCAAATATATAATCGAAGTTTTATTTTTAATGTTGGCTGCATGCTTTATATTTGCCCCATTTTTATTATTATTAAGAGTTACATATCTATAAAGATGTTGGCTATTAATATTCCCTAGACATCCATCTAACACCACTTGCAACACAAGTCTAATTTTGGCTTAGAATGGATTATAGGAAGAATTGTGTGCTAAACTCTATGTTTCTTATGTGCAGACCTGATTCATAGATAGTTTGTTCACTAAAGTTATTTTCCCTCCAACAAACAACATCACAAAAGACAATGTTGATCAGTAAGTGTTGCCCAAATGATTTCCAAGATTCATATTGAAGGCACAACAAAGAGTGTCATAATGGTCAAGCTCAATGTTGCCACAATAAATTATCATCAACATAGATAGTTGGGGCATGAAGGCACTATTATAATTCTGATCAATTATCATCTTTAATGTGACAAACTCTGCCTCCTTTGAGTGTAGCATTGGACTTGGTACTTCATAGAAGCTTCCATAGATAGGGAACATGCCTACCACATAATAGTGGATAGTATAATGTCATGATTCACTACAGAATTGTTGATCCTACATAGCTAAGGGATCATAGATTCTACAAACACCACCAAATAATGATTGTCATTTAGCAATCAGGCCTATTTAGACTTCTTAAGACTATCCTCTCCTATCTATTTTGTCATGCAATATCAAAGGACCCTCCCAGACCTTAAGCATAGTTTTAATGGCATGAAATACAATTCAACATATGATTCTTGAAAGGTTGTTGCAATCATTAACCATAGGAAACTCTAAAATGCACTATACACTCAGCCTTGTCTATGACTGTAACAAGTCTGCCATACAGGACAGTGGCATAAAAAGGTCTCAAGCTTTTAGAGTTTTTATAAACCCTAGCTTAAAAAAGTGTCTTAGAAGTCCTTGACAACATATACAAATAGATTCACCTATCAAGAATGCCAACTCCTTCATCAAATTACTCAAACCCTTACTGTTCTCTATCATCCCCAGTCTAGAATCATACAAAATCTAGCCTAGGGCATCATGGAATGATAAACAAACTTAATCCTTTGGGTCTGCAACTTTGCAACATGAAAGTACACAAACATATGCTTTATTTCACCAACTTTTAGATTTTTTCCCACCATACAAAATAATGAATTCAACAATTTTAAATGCTCACTGTTTACCCTCATAGGATTTCAGGCAGTCTTCAATAAAAATGCTATAACTTTTGACTTTCTCAATGAAATGAAACAAAACAAAGACCAGATTAAAATAGATTCAAACCTCTACCACATCCAACAAATCTCAGGCCCATTAGTGGTCGTACAGGCCGTACCATCTCAAAGAATAGTGAAAATAGGTGTTAAAAGTAGGGTTCTTTATTAATTCTCCTTCTCAAATTCAATACATCTTCATCCACACCAATTTACATAAGGTATACCACAATTTGGATCCTAAACATCTGCATAAGGTATTCAACAAATTGTCTATTATGCAATGATAAACTCGCTTGAATTAAAGTAATTTGGAGGTCATAAGATGCCAAGAGATTAACAAGATCAACTGGTTAGTAAAAAATGATCTTCACTAATGAGCTTTATTGAATTCTGGACTCGTCTTTTCTTTTCTTTTTTCACATCCTTTAATCACATCTTTCTTCACTAATGAGCTTTATTTGTAACAACAGCCTTTAATGATTATTCCACGTGTATATATATGAGTCTTCTTACAATCTTTACCCAAAAGCCATATTTGGTGGAAATTTGCTCATAATCTTTGCTCAATTTACATAAAAGATGGATGTTCTTTATTAATATAAATGTTGTGTTATATTATTTAATCGCATTTTTTTAGTCTAATCCTTGAGAGGGCATTATATAGGATGGTGGTGTTTGTGAGAAAGACACATGATATTTTGTCAAAATCTAGTGAGAAGAAATGGATCTAAAGGCATTTCATAAAGATATGACAACCTGCTATAAGTGTGAGAGTACCATGCCATGGCAATTCAGTCAACAACCTCACTGATATATAGAGATATACTGATATATCGAGATATATGTGAAACACTTTAAATATGTTATGTATCTTAATCGTATACTCATATTCTTCATAAATTTCTAAGCCTAAATGAAATCAAGGGACTAAGCATCCTCTAATATTATGCACTAATATGTGAATAACATTACATTTGTGGTAGACAAAGAGCACACTTTCATGGAGGTAGTGGAACCACTCACATTCTAGATATTGCAATTACCATATGAAATAAATGATAAACTAGTCTATGCAAATGCTAAGGCTATGTTGGCTTTTCGCAAATATCGGAATGCTGAGAGATCTGATATTTAGTAGAGATAATTGAAGGATTTCTTGAAACATTAGTCATAATGTTAAGCAAAGAAGAGAAGAAACAATATAAATATAGGAAAATTAAGGAAAGAAGCACTAGATGAAGTTATGGTGAAGTTATAGAAGTAGAATAGAGAAGAAAGTATGTAATATATTATAGATGGATGATATATAGAAGAGAAATATAAGAAATAATATTGATGTATAAATGAACTATGTAGCAGAGATATATATGATGAATATAATATATTGCATGATGATCTAATGAATGTATGATGTGCTATTATTTATTTGTGAATATATGTGTATTTTCAATTTTAATTGTTCTTTCCTACCACATCCTTTTGTAACTCACCACATAAGTTATTGTCTCCCTTTTATTGCTCATACTAAGGTATAAGAACTACACCAAAGTAACTTAGGAAAAAATCCTTTATCTATGCTCAATTTTTGCTAACAAGGTATGTCATGCTTGAAGAGCACTTCCAAGCCAATTACACCATTTTACACCATTTGTCTATTTTCATAACAATTACCTAGTGATTTTTCCTTTCGTTATGTTACCCTTTCTTGAATACTATATTCTTGAATTTAATAGAATAATTTAGGTTGTGTCGTACACAAATATTTCAACCTACTTATTAAACACGAATTATCCTTGAAACCCCCACTTGTCATTGCTACTTGTAGAATCCACCTTGCTTCTTCTAAATTGGACTTACATTACTATAAGAAGAGATGACCTTATTCCATTATGGATTACACTCCTAAAATGGTTTATTCTTCTTACCTTGAGTCTTGACCCTAGGTCCCCTTTCCAAGAAAGTCTTGTCTTTGGCCCTAATGATCTTGAGAATCATGGAAGAATGCAATTTTTTGGTGGTGAAGATATTAGAATGATTTTTTTTGGTGGTGAAGATATTAGAAGCACTAAAGTCACATTCAAGAAGGGGAAAACTATGATGAGAATGACCCCATTTTGGATGGTAAACTAAAGGGAGTGGAGGGTAGAAAAATAATCTTAAGGTGAAGAGTAAAGTGAAAATGGAGGATGAAATTGATTTGGATGATGAGGTAAAGTGAAATATTTATGCCTTGCCCCTCCTATTTCACTGGCTGATCTTCCATGCCATTCTCTCTCTTTAGAGGTTGTTGCTTCAATTGTGAACTTGATTGCAAATAAAAATATTGATATGAACAAAGAGGTTATCATTCATCATACAATCCTTAAGTGGTTCTTCATTGAGACCAACAAAATGAAACTAAAAACTATCTAAATGGCTAAGAAACTTCCAAGGAAAAGGTGCTTGTCCCTATGAAAGAAGAACAACTTTTCTTCAAACATTGGGAGGTTATGGAATAAATTAGTGAATTGAAAATGGAAAACACTAAGAGTGGTGAATGAATTACATTTTTAGAGAAATATTTTATGGATCAAAGCTATTCTAAGGAGGGTAATTAAAGTTAGTAGAGCCCCCATAAAGAAAAATGCCAACAACATTAAAATGTTACAAGAGAGATTGAAATCTTACTCCATTCTTGATTAGATCAGACATAGCTTGAGAACTAGAGGACACAAAGTAAAGGTGATGAAGGGAGAATGATGACACAACCTTCATGGAGAAGCATCTTAACTTTGTGTAAGATTGGAAAGTTGTTGTTTCTCTCTATCAACTGTAAAATTCCTTGGATTCTTGTATTCCTTTGATAGATTCCAATTGCATCCCCTTCTATGGCTTGCCAGTAGTTAATTTTGTAGATAATTAATTATCTCTTTTGTTCTATTCTCATCAATTTTACCATCAATTTTTTCATAATGTCACACTTGTGATTTCTATTAATAATGCTCAGTACCTATTCACTTTTTTTGTCTTCTATTAAAGGCTTTTGGTATTTCATGGTAATTAATCATTTCGGGTATTTATTTCATCTTTAAGTGTGGGGCTAATGAAGGGAAATGCATGTTAGTTTAAAGAAAGAAAATTAAGGTTGCAATATTAAATCTAGTGTAAATTAAGATATTATCACTCTTAAATTTCTACAAAGAATGCATGAAACTAAATAATTTTGAGATAGGTTTGAGATAGGAAATTTTACGTTGATCAAAAGAAATATATTAATCCTCCTACATAATTCTTGAATAAAAATATAAAATGGAAGGTTAAAGGGATACAAAAGGAATAATATTGGGAGAGGCACAAGTTTGGCATACCTTGTTTTCGTCTATGATATCTTTGCAAGCTTTCTTCACGTAATCTTTGTTCCTCTTCTACTGAATTCTTTCATTGACTCTTCCTTTGTCTTGTTTTTTTGTTTCCCATCTCCTTGTTTGTAAAATATCGCTTGAAAATTCCTCTAATCTTCTCCTCCAATAGAACAAAGCCTCTTTTGATCTTCAGATATTCTCCTCCAAAGCCTCTTCTGATCTTCAAATATTCTCCTCCAATAGAACAAAAATATTTTTCACAATTCTTCAATATTCTCCTCCAATAGAACAAAAATATTTTTCACAATTCTTCAGATATTCTCCTCCAAAGCTTTCCCTGTAAAACCAAAACAAACCAAAACAACTTTGACAATTTCTATGATTTTTTTCTTACTTATATAGAAAAAATTCACATACTTTCATAATAGAAACTTAAGAAAACAAAAAAACAATTGCAAATAATAAAAAATAAAAAATGCTAATATTAGGAAATCCAAAAATTAGCCGTTTAAATGCGTTTTTTGGAGCCTTCGTTCGAAGGCTATCTTAGAGGAAACTTTTGTGGAAAAATTTAGTGGAATGGAGAGGGGTTCATTCGAACCAACCCTTCTAATGAAGGGGGGTTCGAATGAAGGGGGGTTCTAATGAACCCCCTTCGAACCCCCTTCATTAGAAGGGGGGTTCATTAGAACCCCCCTTTTTTCTCTTTCCCCTCCACCATTTCAAATTTTATGTATTTTTTTGACTATCGAAGCCCAAAAAGGAGGTGCAAATGGATTCAAACTTGATAAACCAAGTTGGGGGAGTGTAGTGCTCGAAACGTGCTTTCCAACAACTATAAATTTAATATATTTTGTTTTTATTTTTCATTTTATTCTTTTGTTTAACTGAACATAGGTTTTTCACTGAACATCAAGTTCAGTGAAAAATCATTGTGGAAAAATATTAAATTTGAGAATTTTTTTTTTGAAAAATATATACGCCCTAGGTATTGGTGTCCTCATTCTAACAAAAAAAATAAAATTGAATTTCAATACATACCAAAAAAGTTATGCGTGCCGAAGTGCACCTATGTCTAAATTGTAAATGTTTTGACTTCAAAACTTAATTAAAAAAAAAAATTCAACAAAACGTTATGAAACAAAATGAAACCAATAGATACCAGTGTTAGCAACCTAAATTAAAAAGAATCAAAATTTTATCCTTTGTAGAAAAAAAGTTATGCGTGTCGAAGTACACATCACTTTTAAAAAATGTTGTTTACTATTAAAAACTAGTTATCAAAGGAGACGCAAAAAAAAACAATTTAATTCCAATTTTTTTAAAAAAATATATTTAAAATCTACAGAAAAAATCTCACAAATCACTAGTTTACATCATTTTCAAATTCCTAATAGTTTACCTACTATAGGTGTCAGAAAGTGAAGTTTTTTTTTAAAATGCTGATTTCAGTGTCAAGTTTGGCTAAAAAGTGTAACCCATTATTGTCTAATGTCAGCACCCTCCTATTAATTAAATAATTTTAATTATTTAATTAAGTCATTCCCATTATTCTAATTTATCTTCGATTAATTAAATCTTATTTAATTACATCAATAATTGGCATGTCTCCTATAATTAAATAAATCTAATTTATTTATTATTGCTATCTTGTCTACTATAGTTAAATAATTAATCCTAATTATTTAATTATTCACTTATCTTTTCCTCCACAATTAAACAAATATTATTTATTTAAATGACTTTCTAAATTAACTTTCCCTCCCATATTTTTGTATTAAATTACTATTGATTAAAAAAATCAATTTGCTTTCAACCTTTATAATTAAATAATGTTGCCATTATTTAACTATTCACTTGCCCATTCGACCTGAATGACCTTTTGGAATTATTTAGTTCTTCTCTCAGTCTTATTCTTATTGTGTCATGTCTCATTTAATTTCATAAATTTATTGAGATTAAAACCATTAAAATCTTCCTTGTCTATAAATGATGCTTGTCACTACCATTTTAACAATATTAGAAATCCGGAGTTTAGGCTGAGGCAATAATATTTAAAAAATTTCTAGTGTAGACGTAGGCTTATTATTGTAGGTCATAATCTGAGGGCATCAATCACTTGAAATAAAAATGGAGAAGATCTATGGAGGTCAATATATGGAATCATGAATGTTTTGGTAATATCGTTTGATTTAATTTATGTTTATGCTTCTTTTGTTCTTCATAGTTTATTGGGATATTGTGTTTATTGATTTTAAATATTAACCATGAAATTTAATCTTGATTACAATAGGTTTCAGCCATAGGAACACTTGGAGTGTGAAAACCAACAACCTCTATGACCAAGTCATCAACCTTGTGTGCTAATAGTTGAGTGATCCTTGAGGTGAGATGAAATGTCTTTCAACCTTAAAAGGTATGTGCACGAGCTTGGTTCAGTAAAGGACGAAGGGTCTAAAAATAGGATTACAGTCCAACCTTGCAACAAGAGTAAACACAATGGAAACTAAAAGAATTGGAACAAAAATCCCACATGGATATATAGAAAATGATCAATTATTCATAGGAAACATGCCATGCCTTCTAGCTTACAGATTACATAATGATATGGTGCTAAGTCCAGAAATACACTGTGAATCCAAAGTCCTCTTTATCACTATCACTACTAATTTACCCTATTGCAACTACACAATGCTTATATATATCAATTCACAACTATGGAAAAGGTTCATGTTGGCCTCAAGAGGTCTCAAACCCCAAAGTTGATGAAACATGTGAAGGTTGGAAAAACATATGATTCTCCTTAGATCCTTGGATAAACATGATGAAAAATGGAATGAAGGCTCCTCGATGAATGTGCATCCTTATGAAATGGTTTATTGAGCTCCACAAGTCATAAGATAGGTCCACACACTTGAAAAGCCAAGACTGGTCGATGAATGCTCTTTGTCCAATTACAACTAATATTCTGATAGCAATATCTTTGTACTAGAATCTCCAAAACACTTAAATTTTGGATATGATGTCGATGTCACAATGAAGATTATATATCATGCTTTGTAAGCTCTGATGTTACAATGTGGTATAATGTAGTATGAAATACTGAGACTTGGTCTTGACAATTAACTATTGAAATGCAAGAAAACATGAATGCAAATATTTTTGGTTGATGCAAGATTGCTTGACACCTGGGATTCTCCTACATCAGACACATGAGGTTGAATAAAAGTGAGCCTCTCAATTTCCTAGGGCTATAGGAAAACTAGTACGGTCCACCTTAGCCTAAGAAATCCACGATGAATCTTCCTATGATCTTCCTTTCCATCTAACTACATACTCCTTTTATTGCCTTCCTCTGGTACTATGTCCAACTCTGTTGTCTAAGATTTACTCAATTTCCTTCAGATGATGTGCTATTTGGTCAAAAAACTAACTCCTTTGTCCTTCATTGACTCTCCCTCATGATACTATTATAGGCCTACAATGTTGAATATAGGTGATATGAAAAATTCATCCAATAGTTCCACTTCATATGCATTTCCAAAATCAAACTTCCTCATAATCTAACAAGGTCCAAACTTCTTCATCTTCAACTTATTAGATGTCCCAACTAGAAATCTCTCTTTTCTTAGATATACCATTACTTCCTCTCCTACTGTAAACTCCTTAAGTCTTCTCTTTTCATCTGCTTTCTCCTTGTAGCTATTGTTGATCTTCTCTAGATGCTCCTTAACTTGAGTATGCATTGTTTCCATGTAACCTAAATTTTTTTTTGCCTCCACACTCTTTTTATTCTCCATACTAATATCTCTTAATTTTGCTACTCCTCTGGGTTGTTGTTCTATCACAATTTCAAATGGTGTCTTCCCTGTGCTCCATTTTACTAAATTGTTGCATGCAATTTTTTCTTGTAGTAGTATTAAGTCCCAATTTCATACTTTGGCTTCAATAAAACACCTCAACAAGTTTCTTAAACTCCTATTTACCACTTTTGTTTGTCCATCTATTTGTGGGTGAAATGTTGAACTACACTTTAAATATGCCTTCATCTTCTTCCATAATGTTTTCTGGAAATATCCAATGAATCTAGTGTCTTTTTCTAATACTATACTCTTTGGTAGTCCATGTAATATCACAATCTCCTTGAAAAATAGGTCTATAACATGTACTGCATCACTAGTTTTCTTACAAGGTATGAAATGTGCCATCTTAGAAAATATATCCACAACCACAAATATAGAGTCAAATCCTCTCAATGTCTTAGGTAATCCCAACACAAAATCCATGCTAATGTCTTCCCATGGTCTCTCTAGTACTGTCAATGGTGTATACATTCCAATGTTCTAACTGTTTCCTTTTGTAACTTAACAAATCCTACAACTTTGAACATATTTCCTAACATCCTTGTACAACTGTGGCTAGAAATAGTTCTCACTCACCAATGATACGGTCTTATCAATTCCAAAATGTCCTGCTAATCCTCCGCAATGCTTTTCCTTGATCAAATTCTCTCTCATTGAACTCCTAGGGATACATAACTATTTTTTCTTGAATAACATACCTTCCTGAATGAAATAATCCAACCATTTTCTTCTATCTGTCCCTACAAGTTTCTTGCAAGTCTTCCATGCCTCCAAAAAACCAATGTCATCCTCATACATATGGTTCAGTTCTTCAAAACCTAATACTTCAATTCTCATTTTTTTCAACAAACTTCTTCTCCTGCTCAATGCATGTGTAGCCTTGTTTAACTTTCCACTCCAATGCTTCAACACAAATGTGTAACTCTGCAAGAACTCTACCCATATCATATGTCTCTGGTTCAACTTTCCTTGACTATTCGACTATTGCAAAGCTTGATGATTTGTATACAACAAAAATTCCTTAGGTAACAAGTAATGTATCCACTTCTTCAAGGCTTGTATTATTGCATAGAATTTCTGATCATAAACTAAATATCTTCTGCTCGAATCATTCAATTTTTCACTAAAGTAGGCTACTGGTCTCCCTTCTTGACTTAACACATCTCCTATTGCACTTCCACTAGTGTCACAATCTACTTGGAATAGCTTATCAAAGTATGGTAGTGCTAACACAAGCTGTTCTATTACCATTTCCTACAACAACTCAAAACTCTTTAGTCCTCCTGATGTCCATTTGAATTCCTTTCGGTCACCCCTCATTGTCTCTATCATGGGTGTGCAAATAATACTATTTTTTTTTTATGAACTTTAGTTAAAAAATTGCCAGTCCATGAAATGATCTTACCTCTCCAATGTTCATAGGTGTACGCCATTCAAATATTTCTTTAACCTTCTTAGGTTCCATCTTTAATCCTTCTGTAGATATCAAAAATCCCAAATACACAAGTTCTTCCTTCATCAAACTACACTTCTTGATGTTTATCAAAAACCTCTCTTCTCTTACCCTCTGAAATACTTGTCTGATGTACTCCAAATGTTCCTCCTTAGTCCTACTAAAAATTAGAATATCATCCATGTAAACAATGACAATCTTGTCCAATAATTTCTTCAAGACTTCATTCATCAACCTCATAAATGTACTAGGTGCACTAGTTAGTTTAAATGGCATGACCAACAACTCATATAATCCCTCAATTTTCTTGAAAGTAGTGATCCATTCATCTCCCTCTCTGATCCTGATCTGATGGTATCCACTCTTTAGGTCTAGATCTTGGTGAAATAATTTTCTCTACTCAAATTTTCCATGATGTTATCAATCCTAGGCAATGGGAATCTATACTTTACTATGATATTAATGATAGCTCTTGAATCTATACACATCCTCTATTCTCCTTCTATCATATGTGCAAGTATAGCCAGTAGTGCACACGGGCTCATACTTTATCTAATCAATCCTTTCTTCAATAGTTCCTGTAACTATCTATTTAGCTTTGCATTCTCTGCTAGTGTCATCCGGTGCGCAGCTTTGTTTAGAAAACTAGCTCCTAGAATAAGATCCATATGATGATTGTGTAGAAGAGGGGGATTCACTACTCACGAATTCTCTTCATTCAGAGAGCCTCTCAAGAAGACTACCCTAATCTACCTTAGGAATAGCGATGAGATTTTTAGAATCCAAAAGAGTAGATCATAAATATTTTCTAGACAAATTGACAAGCTCTTGGCCAAAGGATGGAAGCGCAAAATACAAATGATAGTGTAGAGCGCCTGTGTCCTAGAGGCACACTAGCATCTCATATGGACTAGAAAGTGACAATGTTATAGAAAATACCTAAATGACTACTTCTACTCTGATTGCTAAGAATTTACAAAAGTACTAGAAAATAATGAATGTGATAAAGTGAAATAGAAATGACAAAGATAAGAAGAAGAAAGGAAATATTTACAATCATGCAAATGATGAGGCCTCCAGTACGTGAATGTCTTCAAAACCTACATGTGTGATATCTAGGGAAAATTTTGGGGTTGTATAAGGGTTTGCCTCAGTCAAACCCCTATTTTGGTGTTCCCACCTCCACAGACAACCAGCTAGAAAGAGAGAGTGTAACTGAAATAGAAAAGGCATGTCATGAAAGCAAGACCTGCTTAGGAGTAGAACCTTCACCACCAAGTATGAGTGATAAAATCAAACCCCACTCAAGGAGGAGAACCCATATCATGAAAGAGGTGATAAAAGCAATCCCCACTCAAGGAGAAGATCCTATATCATGATATGTAGATTCAATATATGAGGGATATGGAATCCCAAGATGCTTGCAAGTATAAGGAAAGAGATATGGAGCTGCAAGAGCTAAGAGAGCTACAAAGAGCATTGCTAAGAGAGCTTGAGAGAGCTTGAAGCTACTAGAAAAAGTTGTATGAAGTTGTGTAAGGAAGTGATGGAGTGAAGCTAAAAGCTAGAATTTAGCTCGACAAGTGCTAGCAAGACTTGGAAGAAGTTAGAGGAAGAAGATCCCCCAAATGAGGTGAAAACATGACATTTAAGGAGAGAGAAGAAGCTTCTTGAACCATTTTTGGGTGTTCCAAGCTGTTACCACTGACCAAAGAAGATGACAAGTGGAAAGCATGCTTGGAAATAGTCATTTGAGCATTGAAACACTGTAGGACACTAGTGTGGTGCGTGGACATCCATGTTGCACACTTGTGTTTGGACACATCACACTACAAAATGATGCAAATAGGAAAGGCACAAAGTTTGATGCAAAGTTAACATGAGAGGGTAGCTAATAAAAAGGGGTGCTAGAGCATCCTAAGAAGGGAAAAAGGTTGATGTAAACTTGCTAAAATGACCCTACTCAAGATGCTAAGGGAGTGGATACTAAAGAAGACACAAGAATGTAAGTGAAATTGCAAGGGTGCAATTTTACTCCTATAAATTTTTCCCCGACTTTAGTGAGCATATGAATCTACATTAATATGCACGCTAAAGGAAATCTACTAAACATAAATAAAATCATATGCCAAAAGGATACTGTAGAGGAAGTAGATAACTCTCTGAACCACCGAACCATGCCCCCAATCTAACAATCTGCAAAACCAATACATTATACAAGAAAAACCTACACTAGATAGCAACGTTAGAGAAAAAAAAAGATAAAGGATTCAAGTCAGAAAACTAAAGAGACCTTGATGTAAAAGGTTGTCTCAGTACTATGTGTCATCCTTAGATTATGTAGAAGAATAATAAAATGTTAAAGAGAGAAGGAGCTTATACTTAGGATAGAGAAGATGTAGATCTTTGATCCAGAATATACAAAAGAAAAGAGAGATAAAAATGAGATGAATGCAAGAGTGATAAAATCAATCTTTTCTTGAGGAGGAAAACCCATATCACAAAATATAAGCGATAAAATTAATCCCCACTCAAGGAGGAAAACCTATATCACAAAATATAAGCGATAAAATTAATCCCCACTCAAGGAGGAAAACCTATATCACCAAATAATGATGTAAAGGAGCTATACAAGTTCTCGGTCTTATAGAGCAAGACAAATCAGAGAATCTTGTGGCTACTACAAGTTGCATTGCAAGGAACTCATAGAAAAGATAGGTCTAGTGAGGCTGCCCCTAAGCTAGACATGATTGTATGAAATAAGTCTAGTTAGGCTACCCCCAAGCTAGACGTGAAGATATGAAATAGATCTAGTTAGGATGCCCCCAAGCTAAACGAGAAAAATCCATTTGAGGTAAGGAATTTCAAAGGGTGTCCCTCAGGAACCCTTCAAAAGGAAGAGGGGGTCCACTCAAGGGACGCTTCTTTTGAAAGGAATAGAGAAGAGAGGGGGTCCTTAAGAAGGACAAACATCTCTCACAATGAGTTATCACTGCCCCCAACATATAGGGGAGGAGAACTATGCAACATTATTAGAACATGCAGGCTAGAGGTAGACCTCGATATCACTTGTCATGCAAAGAAAAGGAAGGTGCATCAATGAAATGATAGTTTGATGATACCTAAATCATGAAGTTGTTGTATTTTATCCTTCAAGGGTTTACATTTACTTGTGGAATGGAAAAGCACTTAATGGTATCCACAGAAAGAATGTTTTTCTCTATCATGTTCATGAGAATTCTTATGTGTAGGAGAAAGAAGAGAGATTAGGTGGGTTTTTAGAAGCCCCAAAAAAATATGCTCTTGCTCAAATAAAGGGTGAGGAGCGAGAAGCAAGCCTTTCTCTTGTGGAGAAAAGTTTGACTTCTCACCAAAAGAAGAAGAATGCACGAAGATAGAAGATAATGGAGGAAGAATATTTTGAGAATAATTCTTATCACTCAGCCATGGCTTCCATTTAGATCATTCCTTTGAGAAACCAAGTCCCAAATTATGCTTACAAGGTGAAAATTCTATAGGGACTTGAATGACTTGTTCATTACACCCACAACCTTTACGCTTATAGCCATACTTAGAAATAAGCTTAAAGTCGAGGCCATAATGTGTTTACAAATCTTGAAAATAAGGTGGGTCCTCATAAAGAGCATTGTCCCAACAATGGGGATCACACTCCTCTATGGGATCGCCATCATCCTCTTTAACAGGATTTTCAACATTATCCTCCTTAGCAGAAGCATAATCATCTTCCTTAGAAGGAGGATCAACACTAACAACATTACAATTATTTCTCACACTACCTAGTGATACAAAAGAACAACCATCTCTAATAGCGGGTATGGATGATGTTATCGGAAGGTTTGAGTGGATTGGGTTGACTTTATATTCTTGAATGAAGGAATCTATAAATTCTAAAGAGCCCCAATCATCACCAAGACATGCACTCTCTTGAGAAGAGGTAGGAGTAGACTTAAGATTTCTTGTTTTAGAAGGATCTTCTTCATGGACATCTATCTCAAGAGTATCCTTTGTAGTCAATACTACAGGAGTAAACATCGACACACTAGAAGATACTTAAGGAATAAGAGTAGGAACAACTAAAGCTCGACCGACAGCTGCCATCTCAAATAATTGCATAGC
Organism: Sequoia sempervirens; assembly: GCA_007258455.2. Taxonomy (NCBI): domain Eukaryota; kingdom Viridiplantae; phylum Streptophyta; class Pinopsida; order Cupressales; family Cupressaceae; genus Sequoia; species Sequoia sempervirens. The sequence goes on from VDFB02270651.1 coordinate 130,437,699, forward strand.
CTTAGGGTTAGCTCTGACTATGACTACTTATTATTACAAATGAATTTAATAGATATATGCAAGGTAGACGAGATTGCACCCATAGCATGAATCGATAGTCTAGTAAGAAGAAGGTTATACAGTAACTTTTTTGACATAACATATACGAGGGTGGGTATGATAACAATTCCAAGCTATAAAGGTAATCCTATTGTACCTAGTGCTTGTCACCCAATGTTATCAAACCCATGAACAATAATAGAAAAAGCATTAAGAGAAGATGAATCAATGTTAATTTTAGGCAATAGATCGATGCTACATACATTGACTGTCGAACCAGTGTCAATGAGAGTACATCTAATACCAATTTTATTAATGTTGACTATGATCATTAAAGGGTTTGCTTGCTTCTATACTTTTGGAGGTGGAAGCTCTTGTGGATAGAATGTAATATTAGATGAATATGCATGAATATAACCTATCAACACAATTAGCATTTACCAGCCTAGTAGAATAAGTCAAGAGGATCTTTTTCAAGGCTTCCTGAAGCATACCTTGATAAACCAGAGCAGACTGAAGCAAGTCCCATAATGAGATCTTAGTCAAAGTAACCCAAAGTTACTTGACAAGATCGTAATAATTAGGTGCTTTAGTTTTAGGTTTAGGGGCTTGAGGAAGACTTGGTTGTTTTATCATTTTATTCTCATAAGTATGGGGTACTGCTCTATAAGAGGGAGCCTTAAGAAGATCAGGAGAACCAACATCAAATGGAACACCATCAATAGAACAAATTCTTTTAGAAGAAGAACTAGCTGGAGTCACATAAATGACCAGTCTCTTACGCCTTTGAGGGACATAAGAGACATGGATTACATTTAGTAAATCATGACAACTAGTAGAAAAATCATTTGAAGACATTCTCAACATCAATCCAAATAGGATCAAATGTGGAATAATTATTCGAAGAAACATTCTCAACATCAATCCAAGGAGAATCAGATGTGGAAGGAGATTCATCATTCGCTAATGCAACATCTCTAGAAGAGAGTGCATTGGAACAAAGATGAGATTCATCATTCAAGAATGCATCATCTCTAGAAGAGAGTGCATTGGAATGAATCGAAGGTAGAGTAATATTAAGAAAGGTATCAATGATTTTTTCTTCTCTCAACAAAATATCCTCTGAAGTAAGATAACTTTCGTGAGAAGGATAAAATATATCAAGTGACATGGGCAAAGCCAAGTCACCATCACATGCATGAAATGGAATATCATTAACATTTTAAACAAAATCATATACTAAACTAATAAAAGAAGATATTAAATCCATTACAATTTTTTTGACATTTTCTATGTTCTAATAAATTGCATTTTTGGAGGTCTTCAAAGCATAATTTGAGGTTAGAACTTGATTTTAGGGATTAAAATAGCTCACTAGGATACCTTTCCAATGGTGCAAATGGTTCTGAATTATGAGCAACATGTCAAAAGTTATGACCCCGCCAAGTAGAGGTAAATAGATTCCTAGTTTTTTTGAAAAGTACCCTCTTCACATCACATTAACCAAAATGTAGAAGAGGGGGATTCACTACTCATGATTTCTCTTCATTCAAAGAGCTTAATAGGGTGAACTACCCTAATCTACTCAGGAATAATAGCGAGAGTTTTAGAATTTTAAAGAGTAGGTCACAAATATTTTCTAGACAAAGTGACAAGCTCTCTGCCAAAGGACGACAATGTAGAATATGGATGACAGCACAAGGCGCTAGCGTCCTAGAGGTGCACTGGCATCTCATATGTACCAGAAAGAGAGAATGTCACAAAAAATATTAAATGACTACTTCAACTTCGATTGCTAAGAATTTACAAAAGTACTAGAAAATAACAAAATGTGATAAAGTGAAATAGAAATGACAAAGATAAGAAGAAGAAAGGAAATATTTACAATCACACAAATGTTGAAGCCTCCAATATGTGAATGTCTTCAAAACCTGTGTGTATGATATTTGGGGAAAGTTTTGGGGCTGTATAGGGGTTTTCCTCAGTCAAACCCCCATTTTGGTGTTCCCACCTCCACAGACAACCAACTAGAAAGACAGAGCGTAATCAAAATGGAAAAAGGTGTGCAGTGAAAGAAAAACCCACTAAGGAGTAGAACCTGCACCAAGTATGAGTGATAAAAGAAAACCCCGCTCAAGGAGGAGAACCCATATCACGAAAGAGATGATAAAAGAAATCCTCACTCAAGAAGGAGAACCTGTATCACAATATGTAGATGCAATAGATGAGGGATATGGAATCCCAAGACACTCGCAAGCATAAGGCAAGTGATATGGAGCTACAAGAGCTAAGAAAGCTACAAAGAGCATTGTTAAGAGAGCTTGAGAGAGCTTAAAGATGCTACAACAAAATGTGTGTAGTTATGTAAGCAAGTGATGGAGTGAAGCTAAAAGCTAGAATGAAGCTAGAGAAGTGCTAGCAAGACTTGGAAGAACTTAGAGGAAGAAGAGCCCCTAAATGAGGTGAAAATATGTCATTTAAGGATAGAGAAAAAGCTTCTTGAGTTGTTTTTGGGTGTTCCTAGCCATTACCACCGACTAAAGGAGGTGACAAGTGGTAAGCATGCTTGGAAATGATCATCTGAGCATTGAAACAATGTAGGATGATATCATAGTGTGAAGATGTCCATGCGGCACACTCGTGTCCAAACATGTTACGCTACAAAATGATGCAAACGAGAAAGGCAAGAATTTTGATGCAAAGTTGACACACAAGGGTAGTTAAAAGGGGGTGATGGAACATCTTGAGAAGGGAAAAAGGCTGATGTAGGGGCTAAAATGACCCTACTCAAGGTGCTAAGAGAGTGGACACTAAAGTGGATGGAAGAATGTAAGTGAAATTGCAAGGGTGCAATTTTACTCCTATATAGACTAATACTCTGGATTGATGGTAATCCATCAGGCACATTCTCTGATACAAGATCTTCGTACTCTATCAATAGTTCAGTGACTTCCTTCTCTAGTGATTCTTCTTCTCTTGTGGTCATTCTCCCTACATCTAGGACTCTACACTTCCTTGGAATCAAAGTAAAATACATGTTTTCATGTCTCAATCCATCCATAAATTTCCTTCCATCTACTAAATTGACTCTAGCTATACTATATACTTCACTTTTAGGTTCATCTTCCAAAGGTGTCAAGGTGATTCTCTTTCCATTGGATGTTATGGTATAGTTATTCTTTCTCCCATCATGTATAGCTTTCTTATCATACTGCCAAGGTCTACCCAACAACATATGACATACATCCATCAGAGTAATATCACATAGTACCTCATCATGATATGACCCTATACAAAATTTTACTAAACATTGCTCACTTACTAGTATATTGTGCTCATCTTAAATCTAGGCTATCCTATAAGGCTTCAAGTGTTTTCTTATTTAAAAATTTAACTTTTTCACCATGTCTTGAGGAACTAGGTTATATGTGCTACCACTATCAATGATAACTTTGTAACACTTACCTCTTGCTTTGCATCTAGTCCAGAACAAACTTTTCCTCTATAGTGTTTCCTTAGGTACTTATTTCTCCTGGAATAGTGCTCTCCTCATCAATAATGATTCTCCCTTCTCAGGACTTCCTCTGGAACTCAATGGTTCCACTGGTTCTTCCTTCACATATCTGGTTCTTGCATGATTTTCAATCTTCTTACTTACTTGGTGACACTCTAATGCTTTATTTCCTTCTCCTCCACACTTAAAATAGGTTCCTCTAAAAGCTCTCTTGTCATATCATTTGTCATCTCTCTGGTATCCATCATTGCTGAAAAAATTGTAGCCTCCTTTGTTGTGGTTGTGAGAGTTTCTGTCATCTCTCCCTTTATGGTATGAATTGGAATCCCTCTCTTCCTTGTGGTATGAATCTGTGTCCTTGTTTTTCCCCTCATATGGTTTTTATACTCCATAATGTGACAATCCTCTTTGAAATCTACCTCCTCCTCCTCTCTGCCTATGTTCATGTATCTTGTTTAGCTTGTCCTCCACCTTTAATGCAAATTGATATGCTTCCTCTACTGAATTCATCCTTACTAGACTCAACTATTCCTAGATGTTCATCCTCAACCCATTGATATATCTTGCCTCTTTCTACTTGCTTGGTTCACTATGTCCAATCTTGATGATGATCTTATGAAATTCCTCATTGTATTCTTTCACAATCTTTTCCTTCTGTCTTGGGATTTGCAATCTCTTCAGCAGCTCCAACTCATAGTTCGTGGGTATAAACTAGTTCTTCAATTTTGTCACCATTCTATCCCATTTCAAAATATTCTCTTTGCCTTTTATGTTTCTCTCCAATTAAACTTCCTTCCACCATATTGCAACATGTCCTTTCAGTTTAGTCTTCACAAATCTTAATCTCTTTGGATCTTCAATTTCTTCATATTCAAAGTATTCTTCAATGTCATTTATCCAATCAATCAATTCCTCAGGATTTAGGTTACTAGTATAATTCAAACTATCCATTCTAGGTCACTTTCCTATTTTTGAAATAGCCTTGAACATCTTCATCTGATCTAATTCTTCCTCTTCCAAGGTTTCTTCTTTTAGATCTACAACTTGAACTTCATCATCATCACTATCATCATTAGGTATAGGGTTTAAGCATTTTATTTTCTCTTCTTCAATAGCATCCAATCTCACTTTCATTTTTTGCATCACTTCCATCATCTCATTCATCTTTCCAACAACATGAATAGTGGTATGAATTCTCCTCAATGACATCTCTTCCTAGGATCTGGTGCAACTGCCTCAAGTCGACGATCTAGCTATAGGGTTGCAATTGCCTCACAGTCAAGAATTTGTCAACAAACACAAGTAGGTGGCCTCAAGTCGATGATCTATCTACAGGGTTGCAACTACCTCATAATCAGTGATGTGTTGAGAAACATAAGTAGGTAGCCTCAAGTCAGTGATTTGTGCACACAAAGATCTTATAGAATAACTTGCTTAACTTTTCTCTCCTCTCCAAAGGTCCTCAACTTCACTTTGATATCATTTAATGCATTCAAAAACAAAGGGTCTAAAAATAGGATTGTCCAACCTTGCAATGAGAGTAAACACAAAATAAAGTCAAAGAATTAGAACAACAATCCCACATGGATATGTAGCATAAAAAAAAGTACTCCTTACTTGATATGGGAATAATTAATGATAAATTGGACTTAATATCACCTTGATCTAGTTTTCTGAGGTGTTTTACACATCCACATTAGGTCTTGGGCCCTCAAAAATTGAATAAAATGCATCTCTTGTAAAGGTGTTGTAAATTGTTGTAAATGACTTTCACACTTTTCTAGACTTTTATAAGGTATTTAAGTCTAATGGACCTATTTTTCACTTAACACAATATTGTAAAATATATTTAATTGCATTCTCACACTAATCTAGAATGCTTGTAAATTAAACTTGGTGTTAATCTAGTGTTGTAATGTGTTTTGCACATTTGCATTGGATTATGTGCCTTTCTAGGCTAATTGGACCTCATTTTAATGTTGTAGATTGTATTTAATTACACTTTCACATTTAAAATTGTGTCCCTATTCCTAATTACCCTTTATATCATCATTAATAGGCTCCTATAACTCCATATTATTCATCCCAAGGCTTATTTTGATCAAAGACCTGATAAAATCAACATAAAACTAAAATTCTTCATTCTTTGACATCCTAGCTAGAAAAAGAGCCCCTCTAGAACCTAGTCACCCAAGATGCCAAATGAGTCCCATTTGAGCTATTTTGGGGTTTGAATGGGAAGAATTAGGTTTTAAGTTTAATTTTCTTCAATGTTGGCCTTAGGGATCAAATTAATAGGAATTTGAGTGGATTTCCTATATAAAAAAAACCTATATAATCATTATTTCATTCATTCATTATCCATCTCAAGTCAAGCAAGCTAGGGTATAGCCTTTTAAGTCTTCACAAGCTCATCAAGATAGTAATCAAGATTAATTTTGAGGCATTCAAGGGAAGATTCTTCACCCATTGTTGCAGTAAACCAAGATCTATCATCATGGAAATTTTTTAATTGCATTATCTCTTGTTCATAGTTCATCCTTTTGTTTCATCATTTTGGTTTAATTAACTAAAAGGGGTTTGACCAAGGAAAACCTCTATTCTCTAACAATCAACATTTCTCTCCCTTTCTTTGTGTGATTGTAGATCTAGGTATTTTGAAGGCTTGGAGATGATTGAATATTAGGTTTCAAACTTGTTGGAGTCAACTCACTATTCGCAAGGTCAAAATCTAGACAAAAATTCACTTATAGTGCCAAAAATTAGGGTTTCAAATTAGGGCACCTGGAGGTATAGAAAGAGCAGATCGAGAGCTACAAATTCCACTTTTGAGTTTTCAAAAAAGTCAAAGTGGATTAATTCACAATTAGTGGTGAATGAGTCCCACTATACTTATTTTTTAGAGATTTCTATAGTTTCGGAAGCCCATTTGCTTGAAATAGGCTCTGGTACAATTTTCTAGATCTAGGACTGATTCAGCTAGAATGAGGAATGAGTCCCAGTAGGTCAAAATTTCAAGATCAACAACATTTCTAGTCTTCATTCAAGCCTCTACAAGTTTTTGGGTGCATAATTTCTATTTTACTTTCCTTTTCTGTTTTACTTGCATTTCTACTCATCTTTATAGGTCTTTTTGCATTTCATAGTGTGTTTTCAAACATTATGCATTTTCCAAGTTTACACTTCGTGGTGAACCCCTCTCTTGTCTTAGTCATCTCCTAGGGTATCTTAAAGTTGGTTCTCTCACATCCTTCATTGGGTTGAGATCTCTAAGGTGTCCTTGAGTGTGGATATTGTGAAATTGGATCTCTATCATTAGTGTCCACATTTTGGTGAACATGACTTTTGAACATTATAATTCAGATTTAGAGTTCCTCATTATCCTAGATCTTGCTCACAGTAAATTTTCATTAGAATTTGTATTGGTTAAATTTGCATCTAGGGTTTCTACCTTCTTGCATTAGTGAAAGTGCATATAGGTTGCATTTTTGCATCTAAAAGCATTGAAAATCATCAAAAACTTGCATTTTCAATTCAGACACACATCAGACAAACTAAAAATTATCCAAAAAAAAAAGAAAAATTCAAAATAAATTGAAAAAATCCCTCGTGGGACTCATTCGCCATCTTGGGTGAATCAGTCCTAGTACACCACTGAAATTGTCATTTACATCACTAAAAACCCTATTTTTAAGCTTTTGTTTGCTATCATCCACTATATGTATCAGTTGGCTAAGTTGTTGTTATATGTATTTCATTAGATCTAGCTTAAATTAGCCCATTTCATGCATTTCTCAATTTCAAATTTGCATTTACAACATTTCATCTTTTAGGTTGTTGCATAATGTAATCAACAAATTACCTTGTTTCATATCTAAAAATTGCATTTAGACATTTCACTTTAAGTCATTGCATTTCCCTTTATTTACTTTCTCATCATGGCATGTGTTCTCTCTTCAAGCATTTAGTGTTTCTAGAATATTAAGTGGCTTGTATGATTCTATTTTTCATGGAAATAATCTAGGAAAGAACAGTAAAACCTTTGATAAGCATGTTGCATACCATCCTAGCACCTTCTAGATTTGTAAGAATATCATAACACAAGAGGATGCAAGTGTAGACAATCATAACAATCATACTTGTTCTTCTCCCAATACCTCTCCTATTAGTGATGAAGGTATCTTGGTGAAAGAAGATACAAACATTGAGGGTCTTGATTGTCCCTCTCTTCATCCCCCTTTGGAAGATATTAGACAACATGAAGATGATATCACAGAAACATTTCTAAACATCACCTTACCTAGTCTCCCTAACCATGATGATCAAAATTTTCCATCACCTAATATCCCTTCTCGATGCAAAGAGGATAGGTTGGTATTTGAAGATACACCTATTAAGAGTCATGGGAATCTTGTTCCTCCCTTCCCTAATGCTCCTACCATTTAGGACAATCTATTTGAAAATTATAGTGGTCCTTCTCTTGATGCCTCCCCTACTTGTGATGAAGCTAGCTTACAAAATCTAACCATGGAATGTGGTGAAAATCTTACAAGCTATCCTACTAGGGTAGATAGTATAACACTAGAGAATGAGACCTTAGAGAAAAACTACAATCAAATAGATCCTTCTCCTAATATCCCCACTATTGCTAAACAAGACAATCCAACCATTGATAACTCCCTTACTTGTGTTGAAGTTATTTTGGAAAAACCAATCCTTGCATGTCAAGAACATTTTCTTTGTAGTTCTCCTCACAACTCTCCTCCTAGGGAGGATATCATGGTGCAAGAAAGGATAACAATGACAATAATGATATAGTGTCCTTAGAAGAAAATTATGAGGTAACATTAGACTCTCCTTCACTAAGGGACATCAATATTATTCAACCCAAACTCATCCTTTACCCATCTTCAAACAAACCTCCAACTCAAAATAAACCTGAACTTGTCCTTTACCCACCTAAGAATAATATTTTGCAGCAACTGAGTCACAATATTGTTGCTCATACATATAACACTAGAAATAATCCACAACCACACCAACCAACCCCAACCACTGTACCTTTTCCTAACCCCATATTACTAGGCCCTCCTCGTTTATCTCCACAAAGTGGAAAGGAGTACAATCTTGTTGACATAGCCTTACAATAATCCTACTAATATATCATTATGGGACCTTATTCAAGCCTCCCCACACTACCACAACATGATTCAAATAGCCTTACAACAATTTCCTATCCATTCCAATGCATAACTGAATGACATAGCCATCATGATCCAAGGAATAAATGCTGACATTATTTTCCACCAAAGTGAATTCCCCCCTTTGGAAGTGCAAAATCAAAATGAAGCTTTCATAATCATATCTCAATACAAAGGAAAAGGGATAAAGAGAACAATGCTAGATATCAACTCTGCCCTTAATGTGTATAGTGTGAGCCTTCTAGATAGGCTTGGTGTTGATAAATCAAACATTCAACTTGATTCTTTATCTATTAAGGTATTTGACAACGTCAAAAAGAAACTACTTTGTGTGATTACTTTACCTATTACAGTTGGGAAGGCCACATTGGAAACAAAAATCCATGTTATGCCTCATGAACTTTCATATAATCTTCTTTTAGGAAGACCATGGATTCATCCAATGAATGGGGTCCCTTCTACTCTTCATGGAAAAATGAAATACATCTACAATAACAAAGTGTACACACTTGAAGCCAACCTTGACCTAAACAATTATTTGAACATTGAGAAAAATAAGGAAAATCCTTTGGAAACATTAACACCAACTACACAAGTGGAACCCATACAACAAAAAGACAAAGAAAAACATATCGAGCAAATAACAAAGCTATCAGAAGATGATTGGGGTTTCTTATATTTTGAACATACATTCATGGGCGAATACAAGATCATACAAAGATACTTTGAAAATGGAAACGAGAAAGTGGTAATGTCAACACAAAAATTGGAAGACACTTCAAAAGAATCCACCTTAACCACTTTAGAAAAAAAGACAATAGATTACACCACAAACTTCAATAAACTTAATCATGAACAATTGACATATCCAAAAGCAATGAAAAAGCTTTATGGAAAAGGTCATGAACCAATCAAACAACTTGGCTATAGTGGAAAAGGATTTGGCACTAGAGAACAAGCTATCTGCAACCCTATAGAGCCTAACACACAAGAAATAACTCATTGTCTTGGTTAATGTCATTTGATAAAAATAAACAAACCTTCACTTAATATCAACACTATCACAAAACATCCTTCTAAGATGACTTTAATAGTAGTGCATTTTGAATTGTTAGACACTTGTGGTCTTGAAAGTTATCCCTTGCAAGAAATGAAACAAACAAACACATCTTCGCTTAATGTCAATGCCATCTTGCAAAAAACTAATGATTTGAGTTTTGTTAGATTTTACAACCTCTTCCAAAGGAGAGAACAAAATATCGCAATTGAAAGAGTCTTGCATAGGTATAATAAAGTAACATCTTCTATAAATCAAAAGAGTATCTTGTCAAGATTCCTCCAAGAACTCAAAAGAAATTTTCTTACAAGACTTCATTATGCGCATATCATAGAGTTCACGGTCATTCTACTAATGAATGTAAGGCTTTAAGTCACAAAATTCAACATCTTAAGGATCACGGTGTTCTTCCTTATGTTGAAGCACCTAGTTCCTCTAACTAAGACCTCTCTTCATCCTATTTGGCTCATCCTTGTCCTACACTATGTGGGAGCAAGGGGGTTAGGTAGCCTTGTCCTCCTATGTCACTTATCATTGTTTGTTTTGGCTAGTTGATCACCTTGCATGAACATATAAGAGTAAGCTTGGGATGTGGATGACATGCCTTAAGTTGGCTCGCAACTGACGTATTATCTTTTTCATGATGTAGCTTATTAGAAACATATGATTTGGCATAGGGCTTTCCAAATAAACTCTCATTTCTTCTTCTACTTCAAAGAAATTTCTCATAGTAATGGTGTTAGAAAATGCTTTAAAGTGGGGGAATACATTGACACTCATATTTCATTATGTGATTTATTCCTTCTTGTGATGTGTCATTTTCTTGGTGGTGTCATTGAGCTTGATTTCCTCCAAGAATGTGATATTTCTTTTGACTTGTCATGTCTTGGAAACAAGATGAGACCTTGCATTTTTCCTCTCTTGGAGACATTAAGCACAATGTTCCCTAAGATGAGACCTTGCATGAACTGAGAAAATCCCCTTTGAATATTCCTCGCACTATTTTGCATTTGCAATGTCTATGAGTTTTAAGCATGCAAAGTTTTGCTTGTCTCATGGAGCTCAAAGATCATTTTTGTGTGGAACCTTATCAAATTTATTAGGAAGCATAACTTTGGTATGGTTTGAGCAGAAAACCCAATCTAAGGCATGAATTTCCACATAGCCATTTGTGTGTGTGTGAGTACATACCAGCCATGAGTGTATGTTTCTCTCCTTGTACTTCTCGCACGACAAACATCCAAGAATTCTTTCACCTCAGAGTGAGTGTGCATTCTGGACAAAAACCCTAGATCTAATCCAAAACATGTTGTAAAAATGGTTGAAGCTTGATCCACCTTTTTATTTCTTCTCATTTGTACTTCTCTTCCTTCTAGTTGTTGTCATTGCATGATCGCATATCTCGTTTTGCTGCAAATAATTCACCTTATGCATGTCCCTTTGCACTTATGTCGATTTGACTTAGGATCTTGGATCTTGGGGGCTTGATCACCTCCTTCATCTTTGTTACCCTAGACCATTTGCATTGGTATGATTGGTATTATTGGACCCCTCTTGAGCATCTACTTAAGTGTGAGTTTGAAGCAAATTCATCCTCTCACTAAAGTGGGGGCTAAATGTACGTAGAAAAAAGTACTCCTTACTTGATATGGGAATAATTAATGATAAATTGGACTTAATGTCACCTTGATCTAGTGTTGTGAGGTTTTTTACACATCCACATTAGGTCTTGGGCCCTTGCAAATTGAATAAAATACATGTCTTGTAAAGGTGTTGTAAAGTGTTGTAAATGAATTTCACACTTTTCTAGACTATTATTAATTAATTAAGTATAATGGACCTAATTTTCCCTTAATGGAATATCGTAAAATATATTTAATTGCATTCTCACACTAATCTAGAAGGCTTGCAAATTAAATTTGGTTTTAATCTAGTGTTGTAATGTGTTTTACACATTCACATTCGATCATGTGCCTTTCTAGGCTAAGTGGACCTCATTTTAATGTTGTAGAGTGTATTTAATCACACTATCACATTGAACTTTGTGTCCCTATCCCTAATTATCCTTTATATCATCATTAATAGGCTCCTGTGACCCCATATTATGCATCTTGAGGCTTATTTTGATCAAAGAGTCGATAAAATCAACATAAAAACTAGAATTCTTCACTCCTCGACATCCCAGCTAGAAAAAGAGCCACTATGGGACCCATTCACTCCTTTGGGTGAATGAGTCCCATTTGAGCCATTTTCGGGGTTTGAGCAGGAAAAAATAGGTTTTAAGTTTAATTTTCTTTATTGTCAACCTTGGGGATCAAATTAATAGGCATTTGAGTGGATTGCCTATATAAACAAACTTCTAATAATTATTTCATTCATTCATTATCCATCTCAAGTCAAGCAAGCTAGGGTTTGGCCTTTTAAGTCTTCACAAGGTCATCAAGATAGCAATCAAGATCAATTCTGAGGCATTCAAGAGAGGATTCTTCATTCATTGTTCCAAAAACTCAAGATCTATCATGGAAAATTTTATTGTGGTTAGGGTGGTCAGACAGACACCTACTTCTTATTTTTTCCTTGAAATTTAAGTACTACTGCATTGAAATTTCAAATTTTCACCAAATAGATTTAAAAAATAAAATATAACCTAGTAGTTTAGAAACTACATTCAATTTGCTACAGATTCTATTCTTACATATTTTTGAAATAATATAAATAACTTATTCAAATTTTTACGTCAAGTTGCCTAACTCTGATTTTTTCTAAATTTTTTGTCACTTAAGGGCTTATTTTGTCCATGATGATCCTGCACATACCCATTGATTCACCTAGAATGGTGAATGAGTCCCAGTATGTCAAAATTTCAGGATCAACAACATTTCCAGTCTTCATTCCAACCTCTACAAGTTTCACGGTGCACACTTTCTATTTTAATTTCATGTTCTATTTTACTTGCATTTATATTCATCTTTCTAAGTCTTTTTGCATTTCATAGTGTGTTTTCAAAATTTTTGCATTTTCCAAGTTTACACTTGGTGGTGAACCCCTTTCTTGTCTTAGTCATCTCCTAGGATATCTTATAGTTAGGTCTCTCACATCCTTCATTGGGTTGAGATCTCTAAGGTATCCATCAATCTGGATATTGTGAAATTGGATCTCTTCCCTTTTATCCCCTTGTTTGGACAAGGAAATGAAGCATCCATTTTCAGTGTCCACAGGATATATAGATAATATTCAATTATTCATAGGCAACATGCCCTACTGTCTAACTTACAGATTACAGAATGATATGGTGCTAAGCCAAAAAATACAATGTGAATAAAAAATCCTCTTTATAACTATCACTACTACTTTTCCCAAATGCAACTACATAATGCTTATATGTATCAATTCCCAGTTCTAGAAAAGGTTTGCATCAGCCTCAAGAGGTCTCAAACCCCAAAGTTGATAAAACATGTGAAGGTTGGCCAAAACATATGATTCTCCTTTTATCCTTGGATAAACATGATGAGTATTAGAATGAAGGCTTCTCGATGAATGTGCATCCTTATGAAATGGTTTCCTAAGCTTCACAAGTCACAGGATAGGTTTGCACACTTGAAAAGCCAAAACTATTCGATGAATGCTCTCTATCCAATTACAACTAATATTCTGATAGTGATATCTTCGTACAAGAATCTCCAAAACACTTGAATTCTAGATATAATGTAGATTTCACAATGAAGATTATATATCTTGTTTTGTGAGCTTTAATATTACAATGCAGTATAATGTGGTATGAAATACTGAGACTGGGTCCTGACAGTTAACTACTAGAATGCAAGAAAACATGAATACAAATATTTTTGGTTGATGCAAGATTTCTTGAAACTTGGGATGCTCCTACATCAGAGCTTTACCAAATTAATTGGTAACCTCTAGAGGTTTAAATTTTGCACATTCGATTAAACAAGATGTTGTCTAACCTCATAAAGATAAGTACACATAAATAGAGTGATTAGATTGATTGTTCACACTAACACCCCCCTTCATTGATACTTGGGAAGATCACAAAGGTTTAATTAGATATAAATATATCTTGAATAAAGGCCATATTAGGTACCCATGTACAATGCATTCTCCTAAAGTGGAATAACAAAGAAAATCCATATGGGAAATAAAAACCTATCTCTAAAACAGAATTAGAATGACTTAAGACCTTTTGAAAGTATGTCCGTTGATGATGAAGAACTTTTGAAGCATGTAGAAGTTATAAACTTTGTTAATTATGGACTGGTGTCTACTGGAATCAACTAACCTCTAAGAAATGTTGATCAAGATAAGAGATACAAAACACTACATGAGTGAACATATAAACACTACTCAACCAATATACATAAAGTCAATCAAACTCAGTGAAGTCTATAATATATATAGTACTATGATTATAACTATTAGAATCTCAAATGGTGATCCAATGAAATAATCCTCCATTCAAGAGATCAAGATAGAAGATTCATGAGGCCTTCAAAAAAGAAGATCCATCCACTACTTCTTTGGTACCATATTAGAATTAGGAGAATCTAGGAGATAAAATATAAGAAAAATGAATAATATGTAATATTTTATTTAGTCGACCAAAATAACATTGAGTACAAAGCGTTGCATATAAAGGTAGGGATGGTGCAATCCACCTATGAGTTGAATTGACATGTTCCCCATGAAGTGGCACAAATGAGTAGACAAGTGTCCTATAAGCGTCAACCTTAGGAACACTTGGAGTGTGCAAACCAGAAACCTCTATGACCAAGTCATCAACCTTGTGTGCCAAATGTTGAGTGACCCTTGAGGTGAGATGGAATGTCTTCCAACCTCAAAAGCTTTGTGCATTAGGTTTACCAAATAATTTGCTAACCTCTAGAGATTTAAATGTTGCACATTTGGTTAGATAAGATGTTGTCAAACCTCATCAACTTAAGTACACTTAAGTATAGTGAATAGATTGATTATTCACACTAAAAATGTTCATAATTTCCTTAGGAGGCGTTCTATTCAAAATATATATTGTAGTATGAATTGCTTCAACTCAAAATTAAGATTCTATAATTCTATATTTTAGCATACATCTAGCCATTTCTATGATAGTTGGGGTCCTTCTTTATGAAACTCCTTTTTGTGGGCTAAGAAGGAGACATTTGATTCTTTCTGTATTTCATGTTGTTTAAGAAATTATAAGAAACATTTATTCATATATTGAGTACCTCTATTTATCCTTATCATCTCTACATATCTTACACTTTTATTTTCATTCAACACCTTAAACTCTTTAAACTTATCAAATACTTCATCATTTTTTGAAGAAAATATACCCAAATTCTTATGATATAGTCATTAGTAAAAGTGAGAACATACCTTGATCTTGCAAGTGGTTGTGTTCTTAAAAGACCCATTATGTCACTATGAACAAAATTTAAAGGATTTTTTCCTCTCCATGATTTTCTGTGGGGCGAACATTCGACATGCTACTTTCCCATTGCATATCCTTCATATACCATGTGTCTTGGTGAAATTTTTGGATGTCCATACACCATATGTAGTTTCTCCATATGATTGATATTTTGATAGTTGACATGTCACATATGCTCATCACATAACTTACTCATATCATCATATTTGGAAATAGCGCAAATATTCTCATTTCAACATTTAGAATTAAATTATTGAAATTTATATAACCCTTCTCCATTTCTTGATTGCAGTCACTTTATAATTATCATTCACATCCTTGATTAAATATTTTTCTTTGTAGAAAACTATCTTATACCTTTAATTTGTAGTTTGACATACAAAAATAAGTTTTATTATCAATTCTAGAATGAGCTTCACATTTTTTAACTTAAAAAATTATTAACTAGAACATTTCCAAATCCTATAAGCTATAAACAACTATTATTTCCTAAATATATTTTATTTGTAGTGTATCATTTCTTAGTGATTCAAATTGTTCCTTATTAAGATACATGTGTTTTGTCACACCAAAATCGAGAACACAATCATTCATCCAAGAAATATTTTCCTTAAGTGCTATACGAAGAGCATTACCTTTAGAATCAAAAGTTTTTGTAAATTTATTTGTCTTCCTTTTCATCCTTAATCCTCTTGTAATGTTCAATTTTTTTGTGACCCAATTGACCACAATAACTACATTTCCATTTTCTTGTATTATGATCCTTTGATGGAGTGTATCTAGTTTCATACTTCCAATTTCTCTCCGTTGACTAATTTTCTTGTGTCTTTTTGTAATTTTGTTTCCCTTTCATTATGAAGGCTTTAGACTCATCACTAAATGACTCTCTTTCTTTCACTTGATTTTTTTCTTCTTGCACTAGCTTAGCACATAACTCTTCATAGTTTATAGTTTTTAATCTAACAACAATATCTAGCCCTCTTATAGATGGTTGATGTGATCCTAAAACACTTTGTCGAATTATTTGCTTAAAATATTTATCATCTAAATACTTTCCAAGAGAAGCAAGTTCATTTTTCTTTTCATTAGATTTCTTAGATAAGGGACTAGATCTTGTGAATTTGATAATGTCATATTGTACAATTATGTGGTAAGAGCTAGATCTATACATCAGCGAAAATTTCATATTTTAAGCTTGATCAATGCTACTCCTATTTTATCTTTTTTATCTCAAACTTCTTGATCTTTTCTAGGGCTTGTTGGTCTTTCTTCACTACCATTAAAAAATTTGTAGCAATTTGAAGCATTAGAAAAATATCCATACGAGATATCCAATCATAACTATTTTTTTGCATTTAATTTAAATGTAGGTAAATAAATACCAATGAAATTCATTATGTTAAATTCCCTCCATTTTAGATGAAAATGAAATTATAAATAACCTTTTGATTCATGATGCACATTTTTTTTTA
Source organism: Sequoia sempervirens (assembly GCA_007258455.2). Lineage (NCBI taxonomy): Eukaryota > Viridiplantae > Streptophyta > Pinopsida > Cupressales > Cupressaceae > Sequoia > Sequoia sempervirens. The sequence continues at coordinate 130,454,428 of VDFB02270651.1, forward strand.
AAATGAAAATCAATCACCAATGTTTTATAGATTCTTTTCTTTGCTACAATATTGTTCACTACCTTTGCCACAAAAAAATACTAATGTTGCTCACAACCAAATCACAACTTGCATAGTTCAATCTCAACACTACAAAACCCACATATCATTGGCCAAGATTTAATAGGGCTCTAATACCATATTGGATAAACAAATTATTTTAAATATAAAAGACAAAAATGTAGAACTTCATGACAACATGATGATTTCTTATTTCTTGGACAATGGTAGAATTACGGTTGTATTTATAGATTTGATACAAATCTATAAAAGATCCCAAAATGACTAATAATTTTTTCTAAAAAGAAATGAATATTTTCATATGATAAAATATTCCACAAAATTGAATATTTTAGATAAATATTATCTCATAAACCCTTTTATATAAATTCTTTAAATAAACATTATCTCCAACATAGATTCCTAATTAGCATGATTTGTTTTCCTTGAAATTACTTTTTCCTATCCTTGAAAGTGAGCGGTCTTGGAATCCTTATCCGTGAAATATACTACTGTTTTTGCACATATACAAATCTCGTATTTACTAATTTTAGTATATACAAATCAACCAGTTATCTATGGATTCATCACTTGCATAGCTTGTTGATCTTCAAGAGGCTAACAATCTCAGTAATGACAACACATAGTATTGACTAAAACGACGTTCGTTGACAATAAAAGATTTTTCTTGTTTGGGCTAATCTAGGTAACGTGGAATGAATTGATAGAACCATCAATGGTACTGGATAAACAAAAATATAATTATTTTGAAATAAAGCATACAAAGTAGTTTTATTCTTGAGCTTGCAACCAATACTGTATATTCATTAAGAATCAATGGTGTCCCATAAATGCAAGATCTTCACCTGTGCCTCTAGCACATTTCTCAGATATTAAAAGTGTAAAATATGGCACAGATAGGAACTCTACAAAAAAAATTAAAAAAATTAGCAATACATGACTACATCTATGCCCACAAATGGCGCTTATTTCAGGAAAGTTTAGGTGATAGTATTATTTACACACCCAAAAATTGAATTCCAGTGTTAGAAACTTTAACTTACATAAATCTTCTTGACAGACTTGCTCTGCACTGTCTCAGTATTCAGGGCCTCTGTTCTACGGCCCCTGTCCTGTTTACATTCATTAAACAACAAAAACATTATGACACTTTTCAATTTAAAAAAACAAAATGGCCTTCCAACGTTACAAGTTCGAGATTGACACGTTGTACGTTGTTAAAGACCTCTAAATTCCACACAGTTTCGCCTGTTGATATCCATGCTATATTAGGTCATTCAAATATTATTTCAAACCACTAGGCCTAGAAGCCGAATAAGTGATATACAAACCACTAAAAAGTATTAGAAGAACCCACAAGCACCTGACTTTCTGGAACTTTGAGGTATGCTCCTAGTGAAAGATTCCATGGAAATTAGGTCTTTCTTTACGTTTCTCCTTCCATTTGCTAGGATTTCGCTTAGCTGAGGCATAAATCCAGCGTTGTTTCCAATGTCTCTCTTCTCATGGTTGTGATGTGAAAACTGATGGATATATAACAAGTTGGTCGATAACATTGGGGTAATCATATGGGGTATAGTTACATATGGGCCGGTTTAACCGGCACACTCTAAGCATTCGACTGCTTAGGTGGCCGGGTCATGTGGGCCCTTTTCCTTTGTACTTTTCTTGTTTCCGTGGACCGATTTTACATTCCCCGTTGCCGTCCCGTTTATGTTGGCATCCACCGTTTTTCCGTTTCTGTTGGCATATATCATGGGAGCTATGAGTGTTGCAGAATCGGCCAGTGTCTCGAAGATTTCTTCGGCAACTACGGAAGCGATCGTGCTTTGCAGTATATATAGGAACAAGGGTTCCTCTCTGCAGAATCTCTGCCATGCGAAAGCGATATCCTCGATGTTGGTCTGCTGCTCAAAAGAGAAAACATGGTTTGATGCGCAGGGTTTTTAATCCCACATGTGCTGTGCGAGAGACAATAGAGAAAGGGATGATAAGAAGAAGCTTAAGCTTTTCATTAACACAGAGAAAATTACGATTATATTTGTAAGCTTCAAAATCTAAATTAAAATAATGTTTACATGTTTTCAATTTTAATAGATGTATTTGTTAAATTCAAATTAAATAATAATATTTGGCTTTATTTTTAATTACTTTAACATTTTAATTTTTTAATTTGTATTATCTTTGACAATTTTATTTTTTCTATAATTGAAATGATGAAAATTAAGTATAATAATTTTATTTTTCAAGATGAATAATAATTATTTTAAAAGTATTTTTAATATAATTGTAAGGATGAAAAATGATTAATTTATGTTTATATAATAAGGGTGAAAAATGTATTATGATGATAATTTTATTTATTTATTTTATGTTTATTTTGGACAATGTCTATATATATTATGACAAATGTCATATTTTAATGTAAAGACCACATTTGCATAGATTTCTCTTCGCTTTTATCTACACAAGATTTTATGTTTATTAACACCTGACTTCATGTTCCCATACACTTGATCTATCCATCTAATTATCCATAATAATATACGCATTGATTCCTAAACTTTATGTTTATCATGATCTCTTCCATCTATTTTATCTTAGGTCAAGTTCACAATCATGGGGTCATCCTCATAACTATGAACTCAACTTGTCTAAATTCAAATTGGCATATTGACCCCCTTTGCCTTTCTCACTTAAAGTCGCATGTGTGTGTAGAGGGGTGTTTATGTAAATTATTATGTATTGGTATAAAAATATTCATTTGCATTCATTTTAGACAACACACACATTCAATTATCTCTCATTCTAGGAGGATTTAGAAGGTCAATGAATAATAATTCATTTGGATTTGGTGCTTAAAAAGGATTTCTAAGAATATTATATATTGTAAGTCGTTAAATTAGTTCATCCTTAATTGACTTGACAACAAAAAATAGTGACTCCATCAATTTGGAGATTTTTTCAAGAGATAAATGGTTAAAAAGGAAAAGTAGAACAATATAACAATGTATATGAAAGATAAATTTTGAAACAAATTTGCAAAAGGTTTCTCCAATGTAAATTTATATGATTTTTTATTAATAAGTCTATTCTCTTGTTCAAAAATAAAATTCAACAATTTTAAAATATGATTATAAGGTGCATTCTTTTATCATGCATTTATATATCTATTAAACATGTATTTATGTGTCCTCTTTTTATAAGTTCACTTTTTTTTGTCTTTTTTAAATAGCTTCTTTATATAAATCTAGTTTAATGTGATCTCTTAAGTTTTTCTATTATATTTTCAATACACTCAAAGTCATCAATATATCTTCCTTAATTAGCATTTTTCATCAAATTCACTATTCCTCAATGCATGCATGGCTAACTTATTAAAATAAATTAAATCATGTACATTATTAAAGTATTCAATTTACAAATCACACAAATTTTGCTAGTCAAACTATAATATTCTTTGTAATTGAAGAGAGAAAAGTGCATATTGTAGAACTTCATCTTTTTCTATACCATTTTTCACATACATCATAAATACTTAGTGACCCGTTTAGTGCACAAAACTCATGAGTAATCTACCATTACAAATCACCTCAAGATTTTCCATTGTACAATCCAAAAAATTTAGCCACCTTGGACTAGATTGTTTTGGTGGATATTGTTTGCCAAATTTAAAATCACATTTTTCTTGCCCAAAACTCAAACCTTTCAAAAAATATTCATAATCACATTAGGTCTCATGCCATATATTTTTAATTAATGACCATGTAAATATATTTATGAAAATTTCCTATGACACAAATCCATCTACCAACCAATCAATCACAAAAGATAAATCTAATTTGAAAAGAATTATTCAAAATTCAATTATTTATACTGCATTAGTCCACTAGCATGTCATATTTTGCATTCACATACCTTGTTTCACATGTTTGTGACACCTTATTCTATTTTTTGTGCTTGAATTTCATGAATGATAGCCAAGGAATCAACTTGAAATAATTCCTATCATACTTTTAAGCATGACCAAAAATCAAAAGGAGTATGAAAGATAGAGGTAAGTGAGGTTTGAAGACTTACATCAACAAAGGACCAAGCCACAAGTGACCTTCAACTCTAAGATTAAATTTCCTCATTGCACAAATATTTTGCATTCATTGTCTTTGTTTCTCCAAATTCTTCTCTTTAATGCATTGAATGAATGCTTCATGATTTTGTTCAATTGAAAAAGACTCAATGTCTTCATCTCTGTTCAATTTCTTACTTTCACAAATTTTCCCCATTCATTCCCTTCTCTTTGTATTCTTTATTTTATGCTCCTGTAATGTTTATCTTTGGTACTTTTCCTTCTCATGATGTTGAATTCTAAACCAATCATGAATAATACATGGAGATTAGTTGAATCATAGTATGATAAAGCATCAAACCACAACCAAGCAAAAAGATAATGCACAATTAAAACCACCAATATGCCACCATAAGATCACATCAATCAACTACAAAGATGTATATGAACATTAGAAATCACATACATTCGCAACATGAGATATAAGAATTATTCTCAATATAAACACACTCACAATAGTACCATCAATAGAAAGATGACTACCACAAAGAAAAAACATGGATCACAAAGGTATATAATTTCTTCATGCACAAGTCAACTAGCTCTAGCATAAGATGTACTCACTTAGGAAGCACCTAATTGAGTTTAAAATTTCAAACACACTTAGGGTGAAATAGGTTAGAGAGAAGAGAGCCAATTCTTCTTCTTTTTGTTTTGTTGAAGCTAAAATTTTAAATGTTGCAGGGTTTGAAATTGACCGGAGGGTTTGAATTTTTTCAAGAGTAGGTTAACCATAAGGGGTTCAAGTTTTTCTATTTTTTCCTATATCATCTAGCATAAAAGGGGATTTAATGTTACCCCTATAAATCCTCTAAATGAAATGTGTTCTCCTTTGCATTCCTCACTCCCTTCTCAATGTATATGTCAAATATGTGGGGGAGGGAGATCTTACTCTAGATGTCATAGATTTATATGTTTCTAGGGCCTAATTTAGGGAGTACAAGGCCTATTTTATATCAACCATATCTACTCAAGGCTACAAGTAAAATAAAATAATACACATGCATATACACAAATAAATATGTATATACATATCACATGCAAAGAAAAAACTTCAACGAATTATGCATCAAAATGCATATTTCTTCATTAAACTAAAAATAAAATCTATACAAATTTATTATATTATTAGTAATCATACATGGGAATGGGCTTATGACCTAATCTATTTCCTCTTGCAATTGACCTTTCTTATCCCAAATATACACTTTCATGGCAAGGAAAGCATTCATATTAATGAAGTTCCTTATTTCTCTCCTCCATGTCTTACTAATTTCTCTAATTCACCACAAAAAGATTTCCTTATTCCTCTTTATCACACCTTCCTACTCTTAATATTTCTCCTCTCTAATTCCCATGTTATATATTATCTCTTCAAATGCATGAAGATTAAATATAATCACATTGGAGAGAATGAAAGCCTATATCTAAAGTCTCCTCTTCATGCTAATTATTTTTCTCCTACACAATAATTGGCAATATCTAACACCTCTATGTTGACTCTATTATTGGATAGAGAATTGAATCCCCTTTTATGATCTCTTCCTTTATTTCCATGTGTCATTATTTTTATTTTTTGTCCATGGCTTAACATTATCTCATCTATCATGTGGCCTTCTCTTTCACTTTCAATTTTTTTGTGATTATCCTAAATTAGGTACCTATATTACTTATTGAATTCCTAATCTCTCAAATATGTGCATGTCTTTGTATTATCTCTTATTTTATGTCTATCCCTTACCTTCTGTATTTTTTTCCCTCTCAAATTTTTTCCCAAAGTTTTGCTCAAAATCCCTATGTGCACCAAAATTAACATATTAATTGTTAGGAGCAATGAAGTACCAAGTTGAATTGTTAGCACCCTACTCAAATCATCTTCCCTAAATTGGATATCGTTAAATATTCTTGGAGGTGAAGATGAACAACTTTTAAAAGAAACAACCAATAAAAAAAATTCACTTTAAAATTTTATGGCTACACAAAATGTTTATGCATATTTTATTGTTGACCATGATGCCCCTATATCTATTTTGTTCGCTAGGTTAAAAGGTAGGATTCCATTTTATATAACCTTGATTAATTATAGGAAACCCTTCTTAAAAACTAAGGGGACTATCCATTAAGATGAAGTTTCCCCTAGCTTAACTAGCTAAACTATGCAATCAATTGTACACTTAAGTACTTCTAAACTCAAAAATATTAAACATTCCATCATAGTGCCTACATTTTGTATTTCAAAATGATAGGGTAGTAGAATTCAAGAATTAGGGACTTTATTCCTCTCTTGAAAGGTCTTTCTTTTTAAATCTTAGCTTTGCAAGAATCACATAGTGGCAACTAAGATGTTATAGCAAGGGGATTTGTGATATTCCAAGTGTAGCTAGATAACTTAGATATTTATGAAAAACACTTTTAGGGAGAAACAAATATAATCCTACCCTATCCAACCTACAAAGAAATTCCAAAAGACTAAGGGGAAAAGAGGAAAGGGAGAGAGAAGAAAAAAGGGAAGAAGAGAGGAAAAGGTTTTTATCTACAAGAAAACATTACCAAATTCAAACTTTCCCTATGAACATAAGATTAACTTGTTCCATTGTCAATTTTACCACAATATATGACATAACTAGTTTGAGATTTTGAGGAAAACCATATATTTCATGATCATAATTATAGTTTAAACAAGAAAAGGAACCATCACCATGGATGTTACATTTGTAGATAATAGCCCATGGAATTCACAAATAAACATTAACTAAGGTCAATGAAATATATTCACAAAGAACATTAATAAACAATACAAGTTTTTATGCTAACATTTTTTTTGAGACTTAAATTGAGCTAAAAGTTCTATCCTAGCATTCAAATATGTAGGGGAACAAGTTCCCTTCCATTTCTCATTGATATTTTTATGTTTATCCCATCTCTTTTATTTTATGTACATTGTTCATTACATATGGATCTAGTCCCTTAGATTTGGCAAAGATTGCTCTACTAGTATACATGTTGGTCATATTAGTTACATCACATTTAGTTGGCCTAATATGTAGATACAATCTATTCTAATGGATATGACCACATATGTAGCCTAACCGTGTTTAAAAAATGCATGTACATGGACTATCCTCAATCATAATCCTAATTTACAAAATTTGAATCAAATATATCAATTAACTTACAATACATTGTAATAATACATCAAGAAAGATTAAATGTATAAATAAATATAAAATAGTGATAATATTGACTAATAATTGAAGTTAATTGGTGGAATATTAATTTATGACATCTGTAAAAATTAAATAAAATATAGATTTTATAAATAAGAAAAAATATTTATTTAGATTAACATATTTAAGATATCTATTTTTCCTAAACTATCTATTATAAGATTGTCAAATTTACTATGATAGTGTTGAAACATTTTATGTTTGTTAAAATTAAATTTCCTCAGTTCCACTACTTTATATATATTGTATTTCAAAATTAAGTATTAACTAGAAGAGATAAATATATTTTCGTAAACTATCAATCATAAAATTGTCAAATTTATATGCTAGTGTTGAATTATTTTATATTTATTAAAATTGAAAAGTTTATAACCATTATTTTGTATAACTATATTACTTTATAATTCAAAATTAATTATTTATAGATAACATAAATTTAATATAATAATGTGAATTAAATTATTCTTGAAATAAATAATATATTTTTTAAATAAATAAAATAACTTCAAAAAATTATTATTATTTTTAAATATATAAAAAAAATATAATAACTCTTTATTAAATATGAAAATTGAAAATATAATATTTTCAACCCTTATAATTATAAGGTAATAAATGTTATTAATATTTTTCAAATAAATCTAATATGATACAAAATATCTTAAATCACTTGATTCAAATTTAAAAGTTACAAATAAGTAATTTAATATTATGTCTATCATTTAACTACTTCTTAGCTTCTACTTATTGTGCGCTTTTTCCTTTCATTTCGTCACCCAATACATGTGGGATTAAAAACCAAATATTTTCTTTCGCACATCACACCAACATTGATGTGCTTGCTACAGAGAGGATAACAGCTCTCGCTTCTGCATATTTTGTAAAAGATACTCGCTTCAATAATCACCTTTGAGATTTTTGAGATTCAGTCACCCACGTAACATAACATTTGAGATATTTGAGATTCAGTCACCCATGGTAACATAACAATGGAAACTTCAAGTAAAATCCGTACAATGCGAATAGTAACAGAATGGAAATGAGACCGCAACAATAAATACAAAATCAATCGAGGAAACAAAAAAAGTACAAAGAAAATGGGCCCCACATGGCCCGGCCACCTAAGCATTTGAATGCTTAGAGTGTGCTAGTTAAGCCCGGTCATTACATATAGCTTAACTAGTTTAAGGATATGGTCGGTTCCAAAGACTTTCTCTACAATTACAAACTTGTCTGGACCATCCAGAGAAAAACAGGGAACCAAAGCACATTTTTTTAAACCTTCATTTCATTGCAACATGTAGAGCAGGATACCATCTTTCTTTTTTCCAACAAAGAATTCTCTCAACTTGTAATACTATCTTTGCTCTCCACTACCATTTCATTAAGCTAGAATTTTGTCATAATGACTTAATGCGTAAGCAGTTTCACTTATCTTAGAAGGTGAGGCATCTGAACGTTTCCCACAATTTGTGTGAGAGACACGAGAAATAGATTTGAGAAATAAGAGCACACATTAATGGCTCAAGCTAGTAAAACACAGATGTTGGGTTAACTGAAGCCCAAATTAGCATGTTGCCTTCATATTTTGAAATGCTTTCTCTTTCTGTAATTACTTCTATTGGCATGTGTGGCCAATTTAGAAGTTTTCTATTTTCGAATGGATTTTTCCATTAATTCGCTGAAGATTGATTTATATATTGAAGTTGTTGGCTGAATGTAATTAATTCAAAACTTGGAAATAATAAGAGATAATCCCTAAGTGTGGACGTAGCCATCAAATTGATGGTGAACCATGATAAATCTGTTGTTCTTGATTTAGGATTGTTTTTATTATTTTATTTCTGCAATTTCTTTTTCACTTTATTCTGCAAATTATATTCAACAATTGGTATCAGAGCAGGTTGGAGAAATTTGGTGCAGGAAATTGTGAAGAACTTCTGCAACCATGGAAGATGTAGACAAGTGGAAAATTGAAAAGTTTGCAGGGAAAAATTTTGGGCTTTGGAAATTGTAGATGGAATCCCTTCTCATCAAACAAGATCTTTCAAATGCATTGGCTAGAAAAGCCAAAGGGAAAGGATCTCTATCAGATGAAGAATGGGAGAAGCTGGACAAAAAAGCAAGAGGTACAATCTTCCTATTGCTCTCTAGCAATGTTTTATTTAATGTCTCTGCAAAGAAGACTACACAGAAGTTGTGGGATAAATTGTCTTCAATGTATGAAATGGCATCTGCTTCCAATAAGGTATTTATTATGAAGAAATTATATATGTAAAAATGCAAGGAGGGATTATGTCCAATCATTTGAATGAATTTAATACTTTAGTTACCCAGCTGATTTCTATAGGTATTAATTTGGATGATGAGATCAAGGCTATTTTATTATTGTGTTCTTTACTAAATAGTTGGGAAGGTGTTGTGATGGTAGTGCGCACTTCGGTGGCTACAAAAAGCAAGCTGAAATTTGATGATATTGTAGCCACTTTACTGAGTGAAGATATGTGAAGAAAAAAATTAGGAACGCTCATCTGGCAAGGCATTAATGGCTATAAGTATTGGGAATAGATGTAGAAGTAAAGAAAGAGGCAAATATAATAATCGAAGGAGATCAAAATCCAGATCGCAGTCAACAGGAAAAACGGGTGCCTATTGGTTTTGTGGCAAGCATGGGCATGCACAAAAAAAAATTGCTGGAATTATAAGAACGCATAGGACAAAGTCAGTAACAATGAAGCAAACATTGCAGCTGAAAAAGATGATGGAATTTTAATTTTGGTTGTTGGAGACATGACTACAGACTCCTGGGTACTTGATTTCGAAGCTTCTTTCCATGATACTTCATGTAGGAAAGCTTTTACAAATTTCAAAGAAGGTGTTTTTGGTAAGGTTTTTCTTGGTGACAATAAGGAATGTGAAATTGTTGGTAAGGGTGATATAGTTTTAAATTTAAAAAATGGTAGTCAATGGATTTTAAAGGATGTCAGATATGTTCCTTTGTTGAAAAAAATTAATTTCTGTTAGTCAATTAATTGTTTTTGGGTGTGATGTTAAATTCTCTTTAGAAAATTGGCAAGTAACAAAAGGAGTTTTATTGATTGCTAGAGGCAAGAAGTTGGGTAATATTTATATTTTAAAATGCCATGGTGAAGTGGGAGCTACCATGACAGTCATGGACAACAATTCATAAATTTGGCACACACGGCTTGGTCACATGAGCAAGAAACGGCTTGAAGTAATGCTTCAACGAGATTAGCGTCCTAGCTTGCAATCGGTGGATTTGCAATTTTGCAAACATTGTCTTTATGGAAAAAAAAGTCAGACCTGCTTCTCGAGGACAGGCCATGATCAGAAAACTACTCCTTTGGCACTTGTGCATTCAGACATTTTGGGTCCTACTGAGGTAAATTCATTGTTGGTACCAATTACTTTGTCACATTTCTTGATAATTATACTTAGAAAGTTTGGATTTACATGTTGAATAAAAAATCAGAATTTTTTTTTAAAGTTTAAAATTTTCAAGGCTCTTGTTGAAAATCAAATAGGGCATAAGATTAAATTTCTAAAAACTGACATTGGAGGAGAGTTTTGTTCCTCAGAGTTTGATAATTTTTGTGCAAACAATGAAATTCATAGAATCAAGGTGGTCCCATTCACCCCTCAGGAAAATGGAGTAGCTGAGTGGTTGAATCGAACAATTTTAGAGAGAG